>KK117338.1:233204-281459 GCA_000611955.2 Stegodyphus mimosarum
CAAAAAAACTCACAATTTATTAGATAGCAATTACAAGCACTTTGAGAGTAACTTATTTTCTTATTATTAGTCTGGTTAATAATAGTGATATTCTGTTTAACCAACAGCAGGGATATTTTGCTCAGTTAGAAACTTTTTGGCCCTTTAACACACCATCTTGTTTTTCCAAAATGTATTACGATTTACATATTTGATGATAAAATTTAAAATCTGTTGTGGTACATAGATGATATAAAGCATTCAAGACCCATTGTTGTTGCCTTTGGATGGGATACAAACTGTTGTTTATACTGCACATGGAAAAAAAAAATATTAGAAGCACCCATGCAATTGCTTCTTTCTCAGAAACAAGGTGAAATACAGAGGGTGTTCACACATTCTTATAATGATTTTGATTTTTAATAATTGAATTTAAGTTGAATTTTAAAATATAAATGTGACTGGCATCAAATTGGAATAAGGTTTAATTATCGTCTACAGCGTTAAAAATATTCTTTTCTCTAAAATGTTGCTGAAAAATAAACAATGCATCAAAAGCTATATTTTTGCACTGTCTGAAGAGAAATACTCTTATTCAATTATTAAAAAAGATGTGAAAAGAATGGCTTTAATATTTCTACATGTAAAATAAGTAACATAATTACTACTAAAGGAAAGAAACATCAATAATCAATCAAGATATCATCTTGATATCTGACTGGGGAAAAAGGAAAAAAAAAATGCATACCCAATCAAGACATGTACAACTCTTATTAAATCTAAAGTTGCATCTCATGTTTTAAAGGAAAAATCTAGCCACCCAAAGAGCTATTGCAAAATCTTTAAGTATCTCTGTAGGAACTGTGAACAAAATTATAAAATATGATTTAAAGGTAATCAATCAAAACAAAAAAACATGATGTTCATCGCCTAATGCCGAAACATGTTTCTCAGCATAAGACTATGTGCACCTTGCTATAAGAAAATTATTTGGCAGGTCAAAATTGAAAATATATAGTTTAATTGATGAGGCTTGGACGTACTTATTGCAGTAGAAAAAGATCAATTTACTACCGAAAAAGAGGAGAAAAAGACTTGGCATGTTAGTTCAGAGAAAACAAGGAAAGTTTTCTAAAGGTTTTATGGTTATTACTGGATTCTCTTATAATGGAAAACTTAAAATGAGGGAAATAGAAAAAAATGTCAAAATTAATTTGGAGTACTATCAGAAATAATTTTTAACATCTATTTTTAAAGAAGAAATTCCATCTCTTTATCCAAACAATCTCACTGTGTTAATTTCCATCAGCATAAGGATCCAAGTCCTACCTTTAAATCTACTGCTCTATTTTTTGAAAAAATAAGAAATGAATTCAGAGTTGAAGCTTTTTCCTTTAAATGCATCCCACCCAAAACCACAGATGTGTCTCTTATGGACTACTGTATGTTTGAACTTTTAAAACAAGCTCTTGATAAGCAGCATCCCAAAACATTGGATGGACTCTGGAAGATTGTGAAGGAGGAGTGGAATAAAATCAACTTTGATGTTTAAAGAAAGTTATTTTTATCTTGGAAATCAAGATGTAATGTGATAGCTCAACAAAAAGGCAATCAGACTGAACATATTAGAAAATAAAATTCTAAGGTTTGCTCATATATAAATCTTTGCACAATCATTACAAAAATGTGAATACACCCTCTGTAACTAGTATCCAGTAGTTTCATACAATCAGCTACATTGATAACCACTATTACAATCTTTGATTCAACTATCAAATGAAATGAAAAAACAGTTAAACTTAGCATTAAAATTTTAAAAGATAAAGAAATATGCCATTAGTATTAAGCTTAGGGCAGCCTATATATAAAAATACATTCAGCATTTTCATGACAAATTGAGATAATCATAAAGGTTAGAGTAAAGAAGAACTAAATATATACATGCAATACAGAACATGAAACAAATTTCTTCAACAAATTTTGCTCACTATTTAGTCATATTCATTTTTCACAAATAACAAATTCTCTTTATAATTTTATATTTAAATTTTTTTCTCACTTAATTTGGTATTTGCCACTGTGTATGAATATTTTACTCTAAAAATTTCTCAAATTTTAAAATTTATTAACTGGAAACCTTATTAAGAGTTTGGAGCAGAATAAAACTATCACCTGTTGTTGTGCGAAAAAATAAAAAATGATGTATAAGCAGGAATTGGCTTGATTTTCGTATCCATGTGCAAATTTGAAAGACGCCTAGGACGAGCAGTGGATACAGATCCATCATCATCATCTTCATCATCATCATCATCTTCATCAGCTTCCTCTTCTCCCTCTTTGAGGGGAACTAAAATATTACACATCCTCATATTATTTATTACATAAATAAAAAATATCAAAATTAGTTCTTGCAAAAAATAAAATTTATGACATGCATGCAAAAAATATGGATAATATTTCAGTATTTAAAATATTCATATGCTATGAATAAAGAAAAAGATATGCATTAAATACAGATACTTTACAAATAAAAAGCATTTATATGACTATTGAAAAGAGACTCTGCTCCAGACATAGGTGACATGACAGCTGCTCACCAAGTTGCTGTCTTCAGTAACAATGTCTTAGCAGAACCAGAGAGGTAAATTATGCATATATTTGAAATAAAATTCAATGAAATGTAAGATAAAGAAACATTTACCGTATTTTCCAGTGCATAATGTACATTTATAATTTCAAGCTACATTTTAAAAATTGTAGGTATATTCGCTGCATAACACGCACGCAATTCTTTAGGAACAAAACCTAAAAGATACATGTGAAATGCTTTTATCTTTTGAGGTCACTTATTCGAAGATTTGTCCTAGCCTTTTGAACAATAGTATACTGAATTGACAAGCGATAATTGGATATAATTTGGAGTAAGAATGCACATCTAACCCCAAAAAATTGCGAAATTACGTTTCAGATGTTTTCTCTTTCTGTGGTAATTTGAAGCCAGGATTTTGAAGTGTACATCAAAGGTTTTAGTTAAAATAGAATCAATCTACCATCCCTTTTAGTAGTAAATATGACTCCTGCCAAACAAAACAACACAGTGTTGGTTTCAAATGCAAAGTCCTTCAGTTTGCAAAAGAAAATGCAAATCGTGCTACAGCAAGAATCTTTGGTGTTGGTGAAAGACGGAATGGATGATGATTATTTATTTATGAATCAGAGTAACAGTGATGGTGAAGATGAAACAGAAATCAACATTATGCCTGAAGGTATAGCGGAAGACAAACATGAACTTTTCCTCTTATCCAATAACGAAAAGTTTTTAAGTTCAAAAGGTATCTCATTTCTTTTAAATAAACAGTATAAGTTACATGTAAAAACGTAACTTCTGTATGCTGATTTTTTCCATATTTTTAATTTATCATTTTTATATCCAGCATATAATGTGCACCTGTAAATTTTGATAATATTTTTAGTGTTGAAAGTGCGCATTAGATGCCGGAACACACGGTAACTAATTAGATACATAATAAACTAAGTAACACTTGAGTGATTAAAATAATAATAAGCCTCATCTTATGTAGAGCTTCAGATGGAATTACAGTTTCAATCACAAACTTAGAAATTAGTAATGCCAGGCTCTGGCTGAATCTAAGCTCTGAATATACAACATTTTGTACTATTTCAAGGGATGATAGAAACAGAGATCATTCTTTTTTCAGCACTAAAATGACAAATGTACACCACATGACTTCCTTTATGGAATATTAAATTATATACATTTAAACTTATTTCCTCGAATTTCTTTACAGATATATTTCTCACTCAATTAATTCTCTCACTTCGCAGTACGGCAAAAATACATGAAACCTCAAAATACCTCTACAAAAATTAAAATATGTAGAAAGCTATAAAACACTGAATACAGTTAATACAATTTTTACAATTAAAATTAGAGTTTCTATGTAAAAAAAAGCAATTTTTCCAGATTTTTTGGTGCACAAAACTGAAAGTGTACTTTTGGTCCCATTCAGCAAAAATGACACTGAAGCTGCCAAAACTGACTTAATTCACCATTCTGCTAAGTTTCCAATGTAAACAAATATGTCTGCTATGGTAAAAAAATTACACTTAGCCACACTTAAACAACTTTTAAATTATTGATAATTCTATAACTATTGCATGCAGATTAACTAAAGGCATAAAAACCTTAAACAGAAGATAAGAACAACATAACTGAATCATTCTTAAAGTAAAAAATGCCCAATTTACCAACACATAAGAATAAAAAAATCTGAGCTATTGGAGCCAAGTAACAGAGTGGGTATATACAAGTAACCAAAAAAGTTCTTGCCGGTTTGGACAGTCAGAAAGAAAATGTCATAAAACAAATAATAATCACCGCTAATCCTTAAAGTAATCACCAGCAGCACCCAGTGCCTTTTGCCAATGAGTGGCTTGCTGTGCTATGCCATCGCAGTAAAACTCAGGAGTCTTGGATGCAAAGAAGTCCATGAAAACATTTTCGTAAAGACATCCTGCAGCTTTAGTATGGGATAGGTTAAATTTCTGTTTTTGGCATATTGCTATGTTTTGCTTTGGATATATATATATTTATTTATTTATGATGTAATTGCAGAATGTTTATTTCCAAACCTGTTAAAACCTATAGATCTTAATGGTAAATCATGTTTTGATAAAGAAGAGGGTATCACTGTATGAAACCAGTTCCATGGGAAAAATTAGCCAGGGCCTCTCCTTATATTCCTTCCTCCATGGCCAAAACACACCTCTAGGGCTGTTGTTTATAAAAAAGTCTTAAAAGAAAAGCAACTGATATCAATTCAAATTGCAAGAAGTGCATTGCAGCTATGGGAACTTGACTATCTAAATGTAGTGTGAGCAAGGGCTGCATAAAATAGAGCTGTCAGAACAGGGGCAACTAGTGAGACTGCATGAGATAGCAGAATTTAAGAGTAGCAAAATTTTAGAATTTATGGAGTAGCAAAATTTTAGAATTTATGGAGGCAGTGGGTGGCAGAATTTAGAAAATGTAAAGATTGCACTGGGTGGCAAAAAGCCAAACTCCTGTCTTGTTTGTGTCCTGCTAATATGGGCTGCAAAATGCCCAGCAGTGCAGAAGCTCTTGAGATTGGAGTACCACTGACTGGTACAGATTTTTCTTCAAGGATGAATCTCATTTTTGTTTCGAGAGTGATTCAAAACGTATTACAATCTGGAAGGAGCAAAACACAGTCAGTAAGGATGTCAACTTACGTGAAAGCCAATGGTACAAAGGTATAGGAATCACAGCATAAACAGGCATCATTCTGAATAGCCACACAAACCTAATCATATTTACCAGTAAAAATATGAATGGTGGAATTGATAGAGATGATATTCTCAATCTTTTTATCAAATTGTTTAGGAGTGAATAACCAGTAAGAACTTTCTCCTGATGGACGATAATGCTTACTCTCATTGCTCTCTGTTAGTGATCAATTACCTCTAAAATGAAAGAAACCTGTGGTCGTGTGGTCCACATATTCTCTGAGTTTAAATCAGATAGAATATGTGTGGACTATACTTGGACATATACTTGGACTTACATATAGGATGCTGACTTGCATCACTGCAACCCCCAAAGAATCTCAGGAACTTCAAAAGGCATCATGAATACACTTTATTATCACAAAAATTCAGGGACAATCTAATACACATCATTGGGAATCAATATAAAGCTTGCATTTTGATTAGAAGTGATCACACACCTTATTAACTTCTCTACGGATTTCTAAAGAGTTTCTTTCCTTTCTCACTTTACATCACATTTCTTCTATTTTTATTTAAATTTATTTTTTGAAAAATAAGTAACTCAGCATCTCAAAACTATACCAGGCATGATAAAACAAAGGGTTTTGTGCAAGTTTCATGTTCTTAGCTGCATGATCATTCCAGTTTTTATACTTGTTTCTTTATTTTTCATACCAGCAACTTAAAAAAATTACAACTGTTGTTTCAGCTTAAAAAATTAAATTATTACTTGGCATACTTTTCTATTATATATGTAGCATGTACTTGTGTACTTTTTTACAGACAATCTGCAAATAAAGATCTTCATTGTACTACTGAAGTATAAACAGAGATTCTTTACCTTTAATTTTGATTAGTGCAGTCAAGTAAATTAATGTCATCTGGACTCGATCATAGTTTCAGCTATAGCAGCAATTTTTAAAGCATAGTTATGTAATATAAAGTTTTTGAAAATAAGACTATAATGTATGGTACAACAACACTTTCAGTTTCTCATTCTTAATGAAAAACAATAATGATTTGAGGCATACAGTTATCTAGGACAACTAAACAAATGTCTGCTTACCATCTAGGGCCTTATCAGTCATAATAAAATAGATAAACTGGGGAAAAACAAAAACGAAAAACTTAAATTAAAAGAACACTCATTTTACCTGCTGTAGCTTCATTATCTGTCTCTGCTTCCTTTTTCTCACCCACTGAATCTTGTACATTAAGCTTTAAAACAAGAAATTAAAATGACTAGGATTTCTTTAAACTCTGTACATTTTTGTATTCAGAAGTATAAAAGCACATGGAAAAATTGGAGATAAAATAGGTAGAAAATGTAATTAATGACTTTAAAATGCATGAATGGAGACAAATATAAAATGTCATTTATATGCGAAATGATTAAAAATTCATAATTAAATTCAGTAAATATAGATATAACCCGACATACCTGAAGTATACTTATACTGAAATATGCAATTGAAAACTTAAAAAAAATAAAATAAAATATGCAATTGAAAACACTGATATATGAGTCAAATATAAAACTTCCAATACATACTGACTCATTGATCCTACAGTAAAGTTCATTGAAAATATGAAATAAATAAAAACCAAATTCAGGCTTCAAGTAACCATATTTGGGTGCAGGACTATATATGCTTAAAATATGATGGGTCTAGCCACTGCCATTTTTCCGCAAGGCAAGGAACATACATACATACAGATTTTCCATTGTTATGGAATAAAATATATCAATAATTAGAGTTCTCTAGAATATTACTGTATCTAGTATATGACAGGATCACTAACACAATATCATATTAATATATTCATATCAGCATATTGCTGATTACACTTTTAATAGTAAGGAGAAATTAAAGCTAATTTACTTACTGAATTATCTGGCTTTTCACGCTGCCTAAAAAATAATACAACCATATATTAGAATTAACTGCATAAAATATAAACAATTCTACTAAATTATATATATTATCTAGAGATTAGACAATCAGTACTAATAGTACAAGAATGAAATGAATTTTAACAAAATAAGTTTAAGAAATCTTAGGAACAGAATGATTTGCATATATGATTTACATATAGGATAATGGAAGGAAACACACATTCTAGAAAATGCCAGTATACTTTAAAACTAATAACTTATTCCCTAAAGAAACAGAAAATATAGTGGTATCCTTCAAGTATAATAATAGATTTCTATTGTTTCATGACCTAAAATGCAATGTAATATATATGTCAACATCCTGGAAGCTTACAACAAGAATTACAGAATACAGGAAACATACACAGCCTCTCAAACTCCATTAACGAAAGAGTACTTCATTAGCTAAAAATATTACAGATCATCCATATTCTGCAACAATAGGAATGGCGATGGTTATTGGAATATGAAAAAGCACACAAGTGTATCATTTTTATATGTTTGATAAGTGCTCAATGATGATTACGAGATTTACACAAACATCATTTATTCTACATTCTACTATAATGCTTCTATGTTACAGTGATGATTAATAATAATAACAGATACAGTTACAGTTACATATCTAACATCCCCCTTTTTTAACAGAAATAATAATAATAAAATATTAACACATATTCTTTTAAATAATGAGGTTTTTTAACAGTCCTATCGGAACGAGTAACATAGTTATGCCCATTTGCAAAATTTGGTGATACAATACCTTTTTCATTATTTGATGGCTTAACACTTACTTCTGTTGGGTGCTGAAGAACTAACAGGTACATCTAAATTTGAAGTACCACTACTAGGTATTTCAGGTATGTCAGGTTCATCCACATGTTCATCCTCATGACTTTCATTTTCGTAGTTGCTTTGCATTGCAAACTCTTTCTGATTAGTTCCTTTAAGAATGTCTCTTCGGTTTCTTTCTACAATTCTTCCATCTGTTCTTATAATCCTGTATGAATGTGGTCTTTCTGCTTCTTCTATAATTTTTCCCCTTTCATTTAGTTTTTTCCCTTTCTCTTTTATGTACACTTGATCTCCTACCTTAAGTGGTTTTAATGGTCTTGCATTCCTATCATAATAGATTTTTTGTAAGGTTTGTCTCTTCAGTAAATGTTGTTTATGGTCTTCATATTGTTCAGTTTGAATGAAATTCTCTTTTAAAGGCATCAATCCATTTACTTTCCTTCCAAACATCAATTCTGAAGGTGACTTAATTTCATCTGAAATAGGAGAGTTGTGATATTCCAGTAATAGTAAATATGGATCCTTGTTGTCAAATACAGCTTTTTCTAACATTCGTTTGACAGTTTGAATATGTCTTTCAACCATTCAATTAGACTGTGGGTAATTTGGATTTGAAGTTCTGATTTCAAAATTCCATCTTTTTGTAAATTCTTTATATTTTTTGCAACTATATTGTGGACCATTATCCGAATATACTATTTTCAGAATACCATGTCTACAAAAATTGATTTCAATTGCTTTATCACTGCTACACTTAACAAATCTTCCAAATGTACAATTTCAACATATTTGCTAAAATAATCTATAAGATAAGCCCTTTCTTGAAAGTAAAAGAGATCTGTTCCCAATACTTCCCACGAACCATTAGTTATTTCTTTAGATATCATTGGTTCTTTAGTACTAGCTTTTTGTAAACTTAAACATGTTGGACAATTCAGTACCAAATCTTCAATTTCTTTTGACATTCCGGGCCAATATAATATTTCTCTTGCTTTGTTCTTGCATTTTACTACTTCTAAATGACCATAATGAATTCTACTTTTCGTAAACTTCTTGGTATAACAACACAGGAATTTAAAAATATTAATCAACTGGTTTATTTATTAAGACATCTTTTAGTCTTCTAAATGCTTTTTCCCTGCAGCATTTCAGTTCCAGATAACTTGTTTTTTCAACAAATCTCTTAAACATGATGTCAGATCTGATACATTAGGTATAAATCTAGAAACATATGTAATCATTCCTAGGAAAATTTCTAATTCTTTGAAATTTTTTGGTGGTTTTATATCCAGAATAACCTTCATTTTATCTTCATCTGGCTTTAAAACATCTTTAGAAAATACATGTCCCATATATTTTACTTCATTCAGCCCAAATTTACATTTATTTAAATTAAATTTACAATTCTTTTCTCTGGCTCTGTCCAACAACTTCTTTAATCTTAAATAATAAAAGATACAGTTACAGTTACATATCTAACAACAAGGGCTATCGGCCTAGAGACAGACACTTTTTTGTGGAGGAATTTCTAAGGAAAATTAACTCCTTCATATTACACATGACAGAAATCAGAAAAACCAACCACACAGCCTGCCCATTCACCTAGCATCAAGAAAAGAATAAGATAAAGGAGATTTTGGCAACCTTCGACCCATTTCATAGTTTTAAGTGACCCACTTGAATTCCGAAAACAAAATATAATATATAAAAATAAATTATGAAACATAAATATAAAATGAGCATTTAAAGAATACACTTCTCCCTCCCACACACACACAAAAAAAAAAAAAAATCGCAATAACACTTTGTAACTAAACAAAAGTTTCAGTAATAAACATGCATTTTTAGTTTAAAAAAGTAAAAATTGTAACACAATTTCAAGGAGAAATGAATAAGTTTGGCAAGACAATCCATATTCAATAATAATAAAAAAAAGGACTTTGCCATTTTGCCCACATTTGGCTAGATTTATAAACATGAGTAAATATTTTCACACATGAAATTCATTTTAAAGTAAGAACAGGAACAGCATAAATACCAAAAATTCAATTGCTTATATTCATCTTAAGATGACTAACAATAACCTAGACTTGACTAAACTGACATCACAAGTTCAGCATCAAGGAAACCATAGATATTGAAGAGAAAAATAAAGTTCATACAGTTATGTTTGTTTTTATAATAATTATAATCGAAATTTAAATTTTTAAGTTTAAATTACATCATAATTATTTTCTCAATAAAATTTATTTTATTATTCATAAAAAAAATAAAAAGACTGTTCTAAAATAAAAATACCACTGACCCAAAACATCTGACCCACAGCCTTATCTGATGAAGCAGAGAAGACAGCAGTGAAACTTGGTTTTACTAAATTTTTAATACAACTGAAGTAAATGAAACTATATGTGCCAATTAATATTCAATCCTACCTTTACTAAAATGTATTAGTATATCAAAATTAAAATAAAAGTTTGCATTCATTTGATTATGCACAAATAAATAGTGCTTTTGTGTGGATTTTGTATACATAATGAATATCAATAACACTTTTATATAAATTTAGGAGGTTTCAAAATAAATTTGAAAATCCTTTAAAGCATGCATAAACTCATGCAGTATGCAGGTACAGCCACAGACCTATAAAGACATTAACCAGTGAACTTACGAGTGCACAAACATATTATGATTCATTTGCGGTGTATCTGGTTTAGATGGTTTTTCAATGGAGCATGCAGATGAAGATAGACTGTGACGCTTCTTCTTTTTCTTTCTCCCAGAAGGTCTGCTTTCATTATCTAAGCCATCATAATTTTCAAGATCTTTGGAATAAATGATGCTACCTAATTCTTTTTCCATATCATCTTCCTCCTACATTAGTAAAACAGTTATACATATGAAATCTAGCTTTAAATATCACAGTTAAGATCTTTATATGAGTTTCACTATAATCAAGGTCTTGAATAATAATTTTTTCTCCCAGTATATGGTAATTGAACAAAATAAAAATTAATTTTTCACCAAAAAAAAAAAAAATTTCAGCGCTCAGCAAACAGTTTGCAATCCTACAAAAAGTCAGCAATAAGTATTTCTGGTAATTGAAACACTTCTAATAATAATAATGGTATAATGAAACACTTCTTTTTTTCCCTGCTTTTCTCCCAAGTACATATCGACTTGTTTTAACTTAAAAAAATATCAGAGAAATGTCTAAATGTGGAAAAAGCTATTATCACTTAAAAAAATCAGAGTATTGCATACATTTGGACAAAGCTGTAATCACATTCACCTAAGAATAGTTAACAAATCACTTTTCAGTGCTTTTTCCATGTACATATTGGCTTGCTTAAAAAAAAAAAAAAATTAGAGAATTGCACAAATTTTTAAAATGTATATATAATTTTAAAAATATTGTAACAATCACCTAAGAACAGTTAATAAACTATTTTTAAGCTTTTCTCCCAGGTACACATCAACCTGTTTTAACTTCAGAAATGCATAAATTCGGAAAAAATTTATTACTACCCCCCCCCAGCAAAAAAAAAGGCACAAATTCAGAAAAAGCTATTTTCATAATCACCTAACAACAGCTGATAAACAGGAGGCACTATAATGACTTTTGAATTTAAAAAAAAAAAACTCCATGACGGCGTAATTCACGTACAAGCACTCATGGGTTGCCAGATAAATAAATTTTCATAAAATTCTGGGTTACCTACTTTGACGACATAGTGCAGAGCCCAGCGATTCTTTTCAAGATTCGGTTGTTAATCATTGACTCTGTGAATTGGTAAGAAACATCAGTTTAGCTGTTTTTAAAACTCACAGGCATAGTTCTGCTTAACCCTTTCACGACGCATGTATCATATATACATCAGCAGTTAATCCTCTTATGCGAAGACACGTGGCTTTGTGCAACTCACCTTTCAGACGATGCATTGTTGCAGTAGTAATATCTCACAAGATGGGCTATTTCGCATCACTAAGCCTAACTTAAAAAACATCAATTGTTTTGATTTTTTCTTTAATGGTATCTAGCAATAATATAATCATAAATACAGAATATTAAGAGATTCTGAAAAATTTTAATCAAAATCTAAATGCAGAATAAAATATTTGACTCATCTTGATGAAATGTTGTAAAAAAATTTACAACATTTCATCACATCAGAAAGTACTTTCTATATCTAAACATACATAAAAAGTAATAAAATATATGATCAAATATTATAGCACAAATGGTTTAGAAAGGAGACAGTGTGTGATCTAGTTGCTACTATTTCATTAACTATGAAACACATTTTCAGGTCGAACTTTTCACTTCCATCCCAGCAGAATAATTAATCCTAGGAATCCCCTCATTTTAGCCACAATTAGAGGAGTTTATTGATTTTGGATAAAGATGGATTTTTCACTCATCTTTTGTTCACAAAAATTATTAGTCTCTTCAACTTTTATGTTCATTAGATTATTGAAAAAAAAAATGGTGAAAAAAATCAGTTTCATCCACATAACTTTGAATCAGGTTTACTTTTGCAATTCCTGTAAATTCATAATGTTTCAATTACTTAACAGATTGAGTTCATGATAGAGTAGCCACTGTTCTGCTGGATTATGAAGTGAAAGTAAAACAAATTTCCAGTTCAGTCTCTGAGAAAATTTTGGTATCAAAATCACTATTCTAACTTAAATCTAGTTTTTGGTCTCAAAATAATCACTCATAGGCTTTACAATTCGAGTATACTCTTCTTCCGTTAAAAACTTCTATCTCCTAGACATCACTTCCTTTAACTCAGCACAAAAAACTTACATCTGCCATCTAAAGAAGATAGAAACCAGAGTTCCTAAAACCGCAGCTCCACTTCTAATCTTTCCACACGAAAAATTAAAAAAAAAAAAAATTAAAGCATCGGAAACTGTTCAATATTTATATCACATGAAGCCAACTGCGCTTACTTTATATCATCTGCTCGTACATCTAAATGAATCACCAGAATCAGAAAGTACTTTATGGACACAAGGTCAACAACGTATACTGCGGGGGAAAAAAAAAGGACAGTTCTATATCTCCCATTTTACTGGGCCGATTAACGAAATTCAAATTGCATTTTTCATGTCTCGAAAACATGACTTAGAATATGCATTAGATTTATGTATAGCATTATTCAAATATAGGTATTTTGGCACAAAATCAGACTTTTTCTGAAATGATATGCCAATTTTTTCCCATATTTTAATTCTATGACTCAAATTATGTCAAACTCATAACTTTAAAAACTACTTGTACGTGTAAAAATCACATGAGTAGTTTTTAAAAATTAGCTCCTCTATGTTAATTCAATTTGGTATGATTTATTAATATATTTTTTTCTATGAAACTTATTTAATTTCTTCTACACAGTTCAAAATTTAGGTTCATTCCAAATAAAATTCACCAATTTTTTACGATTTATTTTTAAGATTTGAATTTTTAAATAATTTTTAGAAAAAATTTTGAATTATAACCTATAAAATTTTTATGATCATCTTAAAGTAGATGTATTTCTAAGCATACCTGCAGAAAAATAGAGCTTTTTATTCAAAATTTCTCAAGATATACGTGAACTTATATATTGTGCTTATATATTGTGCATTTTGAAATTTCGCATATTTATTAAAAACGATAATAATGAAAATTTGGTTTAGGCACTTTGTTAAAATTATTTGAAAGTAGAATGATGTGAACTTTTTTTTCCTCTAATCCACAATGTAAAAAGGTGGGAACAATGTGACTTTTTTCCTACCCTGCACAATGGAAGGGAAGGAAGATAGGTTACCACATATTAAGAAGTTCGTTAAATGAATTATTCTTGGCTCAAACTGAAAAAAATTCACCAAGTTAAGTTTTTGATTTTCTCCATAAATTTCACACCAAATTTTACAAAATTTAATTCTATGACTAATTTAATTCTACGTAGAATCGAAATATGGAAAAAAATTGGTATGTTTGTCAGGATTGAGTGTTCTGTGCATACCTTTGACGAACATTGTCGTAACCGTGTCAAAGTCCTGATCTCGAACAGGGAGCTGAATGCAGCTATGTTCTGTGGTAGAATAACTGTGGTTAAGTGGTAGAATAACTGCACGTAAGGAGGGTTTAAAATTACCCTTTTATTAAACTACTATTTATAGCCACTTCCCAACTCGGAAGGGATAACAGAAAATAATGAACGCACTTGGGTCTAAACTGAATCAAATAATTTAAAATAATGTTAAGTAGAAAATTAAGAAGTCGTTGCTCTCAGAGCTATAAACGCGAGGTTGGCCTCTATCCTAAACTATCAATGGTGCGTAGCAAGATTTGGCTAATACTAACGCACTTAGATTACTTCAATAAGTATTAGAATAACAGCACTAAGGCTTAGAACTTAAATACTAGCTAGTCAGGGGAACGTCGAACAGAGCCGCAGTGATCCGAGACTAAAACTCTCTCACACACTGAAAAGTTCCTCGCTAACCTTTAAATACAAAACTTGTATCCACTTCAATTAGCATAAAGCTGAATCGTGCGCTCATTCTAACGGGAAGTTGAAATAAGAGTTCACAGGAAAGAGAAATTAACATAAAACTTTGTTAGTTTAAACTAAAACCTTACATGTTATTTAATAAAAAGTCCGATTTTGTGTCAAAATACCTATATTAGAACAAACTATATATAAATCTAATATATATCCTAAGTTGCGCTTTCGAGACATGAAAAATGCAATTTGAATTTCGTCAAACGCCTCAGTAAAACGGGAGATATAGAACTGTCCTTTTTTTAAGCTAACTTTAGTGTTCAAATAAGTAACTGTAGTACATGTTCAAATAAACTAACTGTAGTAACAATGTACATGTTTAAATAAGCAACTGTAGCGTAAGTGCCATCTAGTAATTTAAAAAACTTCCAAAAGAACGTGTATGTTTGAAAGTGCATATATGCCACACGGCATACCCATGTGGAAGATCAGTGCAAGCGGTGATGCACCAGTGTGCCACCTGGCTGCTAGCAACATTTAGAACTAATGCACATGACACACTCGTCTGCAGAGGGTTTTTAGTTCAGCAACATGTCATCATGAAGGGGTTAAAGCTAATAAAAAGAAACATTTTATGATAAACAAAAATTCATATAGCTGATATTTACATTTTTATAGCTGGCAGATGCTGTTAAGCGAAACGGAAGCTAAATTCACAATTGGTGAACAGTGGCAAAATCTGCGTGTTCTCAAATACATACATGATATGTGTATGTGAGATTGGGCTGTTGCTTGTTTGTATTTAGGGCTTATCCCACCCAATCGACAGTAACACCAAATCAGATCTCTGAAACCAACACAAGCCCATGTAAATCATCGTGGCAAGGGGTCAAGATTGCATCTGTCACTGGTAAGAGCCTTGAGCACCTACGTGGTATGACTTTACTCAGTTCTGTCCCTAATTTTGAAGGGCAGCCTTCCAGGGGGATGGGTCTGAGAGTCTGCCACCTCTTTTCCCCAACCATCACCCTCTTTAGCTTCCTGCATATTTAGCTCTTTAGCTTCCTGCATAGGGCTCCCATGCCACACAGAGACACTATACGTTTACAGACATCCATGCCTTCTCCGGGATTTGAACACAAGCCCTTCGGTATTGCAGTCAGTGTTGTTAACCACTATCCTGGTTGGGCAGGGTGTTGTTACTTGTGTAATAGAAAATGTGCCACAACTGGATAATTCAGTCGAATGTTGAAACTGGAGGTGTGGATAAAAAGAAAGTACCAAAATTTCACTTTTTTATTAAAAGTGTATTCTAGATTCTAACATTTTTTAAATTTCAGTCTAAAACTTTTTTTTTTAATTTTACCTTTAAAGTTTCAAAAAGTTAATAAAAAAATACAGAACTTGAATATTACAGCGAAACCATGAAAGAAAATCTCCATCTCTACCAATAATTACTACAGTTTATTGCTAACAAAGTCTATTTACCAATATTTTGTACTAATTAAACTACTGAAGTTGTTAGAGGAAAACAAACAAATAACATAAAAAACTGAAAAATGGAGAAAAGTCATGAGAAAATTACTGGCATTTACATATTATCCCATTGATTATGAAAGTTGGCAGAGTTCATGCCTGTAAACCTGAATGATGAAAGCTATGCTAGTAATTTGTACAGAATTCTAACCCACACTTCTGTCTGCAACACTTACAGTTAAAAATTGTGTTGTCTACGCAATCCACCAAAAAGCCACTGCTGCAGAAGTATTTCACCCACTCTGTTTTGGTACTTTGTGAAAAAGCTTTCGGTGATTTTTATTATTTTATTAAGATCTTTGATTTTACCGAAAGCTTTGTTTAGAATGCTACAAGAATAAACTTCCCAAGGTGATTGCTCCAATTTATTTTTGGTTTGTTTGCCATATCTCACCCTTTAATTTGTTAATTCTTTCAACCAGTGGTAAATGTACCAGAGTTTAGTCACAAATGCGATGAGAAAAAATGCAAAAAAAAACAGTTAATTTATATTGGCTCTAGTGTAGAATTGGGTGCCCTTTCGATTGGCGAAAAATTTTGTTCAGTTTCGGCAATGAAACCCCATTTTTGGTTACCATGAGAGTTTCAACTTGGTTTTAGCTCCTTGATTTTTTTAAGTGAAAATAAATCGATGTGCACATGGACAAAGTCAAGACAATGTGCAATGACTAGTTTGTGCAATTCTCCGATGTTTTTTAAGTGAAAATAGGTCAATGTGTACATGGACATGGAGTTTGTGAAATTCTTTGACTTCTTATTTTGGTTTTGTGTAGCAGACATCTTGAAATTGTCCCTTCCTGGCGTTGAGCTTGGTGTCAAAAAAGAATCGCCAAAAAACAAGGGGCACCCAATTATAAACTTTTACCTTTATATCTTGCTCATAAAAACAAAAGGTGGCTTATCGAAGATCAATTAAGATTACTTCAAATGAAAGCACATATTTTATTGAGTATGTTCCGATGTCATACTTATTTAGGTTATAAATCGTGCTGTTTGGCAACAGTTTCGTGGTCAATAGGATAATACGTAAATATGTTAGTCTAAGGGTGTTTCATCTGTACATGATCCTAAGAAATATTCGCCTTAACGCTATATAGATTGCTGGACATCTCTTGTACCTTTAACAGGACGTAAATCTATTGCTTTCAGCATTAGAAAATAACATGTGATAATTCTTTTCTCTTTTAACTTTTATACTAAAAGCCAGAAAAATGCAAACTACAAATTTATAATTTAAAGAACAATAATATGAGCAAACTGACATTTATTTTACCTTTTCAATAGCAGTAAGGCTTTCTGCATCAGCTAAATTATCAACAGCAATAGCTAAAAATACATTCAACAGGATATCTATAATAGTTAAGATTAATACAGCAGACACATAATTTCAAATGAAAAATCTACTAAAAACATTATATGATTATTTTAGAAAATAGAAATAAAAACTTAATGCCATTGGCTGCATCTCTTTTACAAGCAGAGACACTTTTAAATTATTTGTTGAATAATAAATTCATTTTACCAACTTACTTGTGAGTTACTGTACTGTTAAAATCTGAAGGGTTTCAGATTTTAATTACGTCCAAAGGGGCGTTTATTTAACATTTTGTGTGTTACCTTTTATTTATTAAATACCATGTTCTTCGCACTTAAACCATAAAATTGATCTCAAGAGCAATATCGCAAACTAATTTTAAATTGAGCATATCTTTAAAAATTTCGGTACACACTCTCACGCGCTGGAGATAAAAATGTTTTTCTGTACAACGTTGGTATTGCTGGCTTTGAAATCTTTGAGTTTGTTAATGAAAAATTCGTTAAAGTTTTAGAGAATATTCTTACAAATTTCACATTTATTTGGTTATTTATTTAAATTTATAATTGTAATAAAAATTCCTTTTTATTTTCCCGTGCAACGCAGACGATTTTTGAAGAGAAAGCTATGTCAAAAAAAAAATAACCAACAAAGAAACATAAGGACTAAATTGAAAACTGATACGCCGTTTTTTGTGAAACAACGCAAAACGCCCAAACGAAAGTAATAGTCCTTCGGGACTAAAAATTGTCTAAACCAGCTTAAAGCAGTGGCTCAGCTAGAGGAGATCAGGGGTGGCAGTTTGGCTCGGGCAGGACATTTTTAGGGCAGCAATTTTTAGTTGAAACATCATTTCATACGGGTTAGTCAGATCGATGGTTCGAGACAGGTGAAGACTAATTAAATCCTAAATTGCCATAAGGAATTAAACTGAGAAGTAAAAGAATTTTTACTCTAGATCAGTGATCGCCAAACCGTTAATCGTTAGCTACCAGTTGCTCCCGGGGATATTTTCGATAGATCACGTTAACGCTCTGGTTGGTCAACCTTATTGCTGACAGCCTTGCAACACAATTCACTCCAAACCACGACTCCTACTGTAACCGACCGGTTAGGCAGGGGCGCATACAAGCACGGGTTAAAGATTTTTTAACACAACCCATCACAACTGAACTCAGACCTACGGATCCTACTGAAGTTATGGTTTTTATTGATTAACTGAAACCTAACAAGGCACCTGGCATAGATTCTATTTCGAATCGCATGATCAAAAACTTCCCCCCAATGTTTATTATATGGATTACTGTACTTATTAATTTAATGCTCAGGAGAAGCTATTTTCCCGACTGCTGGAAAATTGCAGCAGTCGTCTCCATTCCAAAACCGGGACAAAATTTAAATTTATCCGTCAATTACAGACCTATAAGTCTGTTATCTTCTCTCTCAAAAATCTATGTATTTGTCTTACTTAATCGCCTTAAAGAATTCTGTCGGGATCAAAATTTATTAATCCCGGAACAATTCGGCTTCCGACCTAAACACTCCACGGTACACCAGTTACTCCGTGTAGTGGAATTCATTCACGAAGGCTTTCGTAAGCGAGAGAAGACTGGTATAGTCTATTTAGACGTTGCCAAAGCCTTTGATAGGACTTGGCATGACGGAATTATATACAAGTTCATGCGGCTTGGTTTTTTCGGCCCACCTTATTAAAATTATGAACTCGTACTTGAGAGGACGCAGTTTCCGCGTGCGAGTTAACCACGAATTTTCCTCTCCCCGCCCGATCTATGGCGGCGTAGCCCAAGGTAGTCTCCTAGGACCTTCAATCTTTAACCTATATTTAAATGATATTCCTAAGGCCCCAAATATCGATCTTGCTTTATATGCAGACGATACAGCCATCATTTCACAACACTCCAACACCCTCCAGGTAATCTCACAATTACAGAGTTACCTTTCAGCCTTAGAACTCTGGCTCGGTCTGTATAAAATCAAAATTAATGTCGCAAAATGTGCTGCCACTATGTTCATCCGAAGAAATATCCCAAGTTTACCTAATTTAATACTCTTCGGTGAACCCATTCCCTGGGTGTCTTCGTATAAATATCTAGGTGTTTTACTAGATTCTAAATTAACTTGGCAGCCTCACATTCGCAAAATATTAGCGAATGCAACAGCTGTCAAAACCAATTTACGCTCCTTTTTCGCTTGGAATAGCGACCTGTCACTTGATAACAAGATCCTGCTCTACAAATCAATGATAAGGCCTGTTTTAACGTATGCATGCCCCATCTGGGGCCCATCTGCACTGACTAACAGAAAACATGTTCAAATTTTTCAATCAAAATTGCTTCGGCAAATACTTAAAGCTCCGTGGTTCGTAAGGAACGAAGAAATTCATAACGACCTCAAAATTATGCCCATTAATCGCTATATACAGCGACTTTCGGAAAAATTTTTCAAAAATATTCAACATGTTGCTAATCCTGTGCTACATATGCTACCCGTATATGATCCTGCAGTTGCTTCTTCCCGGAAAAGGCCGCGTGCGGTCCTAAATCCGGAATACTCAATAATCCCATTTAAACGGGGTAGGTATGAGCACACGGACGTCCATGTGAATAACTACCTCTCGTTCCTTCACCCCCCCCCACGCCTCCAGAGTTCTTTAATGCACACAGCATTAACCTGAGGAACCTCCTTTTAAAGTTTCTTTAACAAGAAACATCACAGTCTAAGGGGACTGATTTATTACTTTTAAAATAAATTCAAATGATGATTTAAACTTTAACCTAAAAAGAAATAAAAATAATTCTTTTACTCTGCTTATCAGTTATAGCGTGCGCTTAAGAGTGCATATGAACTTAAAACTCACTGATAAGATTCTTATCTTCCTTTAAGAAGGAAACGTTTCAGACGTTTAACAACGTCATTTTCGACCCCTTAAACACCGCATAACTTCTCCCTCCCAGCTGATCACTGGCAGAACTACTTTTTCGACCTGTAACCAGGTCCCCCCTCCCTCCCTCCCAAAGGACGCGTAGCGGAAAGGGTCTTTAATGATTCCCCCCCTACGCATTCTTTACGCTGACGGTTGCTATTACACGATTATCAAGGTTCAAGGAAACTTCACCTTTTATTTTTCGAGTCAAAATTTATAATGACTGCCCTATTCTAAATTATTCTGGCCCTTATTTAGGCTCAAAATTAAGACCTTCATGAGTTTTTACCTTTTTTTCTCAATGCGAAGGCATTTTTTCCAAGTCATTTGGCTTATCAAAATTTCTACCGTATTAGACAATCCCCTCTTTTGATGATATAAATAATTAGACAATCTTTTGATGATATAAATTTCTGAGATGATGTGGAGGTAAAGGCGTAATTGCCTATGAACTCCGTAAATTGCACTTCCTTGATCCTTGTTGGTTAATCTTGATTCCTCATCTGAGCTGACGCTGGCGACAAACACTGCTTATTTCTCCCTCGCAACTGCCAGTGTCAACTTCATTTTATAGTTGATTGCATACGCATGAGGTTGTGCATGTTATGTTTTTCGGATGTATATTAGACATTTGCTAACTTGGATAGTCTGATTTACGCATTGGTACTAAGCTATGTCTGTTCTACTGATGGCGTGTCCTAGCAAAATGGAAAAAACGTATCACTGCCTTTCCTAATGAGCAGTCGATTCCTTTTATACCCAGGTAGAGGCCAAAAAAGTGTCTTTATTGCGCTATGCAAGTGTATCAGTTGGGAAGAAAGGGAACGTCGAACGTCACTTCAAAAACCGTTCACGCAGAAACCGAAAAGGGTTTCCCATTGAAATTCTGCTCTAAGAAAGAAAAGGTAAGGCAGCTAAAACCTAAAACTGATGCTAAACAATCAACTTTTGGAAAATAACTTAACGAGAATAAAACAGTCACTGAGGTGCCATTCCGAGTTCAATTATTATTATACAGAATAGAAAACCATACGAAGATAGTGATATAATCAAAACTGTGCTTTTAGAAGCCGGAGATACATTATTTGATAGTTTCAAAAATAACTGAGATAATGTCTGCTATTAAATCAGCACAGCTTCCTGCAAGTACAGTAATGAGAAGGGTTGAGGTTATGAGTTCTGACGCTCCCTCACAACTTTAAACTGACATTGTTCGCTGTAGCTATTAGAGCTCTGTGCAACTTTGCGAATCGACTGATTTAGTCAATACAGCTCAGTTGGCCGTTTTTGCAAGAATGGTATTTGATAATTTCGAAATAAGAGAGGAGCTAGTAAAGATTGCATCGTTAACAGGACGCATTACATAACACGCCATATTTTTAGCAGTTTAAGATCTTACCTACCAACTTTGAAAATATTCATATAAATAAGTTGTAGGCTTAGCAACTGATGGAGCTCCTGTGATGATATGCAGAGAGAAAGGATTCATAAACTTGTGTCGTAAAGACAACAGCTTTCTGAAATTTTTGTCTTACCATTGTACAATAAATACACTAGGAGTCACTGTGTAGAAAGTGTTTAAGTATGAACAATGGTAATGAAAACAGTCATAAAAATAGTGAACAAAGTTAAAGCACATGCAATTCAGAGCGCTGACTGATGAACTAGATTACCAGTATGCTGATCAATTGCTTCATAGGGAAGTTCGTTTGTTGCGTAGAGACAGAGTTTTACAACCTTTTCAAGAGTTGTTTCCTGTCAGAAGTTTCAGCAGACTTAGCCGAAAGAACAAAAGGAATCCTTCCGTGAACTAAAAGATCCGGTTTGGCTGCAGGTTTTGCTTTTCTCGTAGACATCACCGAAAAGTTAAATATTTTTAACTTGTAACTTCAAGGTAAGGATAAAGATATTGGTGGAACAATTTTAGATGTTGCTTTATTCTGAAAAAAGCTGGAACTGTGGGGAAAAATATCATCCGCGGTGAATACAAACACTTTACATATTTGAAACAAACCCTTGACAAACAAGGGTCTTCAACGCCACCTTACGACAGCAAACAAAACGTTGAAATTATTTAAGATTCGAAAGTGAATTCAACATACGTTTCGAAGATTTCAAAAGAATTTCCATTGTTGCACAGAATGTCAAATCGCCTTTTATAGAGATTGATACTCTACTTGTGTCATGGAACATTTTGATTTTCAAGAAGACAATAATGCAGTGGAGTTTGAACTGAGTGATTTTCAAAATAATTTATCTGTAAAATCTCATTCTTCAAGCTCTAAAAATATTTGGCCTCTTGTTCCTAAAGAAAAATACGCAATTTCAGTCCAGGTTTGTCTCAAAGTGAAGGCAATGTTCAGCTCTGCATATCTGAGTGGGATTTCATTTTCCATTGTTAAATTTATTAAAAATAAGTACAGAAAATGAAGACTGATGAACTGATGAACACTTGGATAACTGTATTCGAATGGCAGTTACTACATATTCCCCCAACATTAAAAACTTTATTAATGACAAAAAAAAAAAAAAAGAGAGTTCCAACTTTTTCATTAATAATAGGTCTGATAAAAGGTCTGTTATTATATTTGTTATTTATTACTAACTACACTTCAGTTTCTTTCTTATGTACAATTCAATTTAAGTTTTTTTATGTACAGTTTAATTAAATTTATTTCACATTTACTAGAAATGTAACTTTATAGGCAATAAAGAAATGTAAGATTTTTTTAAAAAATTTTGGTAGTCTTTTGGTTGGAAGCTCACAGTAGAATATGAAAACGGTACAGTAGCTTAGAAGCGTCATAAGTTTGGCCACCACTGCTCTAGATAAACTATTCAAAGAAACGACCCCAGTATTTTAACAGCTACATAATTTTCTTATACTTATTTTATCACATCAAAACTTTTAAACGCAATTTGAGAATATAAACTCATTTATGATCATGGTGATATTCAAAAGGAAAATTTCCTAGCTAAGGAAAAAATGATATCCGTTTCTGCTAGGAAAATCGATCCAGGAACATGGAAGAGCAGTCCTGTTGAATTTCTGTAGGTTATTGCAAAAAGTTATTGAGTTAAGTTAGTTAGTGAGTTAAATTAACTCCCAAGAACTAAAAGCGCAACTTCAGTCATTAATTTCAGACACAAAATTCGCACATAAACGGAATATTCCATAGGTGAAACTCACAGTGCAGGAATAGAAAGCAAAAGTGTACCAGAAGATATATATTTCATCGAGGAAATAAATCTATCTGAAGTTTTTAATTAACTAAAATATTTAAACAGCTTTTTAAAAATCAATCTTGTGAGCGGCTAAAACACTCCCAACTTTAACGGCTATTGAAACCATCTGTAACAAAATTAGTAAATGAGGAAAAACTTACTTTCATTCCAGGAACAATTTGCTTTCACTCTCTATCGTCGAGGTATGCAAGTGCGCATTGCACATCTGGTATTTAATTTCGCGAACGAACTCTGAAGAAAAATACTACTATGTTTAACGATTTCATAATCTGCTAGTTTGAAATAGCCACTTCAAGATCGTCGCTGCCCTCCTGTAATTTAAGATCGTAATGGGTATCGCCATACAATCACAGTGGGAACTAGGAAATTTTAGCAAATTAGAGGATTCGACTTTGCAGGTCATAGTTAGGAGAAAGAATTTCATTAAATGCCTATTCTAAAGTAACAGATTGATAGCTGACGGAAGATAACACAGCTGATGATTGCGATGCTCAGTGAGAGTCTAGGGAAATATTTTTAATTAATTTATAAATGCATTATTTGATTGATCAGAAACTACGTACAACAAACAAACTCGCAAATTTTATATCTCATTTGGATTTATTCTATTTTATTTTTAAAACAGAAGTCGGATGTAATATTTTTGCATGAACTGAGAATCGAATGGAATGAATAGAGTGTCCTGCGAAAGAAAGTAGAACACCGGGACCAGTATGCCATGTAAATATGCCAATAAATGTTGCAGACTATAAAACTGAATATTCAGCACGATGAGCTTTCTTATTTTAGGGTAATAAAAATGACACGAACTTTATTTAAACTAAAATATCTCTAATAATTTAATTAAGTGCTGCATTTAGTGGCTTAATTTAAGAACTTATAATACCTCCAAAGCAGTTATGGGCATGAATGAGAACAATTCTGTTTTTCTCCTGCAAAAAAAATTAAAATTAGTTTTTTGTATATTCAGATTATTGAGAAAGTAATTGAAAAAGCATGCCTTTTAAAGGAATTCGTTTTCTTAAAAATATGTAAAACTTTGAGTTATTTTAGATAGATTTATTAATTAAAAAAATAATTCATGTAAGGATACAATTTCCACAAATAAATAAAATAATGAAATATATGCAAGCTAAAACTCCTGGTGACCCAACACCACCGTAAGCATTGATACCATGGTACATAACTTCATTCCAATCCTCACCGGTTAGTATCTAAAAGAAAAAGAGGGGGAGGGGAATAAAACTGTATATGCAAATATTAATTTGAGTAAATTATTCCAACACACATTAGAAGCTAAATACATAAATAATGTTTGCTCATTTTATTTATTGGATAAGGAAAGTTTATTTTATGGAGCAGCGATAATTACACTGGAGAATAACAATTTCGTTGTCTTAAATCCGTCACTTGTTTTTGACTAACTTTTAGTCTTTAAGTTCGAAAATAACCTCAATTTTCGTCTATCACGTAAAATTTTTAAGATACAGGACATAATCTCTTTGTCTTAAAATTCATGTAAAATATGCACATGAAGGAAAATAAAGGGAAAACTTACCAAATATACTGTTCACAAAGAACAGTTTTATTCATACAGCTACAGATAGTTATTACTTTGGATTTTTTTTAAACCAAAAGCGGTAAACATACATGTTAAAGTAGAAATTTCGCTTACGGCATTTTATGGAGTGTTTAATCTGTAGACATTTTCGCTTGATGCTCCAACAATAGCCAGCTATTATATGTACATCCCATCTACCTTGGTACCGTGCCTCAATGATCTTCAAATCTCAGTGGACTCGCTCATTCTGCTCATCACTGACTGCACCAACATTTTTTGGAAAGCTATCAAAATGGCTATGTAAAAAATGCAGTGTGTTGCTCACCTTGTAACCAAGCGTTTTAAAGTTCTCGAAAAGTTGCTGGACACTCTGGAGTCAGAATTTCTTTCAGACAAAAAATATTCAATAATTCTATATTTATCTAAATTACGTTTCTGAAATGCTTCTGGAATTTTGCTAGTTCATTTGTATTTTAACTGTAAGAGTTATGACTCATTCCTCTACATAAATTCTGAATTTAGATAAATATAGAAATTTATATTTGAAACGTGATTGAAAAATTTTGTTTAATTACTTCAAAATGCGTTTTGTCGAAACATTAAGGCGTATTGTTACTGTAAAAACAGCGTTTCCATAACATTTCTGTAACTTTCTCAGAAACGAAGAGGTTAAAAATTTTATCCAGTTTTTTTTTTTTGTAATCTGTATTTATTTTTTGTAATCTCTATTTTATTCTTAAATTATTCCTTACAGAATTTGATAATGCTTTATAAAGGACCAAAAAATTTAAACATTAGGGAACTGAAAATTTTGGCTATTAAGCTACTTACTTGAATATTTCCTTCTTTGCTTTTACTAATTTTTTATACGAATATCAAGAGAGGAAGATATGCGAATAATTTAATTTCCGAAGGACGCGATTACAGAAAAAACAAACAAATGAAAATTATTCATGGATAAGCTATCGGTAAAATGTAAAAATGTAATAAATATAGTTCTGAGATTCAGCTACAGAACTTAAATACATGTCTGTGACAGATGCATTACGTTTTTCACTTCAGTACATAATGTAATATACTTCAGATGGCAATACTTAATTTCATAGGTAAAATAGCAACTTTATTTACTTGAAAGACAGTTAGAAGGCTTTGCCAGAAGGAATCAAAATTACTCCTGGGCTTGTCCTCGTGTGGGTTATTGTTGAATTTTCCTCCAAACACCTGCATGCCAAGTAAGGCGAAGATGACGATGAATAGGAAAAGTAACAGCAGCAAGCTGGCGATGGATCGCATGGAATTTATGAGAGAAGCAACAAGGTTTCTTAACGAAGCCCAGTACCTAAAAAAGCAAAAAATAACATACGGCGTTTCTTACGAGTATTTTAAAATGTACACTGACATTATTCATTTCCTAAGAATATCAAATAATCTCGCTGTATTTTTAAGCAATTATAAATCGCATCCATTGAGGACGGTAAAATACGTAAATTTATTTAACTCAGCTTTTATTACAAAAATCACGGCATAAAATTAAAGGATCAGTCACATTATTATAACCTTATGATACGAACTTTCTAGTCTGAATCACATACTGATTAAACACGAATAATCTAAGTAATAGCTTGTATGAAAAAGTATTTGTCCGAAAATGAAATACATAAATACATAAAATCGAAAATATATCAATATAAAAAATTCACTTACTAATTAATGATAAGAACATATAATAAAAGACGGTATTTTTCTGTTAATGGAAATGGATTCAGAAATGTATGTATGTACGCATGTGTTACTTATTGTTTTATACGAAAACCAAGAGGGGAAAATATGCGAATAATTATTGTATGTATTTATGTAGACTCGTGTGTTACACATACACATATATACATAAGCACATACATATATGCATGCACGCGCATATACATACACGCATACATACATACATTTTTGAATCTGTCCCGACTACAGAAAAGTACCTTAAAACTATTTATTTTACAAGTTTCATTATTTACGCAGAAAACAGAAAAAGGAAGAATTTTTATTTACTACGTATACGAATACAATAAAAGTTTTAAATCGATTTTTTTTCTACTTTGTTGCAACAAGTTACAATTTTTCATCCTAAGAGAGTAAAACACTTATTCTCTAAATTTCTGTTGGCATTTAATTACTTTTGCAGCTTCTTGTTTTGATTAGTTACTTGGGATTAAATAAGTACTTCTTCCAGAAGCTCAGTGAAAATTTCTTTCTACTTTTATAATAAAGATTTATGTTCGCTTGGTTCTTAAGAAATTTTAAAACATCAGTCATAATCCTGTCTAAACCTACTAAGAGACGTGCGTGAATCTTCCCACTTTGACTTCCCACTTTGTTGACAATTTTGATATAAAAGCACATGACAGAAGCGTCTTAAATTCCTTAGAAATGGAAAGGTAATTATTTGCCCAATTGATATCTAGCAGAAAAGCCAAAGAAAGCCCTTTGTACATACATATACATACAGAGCGATTAAAAAAATTGGAAGCCCTTCTCTATACCGAAAACATCTGCAGAAATCAAGACTCAATAATGGGTATAGGAGCTGCACAGAAAGCACTATTTGCTAGACAGAATATGAGCATTGTGGTCACTGTATTGGAGATATTAATAATTAAGGAATTAATTATAATAAATATTAAAATAAACTAAAAGATTTAAAAAGCATTAAATTAAACCTTTGGAACTATCTATTAAATATTTTAAACAGTTTAAACTTAATAAAGCATTTTAAACCTAAATATCTTATTAACAAACTGACTTATCATTACTAAACTTCGTATACATATTTCAGTATCGCAGATATTGTATTTGCTATTTTATGTTCCAGGTATTGAAGTATTTTAATTAAACAAATACTAATAAATGTGTTCCCGTGATTGGCATTAGGGCTTTTGCAATAGGTACTGCGCGCTGTATTGTGATAAGTATTGCACGCGGATAAGCAAATCACTATTTTATGACTAAATATGACTTATTCTAAAAATAATTAAATTACTTTTTTTTTTGAAAAATATTGAAAAAAAATTTTCTTTGAGACTCTCAAAATTGACAATTTGTTAGCATAAAATTAAAGATAAAAAATTTTCGAGACTCTCAAAATTGACAATTTGTTAGCATAAAATTAAAGATGATTTCTAAATTTTTTTTAGAAATCACCTTTAATTTTATGCTGGTAATTTAGATACATAATAGCTGGTCACTTAATACTCACGCAGTGTTAATATAATTGGTTAAATTTCTTGAAATTCTGATCAAGGGTTTTGAAAACATCAAGCTCACAAGCAGAAGTATAGTCTGAGAAATCTTAATTTTACGATATCAAAGATCTTAAAATCATGTAAATGTACATTATTTTCTTAATTTTAATATAGAAATGTAAAAATATATTTATAATTTCGTAACTACACGTAATTATATGTTTAAATAGTATTGCATACATAATCATTTAGAATTTTAATGGAAATATTTCGAAGCATTTAATGGAAATTTCGAGTCGAAATTTTCATATGATTTCAATTCAAAACACAGTAACTGGTGTTTTTATACATGTTACATGACTAATGACAATTTCTTGAAGTTCTGATCAGCCAGTTCAAAGAAATCATGCAAGGGAGAGGGAAAATCACATTTTAGTGAAATTTCCAAGCAAATCTTAACTGGTTATAAACGAAAAAAATAGAGTAGTGATATTTTATTAAAAGGACATTACTTAAAGATGGACTGATGTCCCAACGACGGCAGAATAATAAATAAATCTCCATATAAGCTAATTTTTCAGACATTTACTTAAAATTCTATAACAGTTGTATATAGAATAAAATGATTTCATTTTCCTATTTATTATATTTATATCCTATTTACTCACTTCGTGACTTTGAATATCCTCAACAAGCGGACACATCTCAACACAGAGACACCCAGCGGAGGCATAACATCAGAGTATGTGAGCACCGTTTCCAGAATCGAACTTACTACCACAAAACAATCAAAGCGGTTAAAGAGAGAAACGAAGTAACCTTGGATTCCCAGGCTGAATAACTTTAGCAACATTTCCAATGTAAACAGCACAACAAAGAATAAATTTGCTATTTCAATTTTAAGCTGTAATAGGAAATGAGTGGAAACTTTCAATGTAATTTTAAAATATCTCTAAACTTTCGTGCAAATGTTTCCATTCCTTGCTGGAAACTCTATTAGTATATTTAATCATTTTTCAGAAAAGTGTACTTCATACTCTTCGAAGGAACATTTTCAATTGAATTAACTCAACCTCAAGCTGCGATAAAGCGAATATTCGTGCTGTTTGAATAATTTAAATTCTGTTTACTTGCATCATTCCCTGGATTTTAAGTATAGCATACAATTATCTTTAAGGATTATGTTTTAAAAATTCTTCTATGTCCTAAGTTCTGATCTTGTGATATTGTACTATATAGAGCCATACCTACCCCAGGCAAAGATTTCCATGTTCCACTTTATTCCGTGATTAGCACGTATGATCACGTGCTGTGTTCCGGCTGTCATAAGGTAGTTGCTTCTAGGAACCAGGCAAAGACGTATATGCCCGCCCTTATATACGAGAATACAAAACGTTCGGCTTTTTGGGTGAGTAATATATATATAGTACATATTTTGAAACCTACTTGATCACTAAATTTGTATTCTATTAGAGAGAATGGTCATGTTCGAATGTTTTCTTGACTTAATAAAGTCCTTACGTAATTTTTTTATTATTTTTAATTTGTTGAAGCTCCTTTCACTGCTAGCAACAATAACTGGACACGTTATAAATTTTTTTAACAGTGCTTTTCCGAATTCGGATACGATTGAAATAAACTACATTCATAAATTATTTTCAAAGTATCTAAGCCGGTAAATGCCTTAGTAACTGGAACTATTGATCTTAGAAAAGAGTATACATAGTATTGTGAAAGCTCAGCATTTTTGAATTCAAACTAATGTTAATTTTGAAGTAAAACAAAAATTAGCGTTATATTTGCAATTTTCACAGGACTAGTTTCGATGGTTTTACTGAACCATCCTCCTCAGCTGCCAAAGTGCAAATGAGCGAGATAAGATACAGTAATTAGGTAAGATAAGTTAAGAATAGCTGGACAGGAGTTAAGCTACTGGCGCCATCTATTAATGAAACTAGAACTAAAACATAATTTCCTTAAAGGCTGAAGGCAAAGATGGATTGGAACTAGGGTCGTTAACTAGAACGAAAGATTTTTTTCGAATGTGAAACGTCTCTAGACAATCTAATTCACCAATGGAAGAGGATAATTGAATAATTTTGGCTTCAGAAAACTTGAAAGTGGGATTTTCGAACCAACAATGCTGGGCAACAGAGGACTTCTGTGTTCTAACGTAGGTTTTTTCTAACGTATGTTCCTTAATTTTAATGTTAATTTTAAGTCTCTCTGAGATTGACCAATGTAAACTAAACCACACTGGCAAGGAATCTTGTAAATACCCCAGGAATTCATATCCGGAATGAGGTCGTTGAGTATGGAACTTGGAATTTTATTTATGGGAGAATAAAAGACCCGAAAGTTAAATTTCTGTAAAATACGTGCAATTTTATAGCTAATTGATGGAAAGAGAGAAATGACAACAGAATTCTTATAATCTCATAAGACAAGAGTGTACCTTTTGGTGTGTTGAGATGAGAATTTTTTAAGTGCTTGATTAATAATGTTGGGTGAAAAGCCCCTGTCAATAGCTACTGCTTTTAAACAATTTAGTTCTTGATCAAGAGCCAGTCTGGAGGAGCAAATTTGAAATGCACGGAAAACATAGCTATAAAATGAAGTCAACTTTTCTTTAGTCAAATGACATGATCTGAAGTGTGGTGGAAGGTAAACCGATGAAGACCTTCATAGGTTTGCCTTCCACCACACTTCCAAGAGGTATTTTACAGAAATTTAACTTTCGGGTAGTTTATTCTCCTATCAATAAAATTCCGAGTTTCATACTCAAGGACCCTATTCCGGATATGAATTCTTGGGGTATTTACAGGATTCCTTGCCAGTGTAGTTTAATTTACATTGGTCAAACTAAGAGAGCCTTAAAATTTCGCGTTAAGGAACAGGAGTCATGTGTTAGAAAAAAGGAAACACATACTAAATCCTCTTTTGCTTAGCATTGTTGGTTCGAAAATCACACTTTCAATTTTTCTGAAGGCACAATTATTCAAAAAACATCTTTCATTGGTGAATTAGACTTTCTAACGGTGTTTCACATTCAAAAAAAAACTTTCCGTTCTAGTTAACGCCCTAATTCAAATCCATCTTTGCCTTCAGCCTTTAAGGAAATTATGGTTTAGTTCTAGTTTCGTTAACAAACAGCGCCAGCAGCTTAACTCCTACCCAGCTATTTTTATCTTATCTTATCTAATCACTATATTTTAGCTCGTTCATTTGCGCTTTGGCAGCTGAGGATGATGGTTCGGAAAAACCATCGAAACTAGTCCAGTGAAAATTGCAAATATTACGCTGCTTTTTAAAAACGAATTTTGAAATTTTTATACCTAATTTGGCGTTTTTTCTAGTTTTCACGTAAAGCAAGTGCCTCGCTTGCATCACCCTTGTCCCGGTTCTGAATGTGTACAACACAGAGTTTATTAATTTAGGACAGACAATAAGTTGCTCAAGTGCATCAAAGTGTTGTATTTTTCTAACTAATTTGATAAAATATTAGCAGCCCAAAGTAATTTCATATTACCGATTTTTTTTTATTCTTCGAGGGCAATTCAAAAAGTAAGGTTAGAGGTCTTCGTAGAGACAACTTAAATCCGCAAGCGGATATAAGGACACACAGGTACAAGTTGAAGCAAGGCCGGCCCCTGTACATCTATCTAGGCATATAAGGTATCGTCGTGCCTTTCTGACTACTAAGTTTCTACCCTAATTGAATTTTGTAAGGAGAGCAGTCCGGGAGTGGTCTGAGATTCTTCCATCCCTCAATCCCTAACACAACCTCGAGAGGGTTTCGGCTCGCTATGTAGTTTGAGTGTCCCCCTTGCAGCACAAACATTACACGCTTACCTACATTAGACATTATACGCTTACCTACATTAGACATTATACACTTACCTACATTAGACATTATACGCTTACCGTAGACATTACTCTCTTGCCTTATGCATACCTTCTCCGGGATTTGAATCCGGGCCCTTCGCTATGGTAGTCAATGTCACTAACCGCTAAGCGTCTATAGTAAATGTTTCCCCATTGCGGCAAACCAAGAATCTTTGGGGGGCAAGTCTGTGTTCATACAGATCATAAGCAACCTAAACCTATTGTCCCCTGCCGTCCAACTGAAACCAATATCGTCGAGAACATTCACCTTAATAAGACACTGCAAAACGATGGGTTAAAAACTATGCCCTAAGCAATATTAACGAGCTAACGAATGAATGAATCGAAATTATTGTGTCATATCATAAATAATGCGACATTTTTAGTTGAACTAAAAGTCGAAAGAGGACTGCATAAACCATCTGCATCAACTTAAAAGAAGACAGTAATTTTGCCTTGTTCTTACTCTTAGTGCAAGTTTTGAAGAATGCAATTTGATTTTAACTTTTATTTTTTCAAAGCTAAAAGGAAGTGACAAAAGAGCATATTCAGCATCATTTTGCATTATGAGTTCAATTAAATAAAACTTTTAATAGGAATATTAATGCAGTATATAGGAGAGGACAATAATAGTGAGCCGTGACAGTGATGGTTCCAGAAATTCCGAGTCGAAACCTACAGAAGAGGAGCTTCTTAGAGGAGCACAGCTCGACGAAGGTGTCCTATAAACACCCCTATAGAAGAAAATCCTATAACTGTTAAGAAACTAACAGAGGATGAAAGATAGTATATTTTATATTAAAAATAATTTCCTAACATTAATTTTGAAACTCATTATTTATGGAATGACGGAATATTAGTATCGTAGTGTAAAAATACAGAATGAAGAATAAATTGCTTGGTAGGGTGCTTTCAATGAGATTGCACTTTCTGCTTTAAAAATTTCAAAAGAAAATTGACCGTGTCATATACTGAAAGCTGCTATTAATATATATATCAAGAAAGACCACTTAACACTGATAAGTATGCTTCTGAAATTTGAGTAGAAGATGTAGTTTGGAAGATACGCTAATATTAATTTCGAAAGTCGAATTTTTTTCCAATTAATTTCAAACTGTTATTAATAAAACGGTTTTCGTGAAAGCTGGTATCTGAAGAACGTTTAAAATATTAAGTCTAACGCTTTGAGAAATATATTCAATTAAACGCTTGTAGAGACATTAGGTATTTTTGAAGTAGGAAACGTGAAAAATATGCAAGGCCTTCGCCGGGAATCGAACCACGGACCTCTGAAATTCCGGCTCAGTGTGCTGACCATTACACCACGAAGGCACGCTGCGAAAGCGGGAGATATACCTTATATACTCCCCTTTTTAAAGGGCGACTAGGGTTTTAGGGGACCTAGTCGCCAAATCCTGGGTGTGGAGAGTCATCATCCACAACCCTTTTAGTTCGGGCGCCAGTGTAGAGACATTAGGTTAATTACAAGCAGGAGAGATGAAAAATATGCATTGCCTTCGCCGGGGATCGAACCACGGACCTCTGAAATACCGGCTCAGTGTGCTGACCATTACACCATGAAGGCACGCTGCGAAAGCGGGAGATATACCTTATACGCTGAATACATTGAAAAGCTTATAATTAATACAGATAAGTTATCTAAAGCGTTAACTCCCAGATTATTTCTTGCATTTGTTATACATCAGATAGAAATACCTTCTGTATTTAACGTACATCAAATGGAAATACTTTACAAATATAGTATACACATCAGAAAATATTGCTAAACTGTTTTCGATGTTATTTACTTTTCTTTTTAAAATTTCTTATGCAGTAAAATTTCTTTAAGATGAATACCCACGGTAACAGATGATTTTGATTTCGCGTGAGAATCGTGAGGTCGCCTTAGAGAGCATTACTGTCGATGATGTCCAACATATTGTTATCACATTGTTCTCAGAAATATTGGTCGCTTTTAAAAATGACCATTTTAGAGAGGTGGTTCTTGTGAGAAGTTTCACTAGAACTTATTTCCAACAAGTGTTCGAATCCCTAATCTGAATACCGTATCTACTCGCGTGTTTCTTCCCATCGCGTATTTCTCCCCTAGTTTTTTTCAGCATATGGTTTTGAAATTTATAATTTATGGCAAGAGTGTAAAATATATGCACAAGTACGAAATTATTATGTGTAAGTTGTAGAAACATTAGGTTTTCTTTTTATGCCGAGAGACGTGAAAAAATGAGCAATGTCCTTGACGGGACTCGAATCGCGGACTTTTGGAATAGGCGCTGAGTGTGCTTCCCCATTACACCACGAAGGCATGCTAAGAAGGCGGGAGAATTACCTTATATACTCCCCCTTTTAAAGGGCGACTGGGGATTAGGGGACCCAGTCGTCAAATTCTGGTGGTGGAGAATCGTCATCCACCACCTTTTTTTAGTTCAGGCGTCACTGTAGAAACATCAGGTATTTTTTGAAAGTTGGAGAGATGAAAAATTGAGCAGTGCCCTCGCCGGGACTCTAACCACGGACTTCTCGAATATGCGCCGAGTGTGCTTAACCATTACACATCGAAGACATACTAAAAAGGAGGGATAACTAGCTTATAAAGTAAAATGAATATTACTAAAATATTACTTATTATGTTACTGAGTGAAATGAATATTAATTGATAAGTCCTTTGAATTACATAATATTACAACATCAGCGTGCTTTTAATGTGCTCTGCCTAATCATTTAAGTCATTTTTTTTGAAGTAGGGTATTTCCCCTCTCGATTTTCAGGCGGTAAAATTAGTACGGAAAGGGAGGAAAATAGGCGAGTAAACTGAGTATTATATAAATTTATTACATAAGGATAGATTAACTCCAGTTTTTTCATAATGAAAAGCACTGAATCAGAGTAACATACCTTGAAAATAATCCAGCCAAGGAGGCTGACTGTTATGCTCGGATGCTAAGGCTAAAGTATTTAAAAAAACAAGTACAATAACAATCCAATAGAAGGCTTTAGATTTCACCATTTTCCGACATATTCTTCTGAGCCGCTTGTTATCACAACTTAACATTTTCCTAAAGCAAATTAAAAATAGTATTAAATGAATATAATAATAATTCAATAAAATGATATTAAATTAAATACAGTAGTAATAAAAGTACTTTAATTATTTATTAACGTAAATTTCGATAAAAAGGACAAATATTTTATCCCTGCTAGTTTCATTAATTAATTTAATTTCATTACAAAATAATAACAGCTTACGAAAATTCTTCCTTTGAAATTAATAGTAGGCTAGCTATTTGTTGATTAAAACATAGTGACATTTTCAAATTAAGTTTGCAGATGTAAAATAGAATATTCTGTTTCATGGAACATATGAAAATAAGAATTTCATGTAAACAATTTGAACTTAAATTAGCATTTCAAAATGCAATTTATAAAAGAATAACAAGACCATTTTCATGCATTCAAATATAATTGCACAGACGAGTACACAGATTATCATCTTTTGTATGTTTATTAAGTTTTGTTGCAAAACAAAATTCTTAGATGCTGAAGAAAGCTTTTCAAAAAATTTTACAGCAGGTGCTTCTAAGCCAGAGTTTTAAGGTGGGGAGAATGAGGTCAATCTTTTAGTTAGCTGTTAAGTATTTAATTTTAGTTTAAAGAAAAAAATGCTTAAAAAAAATCTAAAAGCTTTCACATTTTACATTACGCCCAAAGGGGCGTTTTTATTAACTCTTTGTGTTTTGCCTTTATTTATTAAATATAATGTTAACCATAAAATTCAATTCAACAGCAATATCAAAACAATTTTAAAATGAGCATATCTTTAGAATTTCCGATACACAGTCTCGTACGCTGGAGATAAAAATATTATTTTTTCGTACAGTGTTGCCGTTGCTCTCTTTGAAATCGTTGAGTTTCTTAACCAAAATTCGTTAAGGTTTTACAAAGTATGAAACAGTAGATAACAAATTCCAAATTCCAAATTAGGGCTTACAGATGCCTATATTCGGTGGAGTTAAGTTATTCAAAATTTGATGGCTCTAGGTACCGTTGTTTTATCACAATGCGAGAAACATATATATATATATATATATATATATATTATATTATATTTATGCGGATTCTTCATTATTAAATTTCTTTAGGGCTCTAATATTTGGTGTCAACAATTTGAAAAGTGAACCGACATTTATAGTGAACAAACGCAAAATGTCAAAAGGAAATTAATAGCCCTTCTGCGCTCACGTCCTTTGAGCTAAAAAAAAACAAACAAAACACTACTTTTACTCAAGTTTTGGTATTTGCTAACATTTTCTGTACTTTTTTTTGTTTAATTTATAAAACATGTTAAAAATATTCTAAATTTAAATGGATATGTAATTTTCAAGTTTTAAAAAATAGGGAGAATGATCTTCTAGTAATGGCGAAAGGAGTGCACACAGCAAAAAATGTTGAGAACCATCGTTTTACAGATATAAAAATAGCAATGTTTTTTCTAGTAAAGACAGACGATAAAAATGTTAGAAAAGGATTTGATAAGCATAACTAAGATATTCTGTTCTCTTTTTATTCGTCTAATTAAAACATCCTGCAGTTAATTTAATTTTACACAACTTAAATATTTTGTCAAAGAAATATCATGCTTGTAATTTACAAAATACATATATATATATATTTGGTAACAAAACATTCATATAAAAAAGGCTTGTATTAACAGCATCCTGAAAATGCAAATAATTTTACCAACAAATGTTTCTTCGCCTTTTTCGTTCCGTATAGAGGAAAGAAGAAATAATTACTTTGAGAGCAATAAAATACATTTTCTGCCATATTCCGAGGCTATTTTATAAAAAATGACATGATTACCGAATTTCCTCGAGTACTGACCCCCTTATTTTTTGATAATTTTATCGTTTCAAAATGAGGGAAAAATAATGCGAATATTTTAATGTCCGAAGAACACTATTACAGTAAGAATATAGCAAATGAAAAGCAGTCATGGATAAAGTACAGATAACTGCCACAAAATTATTTCTTTAAAAGAATCCTACATTTCAATAAGAATGCTTAACAATGTTGACATATTATTAACATCTAATAAAATATCTTCATTTCTACTTCCCTGTAACCTGAGTCTCGCTCCTTCTTATTATTCTTTTTACTCCTCCTTAAGTCTGAAATCATCCATAAAAAAATAGAGGGGGCGATTGTGCAGCTGTTTCAGAGAAATTACATAGTGAATGCCAGCTCGCGTTTGCTTCGCTGTGATGTTTCGTTTCTTGTATTAGGTTGGCATAAAGTTTAACAGTTAGAAGGGAAAAGTTGCTCGCAGATAGTTTCCTAGGGTTTCTGTTTGTTAATAAAGCGAAAACAATCGCAGCGTGGAGGAATGTATTTAAAAATTTAAGGAAGCTCGTTGTTTGAACTCAATGGTGAAGCGGAAACTTAACGCGAATTTTTTAAAAAATCTTTAGAACCTGGCGCTAAACAGCAAGGGGGAAAAGTACGCGAAGAAATATAATAATGGAATTTCTTACACAAGACTTTTACGGGCAATACTTTGAGTTAAGGTCATTTTTAGTTTGAGTTTTGATACCTTTTCAGAACATACACTGTAATTATTGACAATTATGTAAATTACAATGTGGTGAAGACAATGGGAATAGTTTACTGAAACAACTTTAGCAATTAATACTTTCTGCAACAATTATTATTTGCTACTTTATTCTCCAATATTTGGGTGTCATTTATGGCACGAATATTCATTTGGGGAAAGAATTTCCAGGTTTCTAACATGTATCCACTTAGTAATAGCTAGAGTGTTCAGCTTCAAATGCAGCATTAAATGCCATGGTTAAGTGGCTATTATTTATAATTTTGTCAGTAACTTTATTAATTTTGCATGGTAGTTTTTTCGGGGACAAAATACTTATTAATAACTAGTTACTTATGTATGTAAAGAGATCTATCTTCTTAATTCGTTGCCAGAGTTTTCTTAGTTATTACTTAATTTGTCTATTTACGTAACAACTTAGTTGCCATCGCTTTTACACGGTATTTTTTTCTTCTTAAGTTTAACAATGGATTACGAAATCATTTTAACATAACAGATGTCACCTAGAGTTTGCGCTCCGAATGTAATTTATAAAAGCAGGAAATAATAATCATTTTGCTCCCCATAAGAGACTTTTCAAGTGTGCTTAAAAGAATAAAAAATAGAGAGAGCTTTTAGTTACAAACACGATGGCCATAAGAAGTTTATTGGGTCCAAGATTGTTTCTCAACGATAAGAAGAAGTCTTTTAATTTGTTTCTTATATATGACCAGTGAGAATAGATGAACTGACGCTTAGTTAAATTCAGTTTCTTTTAGGCTGTGAATCTAAAGATTTAACAACAGGGGAAAAAAAACACCTAAGCTATGAACGTTAAAGCAAATAACACTGAACTCTTCTTATTCTGACATTGTTATTTTGAAACATAACTGAAAGCTTTATATATACATATAGAAATAGTTTAAACTACCCGAAGGAAATTCTAAAATTGTATTAAAAGAAACCTATTAAAGTTTAGAAAACATGAAGCTGAGTTTAAGACGATCCCATAACATTTTTGAAAATTCATTTAAAGTGAATTTACCAATAATTTTAAAATTATATAATATATATTCATATTTTCATGTTCTAGACTCATTTCTCAAGGGGTAAGAATCTGAAACATTAAAACCTGAATAATCATAGTGAATTGAATCACGTTTCGTTCCGCATTATCTTTTGAGCAATTAAACACAATAATAAAATAAACAACAACATGAAAATGAAAAATGAAAATGAAAAATAAAAATTGGAAAATTATATGCGTAGCTAATATGTATGTATATATATGTAAAATATAAAAAAATATACGATGGCTTTTCTCTACGCGAATAGGCAACCTCTAATTAATTTTCTGCAATTTCAGGATCTTCCCCCTAGACCATTGCTTTGGAGAACACTCTAGCATGTTATATAACCGCTGATATAAATAGCAAGTTCGCGGACGGGACCTCCGTTGCTCTTTTTATTCTACTTTCCTTTGTTACAATAAGTTATGACGCAGAAATCTTAAATTTAATATTATTTAATTTGAATCACTATTGGATATGTAAATTGGAGCTTTTGTCTAACAGAAAAAAAAAATGATCGGCCATTTGAATTGAATAAAGATATGGAGCATTAAATTCTTCTTCTTCGGTGTCATCATTTGCTCTATTCCACTCAGCCCAAATTACGCTCGGACTGTGATGTGACCTGATCCTGTGCGCATCTTCTAAATTATCACACGCACACACATATATATGTATATATTAGCATTGCTACGTATTTGTTCTGCAATGCTAGTATTTGTTCTTGTATAAGTTTCTGTAATAAATTCATATATTCATTACATTTTAAAAGCTTAAAAAAAGAAAAAATTCATGTAGGTTAATGGATTAAAGAGAAAAAACTTAAAAGCCCCATAAATTTTTCATAAAATATTTTACCAGACTACAATAAGTACAAAAACATAATTCCTAAAATTAATTGTTTATAAGGACAATAGAGATAAACGGTAAGGATTTTAACTTAATTTTATTTATATTGAATCGTATAAATTCGTCTTTTCACACTAAACAAAATAAAATGATATAATTCGTGAGATTCTTAAAGCTGCTTCAGATTTCTAACTGGAGAATTTTAGATAATCATAAACACAAGTTAATGTCTACAGTAAATGTCAATAGATTTGAAATACCACTGCTTTAAAAACTTACCTTTTGACTGCCCAGTAGGAAGGAGAATTATTTATATCTAAACTATTTGTTTCCGCTTGTAAGGTATCTGATTTGCCTATATCACGCAAAGGTTTAGCTGAGAAGGAAAAGAAAGTGGATAAAAGAATTAGTAAGAGCATATAATGACAAATATTATTTGAAATTTAATTGTTCACTTAATATTTGCATCTTCAAACTAAAACATTATTCAGTAAGCTGCATTACAAATAAGAGAAACAACTTTGTATTTGGTAATATAATAAACAAAATAATATTTTAAGTTTCTTAGAATTTCGATGATAAGTAAATTCCAATTGGTGAAAAGTTCCGGCTCACATTGAACTGATTCAAGTCCTAGGGAATTATTTCAGATAATTTATAACAATAATAATAAGATATTTAAGAATTAAGCCTTGAAAGTTATATTGTACACTGAAAGGGAGAAATGTCCAATACGGCTTTATTTTTGAAATACTCAGTAGAGAAAGAAACGAACTATTTTGCAATTAAGTACACAAAGCATAATTGCATTGCAATAGACCTTGTTTGTATAATGCTTATGTTGTCATACACTAAAATTATTATGAAAATATGAGGTTCAGGTAACCAGGAGTTCTTAATGAGATACATATGGAACCATTGGAGGGTGAATGAAATTTTAAAGGGGATCAATGATGATCAAGGTAATCGATAGTCGAACATGCACTGGCAATTTATTGCCATATTCAAGATCCCATTAATTACAAAAAATTATAAAGAAAACTGATAATTAATTGTTTATTAATATACAGCCGATAATCATTGATATGCAAAACAAACTGCAAGAAAAGAGGCATAATCTCATTGAAGCTAGAACGACCATCTTCGATTTTCGTTATAAAACTGACTCGACATTATATTGAGAAGAATTTCATTATTTTGATAATTTACTGTAACGTTCACTATCGAAAAAGATGGCATTTCCTCGGAAGAAATATTCTTATAAAAAAAACCACTTGAAAAATTTAGTACAGAATTTCATTGTTTGCTTCTAAAATATTGAAAATTTTGTTTGTGCCAGCATGGCTCAAGCGCTGGATTGCAATATATCTTGTCTTGGTATTACGATGCAAGAAGAGTTGATAGCACTGAAGGAAGATGTTCAAGCCAGGTGTACTACAAGTTATGGAATTTGAAAGTCATAGAAGAGAAACATCCCAAAATAAAAATTGTTATTGAACAACAGTATTGATTTTAACTCTTTTTACCTAGCGGAAGCAGGCTTTAGTCAAGTCAAACAAGAAAGAGCTGGAATATTTTCGAATGAGGTAGTTTAAGAATTAAGTTGGGAAATTTTACGCAAACATTATATGAACACATGAAACGCAGCCATCATATTAATTCAGATTGAACTTTTGAGGTGTTAAAATTTGTGATTTTGTTTTGAAAATTTGTTAATATTTGTAAAATTAAAAATAATAGTAATACAAAAAATGGTAAAAGACAAGTCTGATAAACCATTTTTTTTCAAAACCTTTATTCATATTCTTAGTGTAATTGTTATATTTAAGTTATTTATATGGTATTATTTACATTATGATTATGTTGTATACTGTGTAGTCCAAAGAAAATTGTAAGGAAACATTCTTTTAAAAGCGGTCGATTCAAGAAAAAGGTTATGAATCCATCTTATACAGGCTTACTTTCATTTTATTTTCTTAATTTTATTTTCAGTCATTCTAAATGTGCAGAGTTACATGCAGAGTTACTAGAAATAAAGTATATCATTTTATAAAAACAGTTTTAATGCTGTGTGAAAGAGTTCGATTAAAATTAAATATATAAATTTTTGTTTGGCGTAGTAGAACAAAAGTTCAAATAATGCTAGTATTCTTTAAATAGAAAAAAGAGTTCTATAACTTTGCTAAATTCACCGTGATACGCTTAATGAATTTAAGGATCCGACTGCTATTTTAATAACGAAGGCAGGTTTACCCAAACTGACCAACTTTTACTTGCGCGTTTTGTAGGTTTTTTAGTTTGCTTCTCGAGTTTTGTTTTAAATTTTTCAATTTCCGAAGGCAGTAGGCGTGGAAAAAGGACTAGATGAATTCATTTTGGCATGTCTCTGCGACTTTTGCACATAAAGCTGTAGATCGTCATGCATTTAATTTAATAAAATTTAGTGAATATGTTCATGATTAGGGTGTTTTCTCTTTGGGAATCGTCTAAAAAGTAGATTTATGTGTATTTTCAACTGTAATCCTTACATTTTCATAAAATTCATCATCTTATTTTCAAAAATTCAGTAAATTAAAACATCTCAGCAGAATGCATATTTAAGAAAAAACAAACCCTACACCTAATTTTTTCAGATCCTTTCTATTTGGTGATAATTAGTTGCACTCATCGTCCCTTCAGTACTTTATCCATATTATTCTTTATCCAGAGATTTTCTGATAGTGACATAGCTAGAGAAAGGGGGAGCTGTCAACCCCCCATCATTCGCATGAAACATTATTTTATAGAGATTAGCCGTGTGGATTGTTGAGGCGCTTAGAGAACAACGCTGTTCTCCTTTGTATACCGAATTAAACCGAGGAAAAAATAATTATTACTCGGGGGTAAAGTTGAAGAGACAGTAGGATATTTTGGAAACAGGTGAGATGAAAAATTAGCAACATCTTCGCCGGAAATCGAACCACGGACCTCTCGGTTACGCGTCGAGAATGCAGACCACTACACCACGAAGGCATGCGAAGAAGGCGGAAGAAATACCTTACAAAGTATCCAAGGAAATAAGCACGAGACCTTCAACAGCTACATAGCATTGTTATGCCTTTATTATTCCGTCCAAACTTTTTAATGCGATTTACAAATATCAACTAAACTATGATCACGGTGAGATTAATAATGAAACAATTTCCATGTTAAGAGAGACGTATTTCAAAAGCTTGATTTCTGTTACTGCTAGGGCAAACGAAACAGGAACGTCTAAGGGAGGCACTTTTAAAATTTTGCAGTTTATTCTAAAATACAATCTCATGACCTTAGGTGTCCAACCTTTCAGTTGTGGGCTTCACTGGAAGAAGACGAGATATTTTGGGCCATACAAATTATTTCTAACATCACAGGGCATCTTGTGATCTCCAAAATAAGTGAATCATACCAATTGCGTAGGTTTCATTGAAACTTTTAGGGTTTGCTCAGGTTTGGCCTCTGAAAGAAATTTTTGAATTTCAACTCTAGCAGAAAAATGCGCAGATTTGTTAGCCTTAATTCAAATTGGCTCATTGTGTACTATATATAAGGAAGCCTATATATAGAAAAATTTTAGGTGAATCAGTGATTCACTTAATCCTTATGGTGACTCGCCGCTGTCTAGCACTAAAGATGGTTAATAAGATAAAAAGAGGGTTGGGAACAATAAAAACATTGAGGACATTTCTATTTAAACTTTATTAATTTATGATTTTTTTTAAATATAATGACTAAAACATAAAATTATTTTGACCATTGTATTTGACATTTTATACATAACATATCGTTGTAAATATTATTTTTAATTATAAAGATAACAATGAATCATAAAATTAATGTGATATTTGACTTCGAATTTGAGAAACTAATGAATCAGTGTTTGTTTCAGTTCAAGTGGTTGCAATTCTCAGTGAGTTTTCAGGGTATTCATCCGATATTCTGGCTCTAATTTTACTCTTAGTGTTCTTCACGCCTGAAACTAGTTGTTCACAAATGTACATGCTGCCGAATGAAGATGACATGCATAGTTTATGACCGTGCAGAGAGATATATTTGTCTTTGGGGAAAATGAACTTAATCACTTCAAGTCAAAGGAAGATTTGGAACCTTCGCATTTCAAAACGCATTTTATTTTGCTCCAACTCGGAGCGTCAAATAACCTGTCCGTCCATGTTGAAATTCAGCCTCGAACCCCGATGACAACAGTAAAATATATCATCTTTTGGAATTTTGATATTTCTTTTGTGCTCCGCGCTCGTTTTTTTTTTGGGGGGGGGGTCGCATTGATACTTACCTTAGGTCGCATGCGGCCCACGGTTTGGACACTCCTGCTTTACACCAAAGTTCCTAACATAGTAATACATTCAAACTTTCCTCGCAATTGCTATAAAGCGCTGCCGGTTGTGAGACCATTTCGAAATAAAAATCATTTAGAAAGTGTTAACTTAGATCTTTAAATGTTTATTTTGCCATTAAGAGGTATTTAAAAACTATAAATGTCTATTTTGAATTAAAAAAAATCTTTCTATATTGACTAATTTACCACAACTGGAGCAATGGAGCAATCAAGTAGACCTTTATGATGTCATCAATGGTTTTGAGAATAAAGAAGCAAACAAATGAATAAACAAAATTGTGAAAGGTTTCAGATTTTAACGATCTGCCAAAGGAGTTTATTAGGGTTCTTTACGTTCTCGCTGAGCTCGCAATTTGCTGTTCCACCCACTCCTGCTAAAACATTTCTTTTCTCCTTTTTGGCTTAGTTATGCTTTATTATTAAGCATAATTTTCTTCGCATTTACGCCATGTTAAACAGCAAGATTACAAAAATTTTAACAGCAGCATAGCAGCATATGTTTAGAATTTCTGATGCAATGTTCAGTGTTGGAATCAAAACACCAGCATGTATAACACAGTCATCCCGTGGGCTTAGTTAAATATTGTGGAATTATTCTTAATCAAATACTTACATGAAAACCTACACTATATAGGTTCCTATACTTCTACGTTTTGGGAGGCTAAAGCTATACTTGCGTATTAAAGAAAATTAAATTTCTTCACTGAAACTAACTAATAACATTAAGCAGTATCCAAACCTTGTTACAAAGTAATTTCAACAATGTTAACAATTCATCAGCGTATAACTATAAAAGGTAGAAGACTTCGAAATTCGTTTTATATAACTAATTGAAATAATAAATTAGAATGAATATGTCAGATGAAACTAACATTAAAATTATTTTTCTTAACAGCTTTATTTAACTTAACTTGATAACGTTTGATAACATCGACACAAGAATATTATAACATTATGAACACTTAAATTAATGAGGTGCTGTTGCTTTCTGAAGCCAGTTTAAACAAATAGCTTTGAAAATGGTGTAATGATAAGATAAGAAAATATGCACTTAATCTCAAAAGCTCAATTGATCTGCAGAATAGTTAAGCTATGAAGAAAATTTTAAGGCTTGCATGGTGAATTTTAAACTGAGTAGTAGCGATATTAAACTACGTTCTTGTTGATGGTGAGCTGTGTAAAATGCTAGCAAACTAAAGTGACGAAAATGAATTTATGAAACATAGGCGGTGTCCAGATTGCGAAAGATATACGCTCCCGACATATCTTTAGGTCGGATTTGTATGCAACTCGATCTTTGTATGCAACTCGATCTTTGTATACAACTCGATTATGACATTTCGTATACGGGAATAATAGTAATAATAATGTTTCACATATGGTTACAATAATTCAGTGCAAGTGTGCAAGGTCGTAAAAACACTTTTAATACCTGTAATATCCCCGTAATAACACGTTACAAAAATTATTGCATTATATCTTTAAATTCAAACAAGCAGAGCATTAAAACAAGCTCATACAAAATGTTTAGGAGGGTTATTAGGAACTTTTGAACTGATGTTACTTTGATCAATGTTTTAGTTACAATATCGAGTATTTTTGAAGAAATAAACAGTCTAAAATTAACGAGATGATGATGAAGACTATAGAATCAGAGTGGCTGGAAAGAATGAAATCATTGCTGGAAAATCAGAATTTGGTTTGCTTTGGAGGTATGACTACAAGGGCCCATACAGATTCCCAAAACCGAGGAGGGAGGTTTAGAGGAGTTGTGTTTAAGTCACTGTATAAACAATGAAATTAGTCGTTAACTAAACTATGTTATGCTCCAAAGAACAGTTTATACCATGCGAAAAATAATTTTTACAAAATTAAATTATCCTCATGAGCAAAATTGAAAATTCGTTCGTAAGTATTGAAGAATACGTAGTATTATAAACCATCTGTCTATTTATTTATCGGAAAATCTGCCATCTCATGACGTTTGTTCAGAATTATTATTTGAAGGAATTAGCAGCATATTATTAGTGTGAATTTACTCTAGTTCATTAAAATTAGCAGGTGATTCCCAGATGTAATTATTAAACAGTATACGCTAATACACAAATATGTAATGTTAACCGATAATACTTCTTATAAGATCATATACAACACTGCTTGGACCGAAATTTTGTACATGTTAATTGAGTGTTCTCCTTAAAGAAGTTTGTGTTAAGGAGGGTTTCATGTAATAATAACTTATCGCAATTTAACAAAACATTACGCAAAGAGTATTAAGAAGGTGGCTACAATTTTTCATTTTTACATTGTTTGCTTCATATCTACACTTCTAGACCGCAAAGAATAATCATAGTTTTAGTTATCAATTGTAATGATAACATTTCAATTGTAATTGAGTCTAATTCTAAGCTTCTTTTACAAAATTACAATGATGCGAGGGTCATACCGAAAAGTTATACAAAGTTCGACCTTCGATGTTTCCTCTACACAAAAGTAATAGTTTTCTAATCTAAGAGATAGGAAAAATCTTATACATACTGTTCCTCGAGTCCTCCGTATTTTCTTTGTCATCTTGCTCGATATCCTCTGATAAAAGATATAAATAATATTTGTAAAAATACAGTACTGCGTCATTTGGTAACAATGAATAGAAAGGAATAAAAAAGAAATCTGGTACATTTTAGGGATCTATATACGTGATGTTAAAATTATTTAGGCAGCATATTACATGATAGTATTGATATGCATTTGATATTAATTATGAAAAATTTCGAAAATTCCTTAGGCTATTTTGTTTTCTGTTTCCTAAAATAACTTTCCTCTTTCGATAAACATAGAAAAACGGCACTGAAACTAAAAGTCTCAATTTTATTGCTTCTAAATATATTTTAAAATACCACGTTGCTCGGAAAAAGGAAGTACATATACAAAAATATATTGTTACGGCGGTTGCATACGGCGGTTGCTTACATACGGCGGTTGCGCCTGTATGTAAGCTTTCCGGCATAGCACTAGGGTTGCCATAAAATAATGTATGGTAGAGTTGCCAGATTGTCGACTTTATCGCCCATTTGGCGACCAAATTGGCGATATCCCATGGTCCAATCGGGAAGCTTCTAAAATAACTTCCTGTCGAGATATTTCTCGAATCGTGTGGAACTTAAAGAAAAGCTATATAAACCCTTGCGTTTCTGAGAGCAATAATTGTGAAGTGTTGCGAGAGTGTGATTAATTGTGGGAATTGCGAGAATAGCTGCTGACTGTGATTGCTAAGATACGCAAGAGTTTTGTGAACGGAAAGCGATCGAGATAGTGCTTTGCCGTGAAGCTACTTTTACAGTGTGGCTTGACAGTGTATTGGTGATTGTTCCACGGTGTTTATTATAAGTTTAGTGTTGCCGTGAAGCCACCTTTACAGTTACAGCCTGAAGCTGTGTTGCTGATTGTTTCAGCGTATTTATTGTAGATTTTCGACGCTTTTAAAGGTAATTTTGGAACTGTGCTGTAAATAGTGATTCCTGTAAATAAATTGTGCTTTTTATTGTTCTGCATCGTGTTTTCATCGGATACTCTCAAATCCACGAACCCCTAAAACGCAACAACTTGTGTCAGGAGTGGGGTTTGAGAGTGAATGCCAGTCACCCGTCTACAGGAGAAAGCAATGGCGGAGGAAATGAAAGCTTTGATGGACATGTTAGCAGCTCCGAAAGCTGGACAAGAAGAGATGAAACAAGAAATGAAAGCTGGCTATGAAGAAATGAGAGCCGAGATAAGAATTGGCTATGAAGAGATGATAGCCGAGATGAAGGCCGAGCGCGAAAAGAGGAAAGTCGGCCGAGAAAAGGTACGAGAGCAACTCCAACAGATGAAAGAGGAGCTTGCAGAAGAAACTGGAGCCATAAAAGAAGATGCGGAAATCAAAGTGGCATCTGAAGAGTCAGAGGATGAAGAAACGGAGGAAGTGGCTGGTGGAGTGTTTGAGAAAGATCCAGAAATCATGGATGAAACATCTGACGTGATTAAAGAAAGAGAACGAAAACATAAAGAAATAAAAGACGAGAACGAAGGTTTTGATTCTCACGTGCCTGAAGTAGAGACAGAAGAAAGTGAAAATGC
>KK117338.1:304085-330636 GCA_000611955.2 Stegodyphus mimosarum
AAAAAAAAAAAAAAAAAAAAAAAAAAAGAAGACATATGAGTATACTGAATTAATGCAGTAGTTAATTTCTTTAATAAATGACATAATACAGGTTTCTTTTTATTTTAATTTGGTAAAAGAGATCCCTTTTTTAAGAGTAAGTCAGTGTCTTTTCACTATAGGAAAGGTTATTCTCCCTCCCTTTTCAAGCATAAAGGGTATCTTTTATTTTTTTTTAATAAAAATGAAATACAGAGAAAGCGGAGACTGAAAAAGTAAGTTTGTAAAAAATTTTGCTCTTTTTTCTTTCTGCTGTTATACATTATTATTTGAAGAATCCGTTGAATACGCTGCCGTTATGTCTGCAGTAAATCATATGTTAGAAAAAGGCCACATTTAAGCAAAGCTGCTGTTCAACATAAACTAACGATATCTGGACATTGGCAAAACCTCTCATGTGTAGGAAAGTGCAATCTAGTGTAATCATGATCTGGGATTCAGTACTAAACCCATGAGTTCCTAGCATAACAGATCTCTGCTAAAATAACATATTTCTTTGAAACCTATTTTACATTATTTTTTCTAATTCCTCTCTCCGTAAATTAAGTGTTCATGAATTAATTTTATACCAGGCTATAGAAATTTATATTTGTTTCCACTAACCAGTTAAGTTTATGCTTTCTTTCCTATAAGCCTTCATTCTCCTAATTTTCAATGCCAGAATATTTAAATTTGGTAGCGCAAATTCTGCCTTTAGGAGAAAAGGTTTAAATACCGAGCCGAGTTCTAGAAGGGAAAGTTAGAAAAAAGTGGGCAAGCATTGTACCTTTGTAGCGTGAGCTTCTGTTTCTGCATTTATTGCTGGTTAAAGTGGCGTAATTGCTATTACTTTGCTGCGAGACTTCGACGCAGTTTTAGGTAAGAAGATTATCTGAGCCCTGGGGAAAAGTCTACTGTTGTGTTAATATCTTTGAATTTTAAGTTTAATTCTTGTTAGTTGACTTACAGCTCGAGCGAGGCGTAGTTTGTTAGCGTCAAGTCGACCCATTGGGAATTTTTAAAGAGGTTCTTTTAACTTTAAATAAAGGGTTCTTTTAACCCTTCTCCTGTCTGCTTCCTGCACGTATTTCAGCTGTCACACTGAAAGTGTGATAAGAAGATATTACAAGGCAAAGAAAACAGTCATAAAATTATTTCTGTTATTTGTAAAAAATTTTTGCATTCTACTTCTCATGTAGTATGAATGATAGAACTTCCAAGCTGCAAATAGAAGATCCGTGATTCAAATCTCAGAGGGAGCATAACTGCTTCCTCACATTTCGCACTCCGAGAAAAACCTGATGACTTTATATTTTTGGATAGTAAACAGAATTACCTTTCTTCTGCTTGGAAAAGAATATTATTTTCCTACTAATCATCGAAGTATTTTCCTTTAAATTCAAAGATTTCACTTTCGACTTCATTTATGTTTCTTTGCTTTTATTCTTCAAACTTACAAAACATGGAATGTTTTCTGAATCTCTACAGACTAATAAGCAGCTTGAGGACAGGAAAATAACTTACATAAGAGACGCAGTAAACGTCACAGTAGATACTACAAAGGAACATCTCCCTACGGATTGAAATAGGATAGTTTGGAACACAATAGCAGACACAGCTTAAAAGCTGGACTATGAAGCAAATGCTGACGATTTTATATAGCGGAAGAAAACGAACCAAAATAGACATAAAAGCAAAAACGCGCTAAATACTTTAATGCTATGGAATACAACATACAAACTTAAATTTAGCGTAGACAAGACTCTGATGATCGTATTCTTGTATTAAAAAACCTAGCAGCTAATTTTCACAGCATAAAATGGCAAGGTATCTGCTCAGAAAGCTAAGATACAGTGAATTACTTAGGATTTGTACTGGATAGGAAATTAACGTGAGAAAACCACTTAACGTTAGTCAGAGACAAAACAAACAGTGCAATAAATTATAAGGTATTTCTCCCTCCTTCACATACGCCTTCGCGTTGTAACTGGAAGCACATCCAACGCATATTCGGGAGATCCGGATAATCCCGGCGAAAGCACTGTGGATTTTTTTTTCAGTTTCCTGATTTCGAAAAAAATTCTAATGAGCTTATAAGTCGCTTTCGAAATGAAAAGGTGGTGGACGATAATTCGTCACCAACAAGATTTGGCGATTGAGTCCTTCATCCCAAGTCACCCTTTGAAAGAGGTAATATACGTAGTATAAGGCATTTTCTCTTCTTTCTTCTTTTCGCATACCTTAGTGATGTAACTGGAAGCTCGCTCGACGCATATTCGGGAGGTCTGGAATTCGAATCTCGGTGACGACATTGTGGATTTCTTCAGTTTCATGACTTCGAAAAATTCTAAAGCATTCTTGAAAATTAACTGAACAGAATAGAGAATAAATAGCACATGAAATCGAAAGAAAGGCTTATAAAAGAAAGGAACTTAAGGGCAAGGACCGAAAGTTTCGATGCAGTAGCCTAGTGCGGATGAGAAGCTTTCCGTAGCATGGAAAAGGTGTGCCAGAAGCTATAACAGATCCAATGAACAGCACTGCTCAAAATCCCCTCAGCTTTTAGAGCAACATCAACAGTACCACCACACGTACAGTGCCTTTGGACCTAAACGCGCAGATGAACCGCACTATCTACAGGCTCTTTCACTATCAGGAAGACGCGAAATGCAAAAGAAAGCTAATATTACATAACGCAAATGTCGAGCACTCAAACAAGTAACAATCTAGTATCCAGCGTAAAAATGAAGTACCCATTTGTCTTTCTCAGACTCCCATCCTCAGGGAATACAAATAGAAATTTTTACTGATGGCTGGAAGTCAGAAAGGGCAGTAGGGACATCTCAGGACATAGAAAAGACTTCTATTTACCCCTGGGGCAGTCTACGTTATACTCAAAGACTGCATCGAAGTTCTCCATCAAGTATTTAGAACTGACTGCTGCGGTTTTCCAAGTGGAATTCTGTGATCTTCATAGGACAGCCGTATGGACAGGGGAAAGCCTAACATGAAAGACAATATTCTATCTAGATAGCATGAGTTTGCTACAAGAAATTAAAAAAATGAATTCAAAACCACCAGATTAGAGCGCTACGAGAAGTATCAGTGACGCTAAAGACGATCAACCCAGTTACCATAAATTTGGTTTCAAGCCGTACAGGGCTTACGAACAACGAAAGAACAGACGGTCTAGCAAAGCTATCCTAAACAAAAGATGAATAGACGTGAAGGCCGGTAACTGACTTTCAAAAGAGGCGGCGAAAAAATACATAAAGTTAGCATTTTTAGAAGAATATCAGGAGAGAAGTAATGACGAGAACACTGTATTTCCTTACGCAATTTTCTCTCAAAACCACTATAAGGTATTTCTCCCGCCTTCTTCGCATGCCTTCGTGGTGTAGTGGTCAGCACGCTCAACGCGTATTCGAGAGGTCCGTGATTCGAGTCCCGGCGAGGGCACCGCTCATTTTTCACATCTCTGCTTCTAAATAATCTAATGACTCTACAAGTGGCGCTCGAACTAAAATGGTGGCGGATGATGATTCTCCACCACCACGATGTGGCGATTGGGGCCCCTACTCCCAGTCGCCCTTTAAAAGGGAGAGTATATAAGGTATGTCTCCCGCCTTCTTCGTATGTCTTCATGGTGTAGTGGTCATCCCGCTCGACGCGTAACCGAAAGGTCCGTGGCTCAATTCCCGGCGAGGGCATTGCTCCTTTTTCACTTCTGTTCCAAAAACATCCTAATGACTCCACAATCAAGAGATTGAAGTCTTGATTATTATTATCTGAAACCGTGTACTAATCATAGGCAACTCTCATCATACTGCATCCACGTCTCGAGAAAGAATGTAAACTGTGTCTGCGGCACCAGAGGAGAAGAAGCTGAGCTCTTCATTACATACTTGATTTTCGCAGGATTTCAGAATCACAGAACAAATACCTCATGCCTGACTAGCGCAATCTTTCTTTTCTTAGGAATTACATTTGTCATGGCTAAAGGGAATAATGAACACTTCATCATAGAAGTGAAAGCGTAATGCAATATGCGCGAGAATGGCAAAGACGGAGTAAGATGCGACCTACAATAACTATATAATTTGTAAATAGCTACTAACAACTGCTATAATTTTTACTAATATTTTATCCTTTTGATAAAGTTTAATCAGAGTCCATGGGATTGGCGCCCCCGGGCGGTAGGGTGCAGTTGAGATAAATTAAAATATTTCTAGGAGCTTTGCGAACCCGCAGCTCCTGCCTAAAATGGAGAACTTAAAGGATGGGCCGTGTAGTGCTGTTCTGGAAGATAGGCGGAACACACGTACATATTATTGTGTTATCCAGAATTAAGGATATGAAAAACACAATTAAAACACAGTTTAATTTAGCTCACGTCATGAAATACAGGTTTATTCATAAGTATGTGAAATATTTTAAAGATTCATAGCAAATAAATTGCGCTACCAATACTAAAGTCTACTGTACTGAATAAATTTACCAATGTTTTTCTACTTCCTATTTTTCAAGTTCTTAAAACCTTCACCTTTGTTGATATAGTGACCATATATAATGTAAACCGTTTGTTTCACACTTATGCCAGTATATCATAATTGATCAAAGCGATAGCATCAATAACACGATTGTGAAGTTCTTGGAAATTTGCGGGAACTTGAAGGCACGAAAATTCCCCACAACCTGACTCACGCGTGATCAAATCAAAAGATTGTACTGATGTCCCTTTCACAAGCCATCTCTTTGTTCTATATACGTTTTTAATCTTAGCCGCAAATTTTAATATACTCTTGGAAATAATCTTTATGACAGATTTTGATTGGGACGTTTTTGCGAATTGACTGAGTGTTCTGTGCATAGCCTTAGGAAACATGGTAAGGTCTGTAGTAGGGTCCTTATCCTCAAGTCTCAAGTCCTGAACTGGAACAGTGAGCTGATAAAATGTTAGCTTTGTTTTGATGTAACTGCTGTGCTGGAGAATAACTGCACTTGAAAGGGATTTAAAATCCTCTTTTATTAAATCACTATTATTTACACTTCCCAACTCGGGAGGGATACAGAAAGTAGAAAACCACACTTGGGTCGAACTTAACAATCAAATAAACTTAAACTAAATATCAATAGCAATTAAATTAAACTTTGCTTCGCAGAGCACTTCGCGGAGTTTGGCCTCTACCTAAAAGGGTGCGTAGCAAGATATACTAATACTAACGCACTTCAATTTGTTTCAATATGCAATCACGTCGTAAGCACTATGGCTTATAAATTTAGCTGCTAGCTGGTCAGGCGAACGTTGAGCAGAGTGATCGTGATCTGAGACTAAAGCTCTCTCACCCTGAGAGGTTTCTACCTCTGGTTTAAATAGCACTTAGCTGTACTTCAAAATTAGCATAAGCTGAAAACGCGCGCTTCTTCTGAAGAAACAGAGTTGAAACAGAGAAGAGATAGAAAGATTTAAATTAAAATAAAACTTTGTTAGTTTAACTAAAACCTTACAACTGTTTTGGTGGTAATAAGATGGACAACTGTCTTGTTGTGATATATTGGTAAAAAAATTAGCACATCTCGTTCAACTACCGGTAACTGACTCCAATAAAAGTCGAAGAAGCTGTAGCAGGGCAGTACGTATTTGAACAGTGCAGCATCAAGCAGGGTAAACAGGCCGACATTGAAGCCAGAGAAATTGAGTTCTTCTTAGAGCCAGGTATAGGCAAGCTCAGTGGATCCTACAAGAGTTTGTCCTTCCACAGAGAGGCCAAACGGACTTCATGAGTACTCTACATACCAGCGGCCCTATCGCTCGGTTGCCGAGCAGAATACATCAAAGAGAAATCGTCTGTTAAAAACTGAGAGTCTGAGAATGTGAGGATTGCACTCTAAGATATCCAACTCAAAATAAGGTGTTGGGGTTTTTTAACCTTCTTGTATTACATTAAGTTTCATGTTGGTTTCAGTAACAAAGCCTATTTTAAATGAAAAGTTTCCTATAAAATTATACATCCAAAACAAATCAACGTATGTTTTTAGGCCTCAAAGTAATAGAATCAAGTCCCGAAAGTTAACACTTATCGAAACAAGCATTTCCGTTTAAACTATGACATTAAGCGAGCTTATTGGATTTTACAAAATAAATTGTCCTACTGTTACATACATATCTGTTATTCCAGCAAAGATATATTGAGTATTTTTGAGATACGAAAAAAAGGGCTTAATGAATTTATTTCTTAAAATACAGATTAATGCAGTAAATACGCTATAAAATTCGGTACCGGTTGCGTAATTTAGTTGTTATAAATTCTTAAAGAGTTTATAAAATCTACAAACAATCCTGTGTATGGAATGAAACTGAAGTCAATGCATGAACAATATTTAACCTTATGTTTTACTGCAATATACTAATATTAGGTGATAATTAGCATCAATAGATCCTAACATAATGCTCATTTCAAAATAAAACTCTCCTTAGGATTTAGAGTTTCACACTGGCTTTCAAAGAAAATTTATTAAATTATATGAATGAAAGTGTTTCAAGAAGCTACAAAAATAAAAACTTAGTAAATTTATAATTCGAAGGAACATTTTAAGATCATTTATGCAGATGAAAAATACGTATCTCATAACGAAAAAAAGTATAGTAAAGTGATCAATAAAGCCAGTGAATGAGCGAAATATTAAATAAAATATCTAAATTATAGGTAGCTTATGTGTTAGATATATCGAACAGAGCATTTGATGTTCAGATATCCACAAAAGACTGATACAATTAGGCTATGGTTTATGAAAATCCACATTTTATGACCCGTATTCAGAGGTCTGAACAGATTAAACAGAACAAATTATAAATGGAAGAAATTTCTGCAGAATAAATTAAAGACTTCTGCACTATCGAGAATAAGAACACATTCAAAGCTTACGGATAATAAACTAATTATTTAAATTATTCATGTGTTATATTTAGCCAAATTCCTTATTAAATCGAATTTATGAGATTAGGGCAAGTCGTTCTTATTAGATTTATTCAATTGAAAAGAGCAACCTTGATCAGTATGGTGGTTAACAACGCCAACTGCCATAGCATTCGGTCTGAGTTTGAATTCTGGAAAAGACATGGATATTCGTAAATAGTATCTTATAATGCCCTTGCAGCATGGAACAACCTAAAATACGGTCGAACCAAAAATACCCTTGAAAGGTTGGAACGGAAGATAGTTAAAAGAATTTGGATCCGTTCCTCAGGGTATTCTAAATTAAAATTAAGACGAAGCTGAGAAAAGTTCGAATGTCATCTATAAAGATGCTTAAGGCCAAATAGATAAACTCTTTCTACTTCTTGGCTATGAGGAATTCATAGACATGATCGAGGTACTGTTAATTCAGCGTCACAAGTAAACACAACTTTATACAAAGCGCATTAATACTATGTGCTTAAAGTGATTAATGCTTTCGGGGAGGACTTACTAAGAGAAATTGGTTCGTGTATATGTTACGGTGAAACACCGAAATCTGGAGAATGTCGACTTTCACCGGTGAATGTCAGTATTCACATAGTCGCTTGGTGTATGTCCGAAATATTTTTTAAATACTCTTACCTCTGACTTACAACAGTGAATGTCGACATTCACCATGTACTAATGGTGAATGTTGAATATATGAGAATATTATATTTTCTTCTCCGTAATTCAGTCGCGAAAAAACACACAAGTACTTAAAACACACAATACATTCAAAATGAGAAAGGAAAATAATAGAACTTAAAAAACTTACTTAATTATACAGTACGTAGTAAATGAGAAAATAAAATAATAGTAATAAAAAACTTACTAAATTATGTGATTCAAATCTGATTAATTGCAACAACTTAACTATTATGAGACTTTGAATTGCACAAGAGGCCCTTGCTTTTACAACTACATTTATGGGAAACAGCCAGTCGCCTCTCTTTTCGACCTACACCAGAGCATATCTGTGACTGTCGACATACACCGGTGAGGGTTCTAATGTACAAGAATGCAATGTTATATTCGATCTTTCACCGACGTATTTGGTGAATGTAGGCATTCTCCGGTGAAAGTCGACATTCTCCAATTTCGGTCTTTCACAGTAACATATACATAAAGAAAGCCACGAAAGCTACCATGCCGTCAGTCCGTTCACTTCCGCTGTTTTATCCATTAAGCTGAAGGGCTTGGCTTCATTGTTAGAACAAAATATTTTGCAATAAAGTTGTTACCAGATTATTTAAAAAATTTTTTAGCAGCAAAAAGAAATTTTGTTCCAACGTACAAAAATCAAAGTTAACAAATGGCAGTGAAAAAAGGGAAAATATAGAATTCCTTGAAGTAAACTGCTCATTCGACTGAAATCTGGTTTCATAACTGTTTCGTAATAAATTTCTTTACTTATAAGATCGAAACTGCTTGGTTGAACACTACAAACTACTTGCAAAATGGTGCTCTAAAGAATAGCATCAGCGATGACATTCGTTAAGTGACGCATATCATCTTCTTTGATAGGTATCATTACAGATGCCATCGTTGAAAAGGAAGCAAATCGATGCCTTGCTGAATATAAAATGTGAAACCTACTTTTAGAAATATTTCTTGGGAAAACGGATTCATATTTTGACAAATATTGAATATTTGAAGAATATTCTACTTACTTTCTCTAGGAATATGTCGATATATTCGGGATGGCTTAGAGTTTGTGAATTGGAAATATTAAACTTTTTTTCTCACATTGTAAAAGCTTAAGCAACAACTGTTGTCCATGCCAGACATATTTCAATGTTTGAATACAGTTTTAGGCTAATGATTAATGAATAACTTAAAAATGTGATTGAAATAAAATTCCGAATTAACTCAATATTTTTCTTTTGAACATGAACGCAATTCTTGAAATAGCATTTAAATGGAAGATTTAAAGAAAGGATAAAATAAAATGAGGGCGGTATTTACAACGGAGGTATCTGCGTGCAGAAGGTGTAAACACAATTTAATTCTTGACTTAAATAATCTTTACTGGCTTGTAATGAAATTTATTTTTATGGTGTTTAGCGTTTACTAGGCGAGCTTCAAAATTTAACTCTCATATCCAAATTTTTCGTTACAGCCGAAAATGTCGCTGCAAAAATGTCGCAATGTGCAATGTCCTACCCGGGATTTGAATTCCAGATCTTCCGATGTTACCCGGATGCGCCTTCCAATTACACCACGAACGTACGCAGTAAGAAGGAAGAAAATAACCTTGTCATTTCATTCCTTAATTGTGGCTCATAGATCTAAAGCGTGTACATTCTTTAAGACTATCAAAACCTTTTGAGTTCCCTATAACTCTGTACACCACAATGCAGTAAACGCATTTATTCTGATACATGCATAGTTTCTTTTCACTATTACTTTTCCGAACACTCTACATTATCTTCCCACAATAATTCCAACTATAAACATAAGGCAGCAGGATCGATTACATCTGATATATTACTATTTCACCGTTGAAGAAAAAGCATCATTTTTTGTTGTCTTTGCACCTCTTAAAAATAGAGTAAAACGTCGATTTCCTTTCTATTGTGCTCAGAAAGCATGCACGTACATATCACAAAGGGAGAGACAGATAAATAAAAAAAGAGAAATCTTTACGCGAATGTACGAAACATTTTATTACTATTAATTCAAAAAGGCTATTATTCTCAAAACCCGATTTTGCGTTGTTTCACTTTTCCTTCAAGTTTGTTGCCATTCGGCAAAATGTAAGATATTTATCTTTGAAATTTAATCAATTTTTTATTGGTTAATGAATTACACTATTTGAAAGCAACAAATGGAGTTATTAACTGTATTTTTTACTTTTTAATCTGACTGATTCGAATAAAAATTCATAACGTACAAGGGTCATTATTCATAATAAATAATTTATAGTATACAATAGCTCACATTTGTTTTCAGGCACTTGCGTTTTCCACTTTTATTGGTCAGTATTAATTACTAAATGTTATCGAAATAATTTTGATTTTTCTTCAAGCATACTATTAATACCTTTTCTAAAAATTGCTTGCTTTGAAAAAAGTCATTCAAGCGCTTTCAAGTTAAAAGAAAAATTATTTGAAAAATTCTGAATACGAACTCACATAAGTGTTCGGACACTTTGTTCAAACAGTTTATATTTAGTAGAAACACAAAAATAAGGGGATATTCAATGTGTTGTTGGGTACAGTTTAGCTAAAATTATTTTTTTTATGCACTTTGGCATTCTTTGGCATTTTTTATGCATTCAGTTAACTAATTCCGTCTTAGAATGTTTTAATTTGTAACATTCCTTCTTAGGAATTATATTAGAGATTTCGAAAAAAATGTCTTGTTTCCCTGTTCTCCCTTCAGCTCACTCCATATATGTTTGGTAGGATTTAAGTCCGGAGATTATGAAGTTTTCACAATTTCTGGACAGTCGTATAATAACCACAAGCGAACATTTAAGGCTGTAAGTTTAGGATCGTTATCGTGTTAGAACTTAAAAATGTATTTTGCAATCCAAGTTTCCTTGCACATGCTTTCAGGTTTTCATTACGAATATTTACGTATTTATACTCATCCACATTATTTTCTCTATATTTCTCATCTCAGAGGCAGCGAAACCCCCAGAGGTGTTTTTTGTTTTTAGCTGGAACTTTGATCTGCTGTTTTCGTGTAAGCACATGCTTCTCCTCCGTATTTTCCCTCTTGCAGCTGAAGAAGGAGGTTCTAATTAGCCTTTAAAATTATTCCTGCAAATCTGAGAAACTTACGCTGATTCGTGCTGATTTAGCATCTTCGAAACATTTGCTCTTAGATGTATTATTTCAGTTACAATTTAACTAAAATAGTGTTATCTCATGAGATAGATAATACAATAATATTTTATTTAACCGAAGTGACAAGGAAAAATGCGCTGAATCCGCATGAATCTTAAAACAACATGTCTTTATTAGGAAGCCTTTGTTCAGGAAAGAACATTAAAATACCTACATTTAGGGCTCAAATTATATCTGTAAAACTTCTCGTCATATAAAAAAAGTATCAAAAATGGAAGCACCAAAGATTTCAATGTATAATAAGGTTGAAGGTTTCGGAGTATAAATCAATCCTATCAGTGGCCAAGTGGTTAAGATAGTTGAATACTAGCAGTTCGACTGGTGGTCGAACGCCTGAGAACGGAGTGGGTGTATGGTTGGTTTTCGTGGTCTGTGTAACATGAATACCAATCGGTTTCTCTTAGAAAGCTCTCTAGAGAAGCATAAATTTCCTTTGGCAGACAGCTCTCTTGTGTCTTGTTGCATTCAAATAATCATTGATTATATAAATGGCAAAAAGTTTCTATTGAAAATTCCAAGTAATTGCTTTCTGAGAACGATTGCAACTATGCTGACAATATTTTAGACGAGGATTTCTGAAATTGGAGATTAGTTTATTTACAGGGTATTATGAGTTTTTAATTTTCTTAAAGTTGTATCTATGTTGTAGATATTTAACATTTAAGCTACGATACTGAGCAAGTGCAAGTATGTTGATAATATTCTCGAAGAGGTTTTCTAAAATTGAAGACTTGGCTATTTACAGGATATTATGAGTTTTTTAATTTCATTTTTTAAAAAGTTGTATCTTTTTGCAGATACAAAGCGTTTAAACTGTGATCCTGAAACAATTACAAATACCTTGATAGTATTTTAGAAGATGTTTTTCTGAAATTGGTGACTAAGTTATTTACAGGACACGAGTTTCTTAAGTTAATACTTTTCAAAGTTTTACCTATTTTGTAGGTACTTAGCACTTAAGCTGTGATATTGTTGATTTTCAATATAAGTTTCACAAATTTTTATATTTGGAACATGAATGTAAAAATGATTTAATGATGGAATTTAAAATATTATTAAATATGACAGTTTTAATAACATTAAACTTCATTCAGGAAGTTATTTCTTCCACATGATTTAAATGAAAATGATAATTTAAAAAGAAACTTTAACCTGTACTTTACTTGTAAACGAATGAAAGAATAACATTGTCGAAGACGATGTGTATAAAAATGACATATTTCAATTTTTTATACAGTTGCATTTAGCATGCTTCTTGGTATACTAGCAGTTTCGTTTGCTTGAGTTAAATCTTGAAATCAGTTTTTGACCCTCCTCTACTAAGCTGATTTTCTTGAAAATTTGCGGACAGAGTACTTGAGGTGACAATGCAAGGAACACTCACCCCAAAAAAACAGACACAGCAATTGTTTTAAAATACGATATAGATTAAAAAATTTTGTTAATAAGTATTGAATGCTCTTTACACATCTATGCATGAAGATAAAACTAGTCATTTCGAAAACTCAGTCGATTATCTTCGCTCTTAGATGAGGTTCAGTCTTTCGACCGTAGCGGCTTTTACCTGGTAAAAAGGAACTGCAACTGGAGAATGCTTTTGGCACGTGGCAATAATTAAAAAAACTCTGATGTGGACAACATATGATTTCCTTATACGGCCTATTAAATTATACACATTTTTTGCTGCATTTCATTTAAACTTATTTCCCCGAATTTCATTAGAGATATATTTCTCTTTTAATCCGTTCAGTTCTTGTCTCATGGAAAGGAAAAAATACATGAAAACTCAAAACATTTTCTTTAAAAATTGTAAAATATAGGAAAATATAAAACACCAAATAGAGTTGAAAACCGTTAAAAGACAATTTTTACGATGAAAATTAGAGTTTAATTAAAATTAGGTAGAAAGTTTTTTCGGCGCACAAAACGTCCAGATCCACTCGGCAAAAAAGCACTGAAGTTGGTACAAAAACTGACTTAATTCACTATGCTACTAAGTTTTTAAATGTAAACAAATGGGGGGGGGTGTTAGGTTTAAACAACTTTTAAATTGTTAATAAATGTACAACTACTGCACACAGATTCACTAAAGGCATAAAAACCTTAACCGGAACATAAGAACAATATAATTCTATCATCTTTAAAGCAAAAAAAGGCACAGTTTACCAACATAAAAGAAAAAGAAACTTAGCTCACCGAGCCGGATATATATATATATAGATTTATATATTTTTGGTGCGGCAGATTTCAACCAATAAAGGACGTGCACATTTGCATGTTATAGCAGTCCCATATACAAAATTTCAACTTTTTGAGGCTACTCGTTTTTGAGGTATGCGAGATACATACATATGTAGGTACCCACATACGTACAGACGTCACAAAATATCTTCTGAATCCATTTTAAATCCATTTCACAATTTGGTTTGGGAGAAAGAATCTTTCATTCTATCCGTACGTACAAATGTAAAGCAAAAAGATCATTCAAATGGATCGAAAGCTGTCAAAATGAACATTTTCATTGAAATGTGATACCCAAATTTTTCGCCATTATAATACTTGCTTTACTTCGTAAAAGGAAGTAAAAAAATGCATAAACAGCACAGAATTCGGTGAAATCTGGTGGCTGTTAGTGCTAGGATATGATTTAGTCTTGAGGGGTGGAAATGCTACACAAAAATTAAAAAATGCTACATACACTATATACAAACACAATTATCGATTAATATGCTACATTGTGGTGAATTTTTCGTGGCTTTTGAACACATATTCTACCCTATGGTCATAGTTTGTAAGCTTAACAATATGGTCATAGGTTGAAGTCACAATTTTTCTGAAAAGTTATGCTAGCTTAAAAGAGTAAAATCTTGTGCATGTTGAATTTTCAAATCTTCATGTAATTTCCGGGTTCTGATAAACCATGACGCATTTGTGATGTGTCTTAAAAGATTATTTCGAAAAAAAAAAACACATTAGTTTTTCTTTGTCCATTTTTAAAGCCATAGCCTATACAGGTATGGCCTATACAGGCCTATACAGGCATATATAGGCATATATAGGCATATATAGGAAACTGGCAGTCACCTATTGTTTTTTGTAAACGCTTCGAAGATGTTTCCCACAATGTTTAGGATTTGCATGGTTGTTTTTAGGGCCTGTCGAAATCCAAACTGATCATTTATGATGACTTTTTTATGAGCGGATCATCCAACCTTTGATGAATTACCCTCTCGAAGATCTTCCCTAAACAGGAAAGCAGAATTATAGCTTGTTGAAGATTTCGGATTTTTACCATATTTTTAAAAAGGTGATAATGCCACAATGCTTCCTGGAAAATAGAAAAGCTAAAGACGCGCATTAATTATGTTGCTAACAAGGACGACAAATTTATTTGGATGGCTTTATGTGAAATTTTGTTTCATCCTCATGCTTTCTTCACATTCAAATTTTTAATTATGTTACCTACTACACTGGGGTGTAAAATTTGAAAAAAATCCTAATGCATTAAGGTTAATTAATTTTTTCTTCATTTTCATGAAGTGCATCATTTGACATGTTAAGATTGAAAGTTTTCTCAAGAGTTTTGGTAAAACTTATGCGATTTTCTGCATTTATTGGGTGATGATATTAACTATATAAGTGGGTTCTATACGGCTAGGACGTTCAGATCGTAAGGACCTGCAACATTCCCATACTGTTTCCTTCTCAAATGTCATATTACCTAAAACTGATTCCCATCTTTCTGCGCTTAATTCAGCAATTAGATCGCTTATTTTCATGACTAGGCTATTGAGTTTTCATCTGACATTTGGATCTCTGGTAAGCATCCAGTGTTTTCTGATTTGATTTTCTGCCGGAACCTTTCAAGAATATGAGCCAGTAGAGTATTATGATTTTCTTGATGGTCAAATTTTAGTGAGTCATCACGGTCTTTTTTAATTCTGCCGTTGAGATTAGTGATCGCAAGTTCTTAATCAAGTTTGGGATTACTAAGTTAATGAATCTAGTTTTTCTCGGAATTTAGGCCAATTAGTAAAATTAGTAACACCCTGCTTTTTAGTATGGGTGGATAAGCCCATAAAAGGAGAGATTAACTTTAAGATGGTCCGAGCTCATTTCTTCTATTGTTTTAGTTGTAGAGTATGTTGTAACCTTATTAACAAAAGTATATGATGACTTCTGCCGAAGCATTATAATTTATTCTGGTGGGAGCATTTGGTTCTACAATTTTATGCCATTCTGAGAAGCGAAATTCTTCAGAATTCTACCATTTGTGTTGAGATGGTTAAATTGTGAAGATCTCCGTTTCTCATAAGGTGATTAGGTGGGTTATAGATTGAGATGAATAAGAATGTTTCATTTTCTCGTAATTCAGAGCTGCTGTAGCTTCTATGTGCAGTGAAGTAGGGAGGAAGTACCTAGAAAACTTAAAATGATTTTTAATAACTAATGCAGTACCATATTCTTTTACGGGCACGATCAGTGAGAATTATTTGATAACCTTGGATCTTGAAACGATGTCAGGGTCTTAGATGAGTCTCATTCAGAAAACGTACATTCATATTGTGTTTTTTAAGATCGCCTTGCAACTCAGAAGTTTGCTTTTTGATTCCAATGGACAATGAAGAATGATGCTTTAGTAAAACACTTTAATGTCCCATTGTTGTGGGATAGTGCGTGATTTGTGGTTAAAGCCATGCTCTAGAATAATCTAAGTACTCTAAAACGTGGCCGTGTTTTGGAGTAGTTAGATTACTATAGAACACGGCTTTAATCCTTATTGATTAAACTGAAAAGTGATTAGACTGAAAAATATTTGATCTTTGCAACATTAATTGGAGTGAAAAATAACTTTCAAATGAAATTTTTCATTATCTTCAATGTAATATTCAGAATTTCGGCGATTTTTCAAAAATTCGTTTGATTATTAAGAATTTTTATATCATAACGTTTTTGGTTAATAATATGTATTTTTAATGGCTTATCTAAATAAATGTTATCCAAAATGTTTTAACTACAATTAATTCTGATAAACGGATTTTATAACGAAGATCTGATAAAAGAGTATATAATTGTTCTGTCGTTTTCATTTCGCGGGATAAGCAAATTATATAAAAGCAGTAACACGTCATCAGTCAGGCATAATTCCTGGATGCTAGGACACTAACCTGTTTTAACAGGGTACTTCACAAAATTGTTAAATTACAGTTTTATACATTTAATACGGATATTTGAAATTTGAATACGAATTAAATAATAATAGTAAGTTGTAAGGTTCTACTGTCTATCTGTTGTGTGCAATCTTGAGAAATAGTGATTGCACTGAAGAAGGGTTAAACCTGCCCTTTATTAGGTTATAGCCGAAAACATCGCGGACGAAAACGTCGAGGTACGAAACATCGTAGGAGAAAATAAAGCAAAGAGAAAGCATCGCAGTTCTAAAACATCGTAGTACAAAACGTCGTTGTCGAAAATAAAGCGGTTCAAAAACTTCGCAATTTAAAAATATCATCGTAGAAAATATCGTGGTAAAAATAAAGTACCTGCAAATCATCGCATGACGATAACACCGCAGACATGCGTTTTTCAGGCTTTAATAATTGTAAGTGGACATTCGCATAATGATTTATGAGTGCAAGGTGGAAAGAAGGATAATTTTTTTCATATTTTATTAAATTATTTAATTTTTATCGAAAATAATCTCATAATTAACTTGGCTATTTTTTATACATAAGTTCATGCAGTTACTTATCTTTCTTTTTCTATTCTTTTTTAGATTATACTTTTCATGAAAAATTACCAGTAAGACTTTATAAAAAATAATTTATTAGTGAGCTTTGTTTGTTAACTTGTAGCATTCATTATTTTAATTAACCAAATTATTTTTAGTTTGAACTTTCCTATCGAATTCTCAAAGTTTCAGTTGCTGCCCGAATTTAGCGCGAGTGAGATATTTATGCAAATCGCATATATCTGTTAGCAGTTAAAAGGCAGGAGTTAACGAAGGGAAAGACAGTGCCTTGGATTTATCGCCGTAAGGCTGTGCGCGCCAAGATTTCCTCTGTCTACTGAAAGTTCGCCTTTATAGGCATTTGCAATTACTAGTGTTTGCTAGTGAAATTCGCATTGTTGCATTTCACTAAGAGTAAGCTTCCCTCGCCGTCCTACGTAGAATTAAGTTAGGGAATTGAATTTGTTAACACACTTTATTTTAATATTATTTTAGTTCAGCCCAAGTAGTGGCTTACTCTCAATTTGAAGAGTTGTAAATATTTGAATTAAAGGGTCACTTTTAAACCCTCCTTCTGACTTTGTAGTTTTTCAACACTAAAGGACATAGCCTAGATCTGCTCACTGTCCTCCACATAAGGTTTCACAGTTTATGCTCACGAAAAGAGTCAAGAGATTGAAGGAGAAACCTTACACTGGCGCCCGAACAACTAAAAGGATGGAAGGAAGTTGGAATATGCCTACTACATCCCAGAATACAGCTGCAATGCCTGATGGATTTGGATTCATAGTGGAAACCATCAGAGCAGCCATGAAGCCGGCAGTAGTTTTTGATGCCAGAGGACCTGTGAACACATTCCTGGAAAAGTTAGAAGCGCATTTTTTGCTGTATCCAGTTCCGGAACATCAGAAGGTCATATTAGCGACAGGAGCATTGAGGGGCCAAGCAGCGACCTGGTATAAGTGCATCGGAAAATGTCTGCTGGGAGAACCAGGAACGCCGACTTACACGTACGAGAATTTTAAACTAGCAATTTTGAGAGCGTTTCCTGTGGTTAAAGACCGTGCGAAACTCGAAGCTGAATTGTTTAGCAAGTATCAACAGCGGGTGGATGAACTATCGGAATTTATTTTGAGAAAAATACAAGTCTTTAAATTATTGTATGGCACGAGGCCGGACCCGGAGATTATCCAGATAATCCTGCCCAGATTGTTACCATCTATACAAGATTTCATGGAGCTAAGAAATCCCGTGACGCTGGACAAGCTGTTTGAACTCGCCGTACAATTCGAGAGCCGGCGAGCGGCCGAAAATCAACGGAGACAATCGTATGAACAGCGGCTGCAGGGGAACCAGAATGCCGAAGGAAGAAACAGACGATGGCCGAGAACTACTGGTACCAGTCAAAATGCGAGCGGTCAACCGCGCCAAGTACAGCGCCAACAAAATAATTCCAACTACGGAAGAAAATCATTCTCCCCAGGCAGAAGCCAGCAACAGAAGAAAACACCCGCAAAGCATTTAAACTACTAAGGAATATTGCGGGGAAGGGGGTGCAATGTTCCGAGGAGAAGAAAAATCCCTCTGAAGTACAGCTAAATACGGTCATGGTGAGAAACATTGAATTACCGAGACTGCAGTTACTAATTAACAACGTACCCGCTACAGCTCTGTTGGATACCGGCGCTCAAGGAAGCTGTTTGGCAGAAGAATTTTTTAAGAAGCACTTTCGTAGATATCGTCTGCATAGCGTGGAAGGAATGAAGGTGGTAGCAGCCCAAGGAAAAACGTGTCAATGCATGGGAAAAATCGAGCTGTACATCAAAATCGGCGAAGAACAAAAAAAAATTATGTTTCTTGTAGTGAAGAACCTCCAAGCATCGGTTATTTTAGGAACAGATTTCTTTGCAGCTGTGGATGCGAAAATCGATTTTGAAAACTCCACCTTGCAAGTAACCATGGACCCAGTTAAAAAGAAATCAACACCTCCCCCTGAAGTGGATTTAAGCCATCTAACGCCCGAAGAACAGGACAAGTTTCGGGAATTGGTAAGTAATTTCGCTGATTTATTTGATGATATTCCAGGATTCACCCAGATCGTAGCACACGAAATTAAATTAACTACGGATGAACCTATACGTCAGCGTCCTTACAAGTACGACAAAGTTAAGGAGGAAATAATAAAATACCATATTGATGAAATGTTAAGAAACAAAATAATAACTCCTATTTCTAGTGCATATGCGAGTCCGGTGGTTTTATGTAAGAAAAATAATGATTTGCCGTTAACTGATCCATTAAGGTACAGGTTCGCTATTGACTACAGAAAGCTTAATAGTATAACAAAATTTCCAACTTACCCACTTCCGGTAATTGATGAAATTCTAAGAAGTATTAAATCAACAAAATACATAACCACGCTAGATTTGACATCCGGATATTTTCAGATAAGCATAAAGCCGGAAGATGTTCACAAAACAGCATTCATAACAAAATACGGTACATATGGCTTTTTGCGTATGCCTTTTGGATTGTCGGGAGCCCCGGCCACGTTTCAGAGGTGCATGGACAAAATTTTAAGGCCGGTAATAGGAAAAAGTACATTTATTTATCTTGACGATATAATTGTTACTTCAGAGTCGCTGGAAGAACATATTAAAGACCTTCGAGAAGTCTTTACTCTTTTGAAAGATGCAGGACTTAAAGTGAACATTAAGAAATGTAAATTCGCGGCAAAAGAACTCAAATATTTAGGGTACAAAATTTCTCAAAGGGGGATCGAAACAGATAAATCTAAAGTTATAGCAGTGAAAAATTACCCAATTCCGAATACAGCCAAAAAGTTAGCGACTTTCTTGGGTATGTGCTCATATTATAGAATTTTTATTAAAAATTTCGCAGAAATTGCTGAACCATTGTTAAAGTTGAGAAGGAAAAGAGTTCGTTTTGCGTGGTCTTCAGAAGCAAACGCCGCGTTTGAGAAGTTAAAAGAATCTTTAATTAATGCACCGGTTCTAAAGTTCCCAGAGAAAGACAAGGGTCTAGAAATTTATGCAGACGCATCAGATTACGCAATCGGAGCCGTGTTAACACAAAATAGAAAAGCGATTGCCTTTTTTAGTCGTACATTGAATGATACGCAAAGAAATTATTCGGCAACGGAGCGTGAAACTTTAGCAGTGCTCGCAGCTGTTCAAAAATTTTGTGTATATTTTGGGAGTTCTCCCGTAACAGTATATTCAGATCATGCGGCAGTTACCAGATTATTTTCAGGAAAGAATCTTTCGCCACGCTTAATTCGGTGGACCCTAAAGTTGCAAGAATTTAATCTCATTATCAAACACACACCGGGAAAAGACAATGTAGTGGCCGACGCATTATCTAGAATAAAGTTAGACGAGAACGGCGAGAAAGTAAAAATAGCGATGCTTCAGGCAAAGGTCATTGACTCTCGAGAGACTGTAATAGAAGAAATTGCTAGGGATCCCGAATTCGGAAATATTTATAATTATTTAAAAGACCCAGATAACTTCCAGCATATAGACATTAATGCAATACGAAGCAGAGCACAGAACTATGAAATCATTGATGGTCTCTTATTTTATACTAAAGTTACGAATCAAAATAGTGAATACAGACCAGTCATCCCGGCCAAATTAATTTTAAGTATCTTGCAAGAGCTCCACGATTCGCCTGTCTCGGGCCATTTTGGAATTAGAAAAACAATACAACGCGTACGCGAGGCGGTATATTTTCCGCAATTACAAAAGATAGTTAAAAATTACTGCCAGACTTGTCACACGTGTCAGATAAATAATGACGTAAATTTCCGCCCGGCCGGGTTATTAACTAGTATTGAGTCTAGGTTCCCCAATGAAATAATTGGTATTGACCTCTTAGGCCCCTACCCCAGGAGTCATGTAAATAAGGCACGATTTTTATTAGTCATTGTGGATCATTTCAGTAAATGGGTTGAGTTGATACCACTTAAGCGGGCTTCAGCAAAAGTCGTTGCAGATTCGTTTTTGAACAAATATATTTTAAGATATGGATGTCCAGCGAGGGTGATTAGCGATAATGGTCCCCAGTTTGTAAGCAGTACATTTAAAATGATGTGTGACAAGTTGGGCATTAAGCATATGAAAATGGTACCCTACCGCCCACAATCAAATATAGCGGAACGGGTAAATAAGAATATTGTAAAATTGATTAGAAATTATGTGCAAAAGCACCATTCTAACTGGGATGACTGCGTCGAAGAATTTGCATTCGCCCTCAGAACGGCTAAGCACGAGACAACGAAGAAATCCCCCGCCGAATTGTTTTTGGGCAGGAAGATAATGACCCCCTTAGATAAATTATTTTATGTGAAAGATAGAGCGCCGGAATTTCAAATGGGTGAAATAGAAAAAATGTTGAAGGAGGCAGAAAAGTGCTCCCGGGAAGCGCAAAAGAAACAAAAGATTTACTACGATTCAAAAAGAAGAACCGTAGAATATAAAGTGGGGGAGGAGGTGTTGAAACAAGCCCACGCACTTTCATGCGCAGCAAAAGATAAGGTCGCAAAATTTTGCCCAAGATGGCATGGTCCTTTTGAAATTACAAGAATAGTTGAATGCCGTGCATATTTAAAGAATGAGAAGGGCGAAGAGACTGTGGCAAATTTCGATCAAATTAAACATTATTATCGAAGAGCTAATAATAATATTTTGAAAGACATGTTGCAGGGTCCAGCCTCACAGAATTTTTCTAAGATTCAAGAGCCCCAACCAGGTCCCTCAAAAACAAGAGAACCCAGTTTGAAAAGGAGGTTACCAGAAGAGAGGAAGCCGCAGCCAAAGAAAAGACCACCCCAAAAAGAAAAAAGGACAAACGCTAAGCAACAGTCTCAGCGACCAAAGCGTCTAAGGAAGGAACGTCCAAATGAAAACACTATGAAAGCTCCACCACTACGGAGGGAACAGAACGGCGAGAAGCGAGCCGCCGAAGGTGCCAACCCACAACGAAGGAGCCTACGAGTGCAGGAGAAGGAACGAGCCAGTCTGGAGAGGGAGCAAAGACTTCAGCACAAACGGAAAGCGCCACCCACCATTCGTCCCAACAAGGTGTTTCTGGAGGAAAGAAGATCGACCAAACGAAAGGCGGCCCCAGAGTTTCAATCTAGGAGTAACAAGCAAAGAATAGCCCAAGCCACAGTATATCCAACCTTTCAGGAATGGACAAAAAAACGCCTAAAAGACTGGCAGAAAGATAAGTAGATTCTTTATTTTCTTTTAAAATTCACACAGTTATGTTTCTGATTTAAGTGCAAGTTGCAGATTTAAAAGGGAAGTTACCCGAGTCAAAAGCCGGTTGCCGAAAGCGTAAAGGACACGCTTGAAGGAACAACTTAATTATGCAGCGGAAGAAATTCGAGAGTTCAGTTGAAAAACTGTGAGACTTCGTGAAATGTTCTTTGTAATCCAGAACATGGGATTCATCGATTTTAGTCAAAAGACTCTCTGTAAATAGGAAATTGAATTGTGTTAATTAAAAGCAACTAGTACGTAAGTTGTATAGCAAAACTGTTGTATTATATTTTTCTATGTATAAATAATGAATGCATTTAATGTAAAACTGTTTTCTATGTAATGCATGATTTGTTGTAAGCCTTAAGCACTGGTTTTGTTTATATCGAATATTTTGGAAAAGCGTAAAGGATACGCAAGTTAAAATTAAAATGTAATGTAAAAGCGTAAAGCGCGCTAAATTAGAAAGTGAATATATAAGTGTTATTTAACGCAATGAGCATTTAAAGAAAATTTGAATTGAAGATTGAAAGAATGAATTATATGTATGAAATGCAATTGAAATGTTTGAATGTTGTACGTAGTGTTCTCTGGTTTCACACAAAAGTTTAAAGTTCATTTCATGTTAGAACCTCAGGGCATTTCAGATTTGTTTTAGGGGAAGTCTGAGGTCTTGAAAGTCGAAGAATTAACCCCAATAGAATTGAAGTCAGGTGGTAGTTGTGAACACTGGACAAAGTAAAACTGCGTGTTTTTCACAAACACTACATTCGGCCAGAGAACAAGGGGGAAGTTTTAAAAATGAATGAGTGTAAAATGAATGCGTTTGGCGAAAAGCGCTAATAGAAATTAAAAAACGCGAATACCTAAAGCGCGAATAAAAGGTCATTACGGAAAGCATCAGAGGAAGGGAATGTTGTACTTTTCAGGTGAAATGTACTTATAACATGAAATTAAAATTTATTTCCTTCCAGATTGGAAGGAACCAGATAGAATCCAGCCAAATTCCTGATGGATCTTTTTGATGTGAAGACGGAAAAAGATATTCTATGTTAAAATATCTAAGACACAAACAGAGAGTTAAACTAAATTTAAAACTTACAATTGTAAAGGATGGCGAATAGGAAGGAAAATTTAGATTTAGAATTTAGCATCTTCACTAAAAGCCGATTTTAGGCTACTTAGTTTCAGACTACTAAATTCTGGGAGCAACTTTGTAGCATTCATTATTTTAATTAACCAAATTATTTTTAGTTTGAACTTTCCTATCGAATTCTCAAAGTTTCAGTTGCTGCCCGAATTTAGCGCGAGTGAGATATTTATGCAAATCGCATATATCTGTTAGCAGTTAAAAGGCAGGAGTTAACGAGGGGAAAAACAGTGCCTTGGATTTATCGCCGTAAGGCTGTGCGCGCCAAGATTTCCTCTGTCTACTGAAAGTTCGCCTTTATAGGCATTTGCAATTACTAGTGTTTGCTAGTGAAATTCGCATTGTTGCATTTCACTAAGAGTAAGCTTCCCTCGCCGTCCTATTTAGAATTAAGTTAGGTATTGAATTTGTTAACACACTTTAGTTTAATATTATTTTAGTTCAGCCCAAGTAGTGGCTTACTCTCGATTTGAAGAGTTGTAAATATTTGAATTAAAGGGTCACTTTTAAACCCTCATTCCTGACTTTGTAGTTTTTCAACACTAAGGACATAGCCTAGATCTGCTCACTGTCCTCAACATAAGGTTTCACAGTTTATGCTCACGAAGAGAGGCAAGAGATTGAAGGAGAAACCTTACAAACTATGCCAGTTTAAAATTCTATCAAGTGCTATAAGTTGAATTAATTTTCTATGCTTAAGTTTCCATTTTACATTTTCAGCAAATTTTTAGTTAATAAAAAATATGAAAGTAAAAACTATCCTTCTTTCCATCTTTGGCTCACAAATAATTATGCGAGTTTTTACAATTATTAAACAATTATTAAATTTTACAATTATTAAAGCCTGAAGCGACGATATCGACATGCGATGATTTGTAGGTACTTTATTTTTTACCACGATATTTCTGACGACTATATTTTTAAACTGCGAAGTTTTCGAGCCTCTTTGTTTTCGACGACGATGTTTTAGAACTACGATATTTTCTCTTTGCTTTGTTTTCTCCCACAATGTTTTGTACCACGACATTTTCGCCTTGCGTTGTTTTCTACGCGACGTTTTCGTTCCCGATGTTTTTACCGCAATGTTTTCGGCGGACACCCTTTATTAAACTCTTGAAATTACGTACAATGGTCAAAATTCAAGTAGTAGAATTAAACTTCAGAGCTCATACAATCCTGTATCCTACAGCGCGTAGATGAGTCTAGTGGCAGGATGGTAATAGCTGTAAAGCCACGTCTAAAAAGCAATAACTGCTAAGCCGAAGCTTGCGTATAAGCACTAACAGAGATTTCCCAGACTCTCTCTAACTTTCCTTACTGGAACGTCGATATTTAAACTTATTCTTCCACTGGTAGAATTTGCATTTCTTACGCGCGCTACCAATTTTAAATATTCTGGCACTGACAATTAGGGGAATGAAGGCTTATAGGAAAGTAACTTAAAATTAAATTTAACTGGTTATTTAAATAAATATAAATCCCTACAAAGTTAAACAATGTAATTATGCTTCCTTAGTATAAATAGACAATTGATTTTATTTAGGAGGATTTAGGATATCTGTTGGCGTTCATAATTATAGAAATGTTATGAACCTTCAAGATAAAGACATGATGGTGATAATAGCGTATTTATTCATTACTGTTTAATTTTGAGTCGTACGCAGCATTTTATTTGGTGTCACGGAGTGAAAAATATTTATGATGATTTAGACAGTGGAAACCATTATTCAAATGATCGCCTGCTTCTTGTCATACGATGATTCGTAATTTGACTCTTCAGCTATAATGCTAGTGATTGCAAAAATTCAGTAATCTCCCAAGTTTTAGAAAATATTCTGAAAGTTTCCTGAGGCAGAAACATCTCACTAAGAAAACATATTTTAAGCACAATCATAAATATGCAAATCACAGAACCATAAAAAAATACGAACTATATTTCTACGCCAGTCAGATAGCAATCGCATAAAATGGTCGTATGTATTAGGAGTGAGAAACCTGGAGGGTACAGCCGTTATGATCAAAATAGGGAGAATAGTTTCTGTATTGTTAACGGTTGTTCAGGCGATGCGAATCGAAATTTATGTTGGTGTATTCAAGAGCGCTGGGTTTTGAATTTGAACAGGGATAAATTCAAATGCTGCATCAGATTTGAATACCGCTGCAGTAAAAATTTGCGTAATACCTGAATATCTTGCAAGTAACATAAAACCCTAAAGGTGTGCAAAATAAATCTCTAATAAGAATGCTGAGATCTATTACTTACCTAATTTAAATACTCATATATTGCGCGTTTAAATGCACACACAGATATATATATATATAATTCTGAGAAAAATTGATTTGCTCAGTGTGAATAAAACCTCTCATGTAATCGTATGGAACTAAAATACATATAAAGAATTTTGGGTATGATAATGTGAGAAAAATTTGAAACTCTTTTACTTTTGTTTTGTATATAATAACTAAAGGAGGCAAGTCATGCCGTAAATCATGTTATTCTTCTCATAATATCTAAAAACAAACATCAAAACAGTTCGCAGGATGGGAATCATAAAATTTGATTATAATAACAAAACTTATAACGTCTTATTAATTGTATTACCGGAATCTTAAAATTCACAATTTTAAATATATATAAATGACATTTTGCCTGTTTTCCAAAATAATAGTTTTAAAACTAAGGACTCCCTTTTAAATTGCTTTACAAGTCGTTGCCATTCACAGCTTCAAAAACAAAGATTAATTAAATTTGACATTTTGATATTTTCCATTGTTTTCAAATATTGATTTAGTACTTTTATGTGTTAACAGTTTGTATTTTATGAATAAACATCTTAGAAGTGCAAAAAAATGAATCAACAATTTTTACACCACCAAGCAGAAACAATTTTTACAGGTGAAGATATTCGGAGCAAACCCAGGTAAATTTTGTAAATAATAGGTTACTTAAAACAGCTATTCAGAAGACGAAAAAGTATGATTATCGTCTAATTGGAAGGGTTCCGGCTAACAAGAAGAGCTTCTATCAACGATTTCCTGCCTTCTTATACTCTTGCGGTTTGTTTATTTGATTACGGTGAAACCCTCGAGGGTTATCAGCCTAAGGGTAGGGATGTCTTTGCGGAGGATTTTCTAACGGAAACTAGTTCATGTCTACGTTACAAATGGAAGAAGCTACGAAAACCGCTCACGCAATAAGTTCGTTTGCCTGGAATGAAGCTCATATCAACTTATCTGTGTTCAGCGACTAACTCGGCCTCTAGTGGGCCCCCTACTGTTTGGTTAAGTGAGCGTTGTTGTTACGGAATTATTGAGAGGCAGATGTAATTTACTTTCCGTAATGTTAAGTGGTTAGCCGCGCTGTATGCTTGTTATTACATTATTTCATAAGCTTATAGACTTAATATTAAAAGTTTCTATCGAGTTGAGCGTCATGTTATTTATTTTATATTTATTTATTGTTTGATATTATTTTACTATAGCGGCTCCCGAGATTGCATCACTAATAC
>KK117338.1:330678-357622 GCA_000611955.2 Stegodyphus mimosarum
TCTTATATTTTCGTGTTTAATTTTTATTAAGATGTTCGAATTAGCATTGTTTTTTGAAAGATATTTTTTCTCTTTTCTGAATATGCAATTAACAATTTATTTAATTTAGAAAATAAAGAGGTAAATGTCATATCATTTTATCAAGAAAGAAGTCTTTTATCTGACAAACGAGTATGCGAAAATAGCTACAACAGGAAACTATAAGTTAACGATGAAACTACTTGGACAGCAATGCAAAAAATCGTAAAAAGAAGAAGGAACTTCGAATTGGAAATTGTTTTAGTGGTTCCAGAATATCGTTGGTGACTGCTACTAGATTTATATATTCTCAGGCAGAAGAGCTGATGTCTATCAAATGGTGTGACAAACAGCTTAATATATGGAAAAATTCTGCATTTGATTTGAGCAATACGTGTATGGGAAATATTCCCTACGCCTGTTGCAAAGATTCAGTGGGTGATAAGCAGTACCAATGAAACAGTAGCTGAAATTGTTGACACTTTGTTTATCGGATGAAAGACCATCAGCGGCAGAGTTCTACAGCAGTGGATTTTTTGGAGTAATAATACTGGGAAGATGGGTGTGCTTTGCCATTCAAATTTAGAATACAGACGCTAATACATTACTGGAGAAAATTATTCAACATCTGCAAGATGGATCAACGATCTTTTCAGACTGCTAGAAGGAATATAAAGAGGAGTAATATGAAGTAGCTGGTTACAGTCATTCTAAAGCTTATTAAAAATATTCTTAGCGAACAACATGTCTTTTTATTTTTTACATTCGGGATTCGTGATTTTGGTGAAATCATAGCTGCATAAGGTCGGAGGCCGCTATAAGGAAGTACCGATTTTTTTTTATCGATTTAAGTTTAAGATTTATTAATAATATTATTTATGCACATGCAAAGTTTTTAATTAAGCAGCTTCACTTTTAGAAATTCTTTAAATTATTAGGCAAACTCTATCTTTCCATGTTCTCTCGTAAAGCAGTTTTCTGTAGATCGTAGATTTACATCAATGTAAATATCGTATATCCTTCTGTCATATTAAAGGAGACGAAATACAGATCAATAAAATGAAGTCATCTGAACCAAAGAAGTTCTTGCTATTTTTAAATTTCTTCTGCTGTAGAAGAATTATTCAAAAATGTATGAGACCAGCGTAACAAAAATACATAAAAAAATTTGATTGCCTCTATCAGAACACTTGTATATACAACGAGTTAATAATGAGCGAAACATTACAAAGCTTAATTAATTCCTTCTAGAAGCTTGTATGGATATCAGGCATGTGTCCGCCTGAGATTTAATAGTAAAGAGTAACCGCGAAACTTGGTATATATCCCTCTTTACCTCCCAATACCTACTGCATGAAACGCAGAAAATACACTCACGTTTGTGAAAATTGCAACACCATGAAGGACTTACGCGAGTGAGCTGAAATTTTCAGGAAATGCAAAGTAGCGCATGATATGCAAATGATTAGAATTGCAAATCCGTAGCGCATGCGTATGCTGAGCAGCGCCCTCTGAACGGCTGATGGATCCGAATAAATAGACGGCTGTAGCAAGGCGTGTATGGTTATCGGTGGTTATCTGCTAGTGGTAAACGTTAACTCAATCTGTACTTATGCCTCGTCGACGAAAGAGAGCGAGATTTGAACAACTTACAGAGTTTGAACGAGGGAGAATCATCGGCCTTCGTGAAGCTGGATTGTCGTATCGTGCAGTAGCCTCTCGTGTGCAGCGTAACAGCAGCACAGTGATGCGCGTTTGGAAGCAGTGGACGGACGAGTGTCGGACAACTCGGAAATCCGGGAGTGGACCCCGAAATGTGACGTCAGCTCGCGATGATAGACACCTGGTCCGCATGGCGCGGACGGACCGTACAGCTTCCTCTAGACAATTGGCAGCACTGTGGTCAATAGCTACAGGTGTTTCATTGTGTGCTTCATCAATTCGTAGACGTCTGCTGCAGTGTGGACTGCGCGCACGGACTCCTTTATACAGGATCCCCCTAACGCACGACCATCGCCGCCTGCGGCTACAATGGGCCAATCAGCATAGAGACTGGCGTGCTGATTGGCAGCATGTCGTGTTTTCTGACGAATCCCGCTTTAATTTGTGGTACCATGATGGCCGCATTCGTGTCAGACGCTATGCCGGTGAACGCCACCTTCCGGAGTGCATTATCGAACGCCACAGTGGACGAACACCCGGAGTTATGGTCTGGGGCGCCATAGCATATCATAGACGATCTCAATTGCTACGAATTGTGGGCAATCTGAACAGCAACCGGTATATCCGTGAAGTTCTACAGCCCGAAGCTGTTCCCTTCCTTCAAAGCTTGCCAGGCGCTGTATTTCAACAGGACAATGCCCGCCCTCATACTGCTCGGATTGTTAAATCCTTCTTTGCAGCGCAGCAGGTACAGCTTCTTCCTTGGCCTGCGTGTTCCCCGGATATGTCGCCAATTGAACATGTGTGGGATGTCATTGGTCGGCGTCTTGCTCGTGATCCTCGTCCTGTTGCGTCTGCAGACGAACTTTGGGTACGCGTACAAACGATATGGAATGCTCTTCCTCAGTCAGACATTCAAACTTTGTTTGACTCCATGCCACGTCGTGTAGGCAGCACTTATGCGGCGCGTGGTGGCCACACAAAATACTGATTCTGATCTCTTGTTCTTGTTTGTTTGCTTTGAACATTTAATCATTTATTTGTACCACTACCACTCAACTGTGTATTAAATTGCATTCAATTATGACGATTCCTTCTTGGTGTTGCAATTTTCACAAACGTGAGTGTAATAGCTTATAAAGTTGCTTTGTTCAGTTTAAAAGCGTTCGAATTTCGCTAAAACCTTGAGTTCTTCTTATGGAAAGGATTTCGAATGAGCATCGTGAATTTTTCTGAGAGGTTCGGTGACGGCAAAAAGTTCCCGCAGAGTACATAATCTTCAAAATCTGTTTGAAGTTTGTATAAATGGTTAGGATCACAAGCAGTTTTGCTCACTACTAAAGTCACCGAAGATCTAGACACTGGAATGATAGTGATTTTCAATATTCAATCGGCCTGCCTGCTGTGTAACTTCTACTTTAGCCTGAAGAGAGGAAACAGTATTCTGGAGAATAGTTTGTGCTAATTTTTAAGCATAATTTATGCTACAACAGATTATTGATCACGGAGAAAGTCTCTATATATGTCTTGCTCCCCCGCCCCCCCCCCAAAAAAAGATAAAAGTGAAGAACGGAGTTCTTAGGTCTACATAGAACCCTTCCAAAGTGTATAACTTTTTTTTGAATGAAATACATTCCGATGATTTCAGAGACCTCGTGACTCATGTATAGCTAATGTATATGAACAATGTAGACGACCTCAGAGATCATGTGACTTCTGTATAGCTAACGTGAACAAACAAGGTCATTCTTCTTCTCTTCTCTTATGGAATGTATCTCATTAAACTCAGCCTCGTGCAAAACAATCTCATTACGTTTCGAGTACGAGCTACGTATTTCATTCCAAAGGTTAAATGGTATGATATTGTATTAATCGTCTATTTTTACATGCTATAATGGCTTCTCTTCATTCACATTATCAAATTTTCTAATTTGCACAGATTCCGATTAAGTACTTGTCTATTCTCACAATAATTGAAATCACAAATAAGACTTTCGATTGATTTACAGTGTAAAATAGCTTCACTTTGTGACGATTTCTGTTACACATACACGAATACGTTCACTAATTAAGCCAAAAGCTATTTATATTTACATTAAAATTAATTATTTCATAGTCTGATGGTAAAACGAGAGAAATAGCTCAAAACCACATTTGTCTAGTATCAGTCAAGGCTGTCGTTTTGATAAATATTATATTTCGATGTTTTCTTTAAGCTATGAAACAGTTTAAGATTTTGTATCTTAACAATCACAGCATTTTAACATACCTGTGATGTTGTTAAAACAAGTTTCATGCATCTTTCCTGAAAAAAGTTCCAGTCCTATAATGGCATAGATGATGATGACAAAAATGACAAGGAGAGCAATATGAAGTAAGGGAACCATGGCGCGGAGAATGGAATTCAGAACTACTTGAAGGCCTAGAAATAAAAACAATTACATGCAAAACTTTTATATATATAGTACTAATCACAGAGAAATTTGAATACATCACTAATAAGCTCAAGTTCGGAATGTTTGAAAATTATGTTTCTGAGTTTCATTAAGGCTATTAAAAGACTGTATTCAGAGAATCTCGTAGAGAGATTAAACAATTAGCTCGCTGCAAGGTAAACTACTCCTTAGCTCAAAATCATTTACAAAGAAGCAGTATTTTATTTTGAAAATTTTTACCTTCATAAATATATAATCTTGCTTCTAGGTTTCGACGATATCTTTTATCTTTTATACATACCATAGATTTGATTTTCTTTTTTAAGGAAGCAAGCAATAATTTCAAGTCATTATTTCAGGTAATTTTCTTTGTTTTACTAAAGTAGTCCTTAAAGCAAAAATAATATTTTTGAAGTATCACATTACAGTGATACCTCGGTACAAGTCCGCTTTGAAATACGTCCAGCTTGGTATAAGTTCTGTTTGAATGAGAAAAATTTCGTTTGGTGTACTTTGTGTGTTTGAAATACGACTCGAGTTTGCGATGAATCATGATTGCGCTCATTACCCTTATTTACTTCTTTCGAAACAATGCTACGACTGCGCATGAACGTAAGTACACCAGTTGCTAATATTCAGCAACCAGCGCTGTAAGAGTGACCTTTCAAGAAATTTTGTATTTTTTGCTTAAATGTTTTGTAAATTCATTAAAAATAAGTTTTAAGAAAGTTAATGAGAAGAATCAAGCAACGAAGAAAATTGCTAGGATCACCATGAAGGTGAAAAAAAAGAATATTGAAAAATATGAAGATGGCATGAGTATCGGAGACTTGGCTACTGCATACCGCATGCCGATACGATGGTGTTTACGAATGTTAAAACCAAAGACTCTATTAAATCGGCTAACATAATATAAAGGCGTGAGAATCGATTACTAAAAAAGATCAGAGACGTCAGAGTAAACTAAAAAATGACTTTTGATCTGGATAGCAGGAAAACGTTTATCTACAGTATCATGTGCTGTGCTTTAGTAGTGTACAATATATATTTCAGCCAGTGAATTTGTATTTTAGTATTAAACAGTTTTATAATAATTACAAAAGGATTCTTTTATTAAAATGCATTAACTACTCCTCTTTTATTTCTTATTGGGAAAGTTCGTTTCCTATATTGCCAGGATCTGGAAGGGGTAATGACGTATACTGAGGTACTGCTGTACTTATATTCAGAATGAACTGTTTTTTCTTATTCTATAAAATTATTTACGCAAACAGATCTAACAGCCTTTGAATGCTGTGACATCCCTTCTAGATTTATACCTAACTTCATAATGCATGAATTCTAGCAATAAGACCTTAAGCATTTAGATGAAAAGCGAACTATCTGTCGTATTACATTAATTCAGAATTCTACACATTACGTTTTCCTAAAACTTCATTATATAAATTATTTTAGTACTTCGTTGCATAAATTATACTTCAGTAATGTATAATTTAATATATACTGTTAAGAATTTTGCACATATATAATTAATTTTAGTGAAACTATATGTGAATTGTAGAATCTCTTGTATAATGTAACATGACAAATCTCAAAAGGGCAAAGCATTGAGGAAAAATAAGGTTACAGGGTTAAGTCCATTTAACATTGAGATAAATGGCCATTTTGGCTATTGTCAAGCTTGCGATTGTTTGGCGACTAAATTTTACCGCCAAATTTGAAAAAAGTCGCCAAAGTAGTCAAATTTGCTCATTTGGCGACATTTGGATTTGATTCCTATGTGACTGTAACTAAGATGCCTTCTAGTAATTTCGAAAGATAGTAGGTATTGGAAATTTCTTGGTGGAAGGAGGAAAACTATAAAATAAGTGAGAGCATCAGTTTTTAGTTTAGTTCAGAGTTGAGCTCAAAGGAAGGTTTTTTTTTTTTTTTTTTTTGCATTGCTATGCGTTCAATGTTCTTAGTAGTTTGAAGTGATAACTACTTATTGAGCTCTTTGGCTCTGTCATATTGAGAAGAGCTGTACGAGTACTTAGTGCAAAGTGTTCTAAAACTGTAATTTTTTTCTTTTTAGCGCAAACGGTGTTAACCCAGAAGAGCTATTAATTTCAAAATGGCATTTTGCGTCGATTCCTTTTTCAAACTGTTGCTACCAAATATTATCGCCATGCATTACATTTAAAGAAACTAAATAATGAAAAATCTGCATGAATGCATGAATGTTTATCGCATTGTGAAAAACAAAGATACATAGAGCCATCAAATTTTGAATAACGTAGTCTTCCAACCGAACATGGGCACTCGGAAACCTTAATTTTGAATTTGCTTTATTATCTATTTCAAATTTTATAAAACTTTAACAAATTTTGTTTAATAAACTAAACGATTTCAAAGAGAGCTACGGCAACACTGTACAAAAAAAAAACATTTTTATCTTCAGCGAGCGAGACTGTGTATCGGAAATTCTAAAGATATGCTGTTTTTAAACATTTTGCGATATTGCTATTGAATTGAATTTTGTGTATTTTAAGTGCAAAGAACATCATGTTTGATAAATAAAGGTAACACACAGAGCGTTAAAAAACGCCCTTTTGGGCATAATATAAAATCTGAAAGTTTTCAGCTTCTTTTTTTTTGAGAAATGAATTTCTTTAAGTTATCATTGATTCTACGTGCGTTCAGTCTATTACGAACCCATACGCAATATTCTATACCTTAGTGCAGTACTATTTGTCTAACATAGTAATTTATGCACTTCATATTTTAGTGCAATGTAAAGTTATAATTATATTTTTACTAGTGTATAAATTTTGTAATGATAATTTATATTTAATTTATACTGAGAGTTTCGTTATACTGAGAATAGTTTAAACTATTTCTCGGAAGTTTGCTTTTTGAAAAAAGTCTCTACCTTTGAGAAAGAGTAGAAGACTGCTGAGAGCACATAAAAATACAATATTTTTTATTTTGATGATAAATTAGGTAAGCAAAAGCAATAAAGCACAAAATTTTATTAAATTACTAAACATACTGAATACTTTTCAACAGATCTGTTCTCCGAAGCATTATTAAATAACTCTCAATAAAATTACAAATTCTAAGCTTTTCTCAAGTATTAAATAATGAATAATCTATATATACGTATGTACGCTTGTATGTTCCTTGCACTGAGGGAAAACGGTGGCATCTAGACCCACATAATTTTGAACACACATAGCGTTCTACCCGAACATGTGCACCTCGAAGCCAGAACGTTGAATATTTTTTATCATTTCATTTTTTGTGCAAATTTAAGAAAATTTTGATTAAAAACGCAGTGATATAAAAGCTTTGTGTTGCCATTAAAATATTTATGTTTCAAATTTAATTAAAAAAACTGAGGGTCATAAAGCAACTGTGCTGCCATTCGGCCAATCACAGTACATTTGTCTTTCGAATTTAATCAACAAACTTAACGATTTAAAAGAAGTTGCTACTGCCCGAATTAAAAAAAAAATTATCTTCCAAGCTGCAGAGTGTTGTCGTTCAGAAAGTAAGATAATAACCAATTTTTCTTTCAAATTTATTATGTTATTAAATAACAAAATAAGCGATTTAAAAGCAATAAACGAAGATTCATTTAATTTATTATTAATTAATAATAATAGACCCATGAAATTACATAAGCTGGATTCATTAAAACCATTACATATATTTTTTTTTCTGGTAACTATTTTAGGCGGTTGGTCGTGCAAGCGGATAGGTTAACAAAAGTTGTGTAACTTTTGCGAAATTTATATTACTTTATGTAACTTTTGCGAACAAAGCTTCATTTGCAAAGCAGTTACATAATCAGTAAAAAAACAAATTAGAAGGATGTATATGAATTACTCACTTGGAACTCCTGAGACCAACTTAAGTGGCCTCAAAACACGAAATGCACGTAAGGCTTTTACATCAAAACCCTCTTTCATCAGAGCCGAAAGAGCTGTACTAATAATACTGTAAAGAAAAAAGAAAATGCCACATCAATGCAGACAAAACAAGTCTTTTATATAAGTAAGGTACATCACGTTAAAACATTATAATTCAATAATATCATTTTAACTGAATACTGAGCATATTATAAAATGAAACTAGACATGAAAATTCAATTGCATTCACTAAAAAAAATATTTCAAAACATTCAAATAAATATTCCAATTAAAAAAAATTATTTTTCGAGGAATTTTAGTTGTTTGTCTTATATACTTACCCGTAAGGTGTGCAACTTATTAAACTGATGTTAGTAAACCTTTGTCAGAGATTGCAGAAGTCATTGGGCATTTTGTTTGGAAGCAGGAGGAGTGAAAGTTACGCAGCGCCCTTGCCTAGACTCGAACTACTGGCTAGCCGGCCGTGCTCTCCAGTTACCCCATGAAGTCATTCCGTAATGAGAGACTACATACTCCTCACTTAAAAGGCGAGATGAAAGGGGGGTAACTAATTGCCGAGTTCTGATGGTGATGAATTGTCATCCACCATTTTTTTAGTTTGTACCCCCTTTCTCGGCCTTCTTAGCATGCTTCGTGGTGTAGTGGTCAGCACGCTCCGCGCGTATTCGAGAGTTCCGTGGTTCGAGTTCTGGAGAGGCTATTGCACATTTTTGATGTCTCCTGCTTCAAAAAAAATCCTAATGACTCTACAAACTAATTACTTGACAAGAGAAATAGCTCTTTGTTGGCATTAATGAAGTGTGAAAAATAAGAAGATTCAATGTTCTCGCAAACCCCATGCATTTTGAAAGTTGTTACTGAAAAATTAAACATTATTTATTGAATGAAAATACAGTTAAAGGGGAAAAATAATAAGTTATCACGTGTCCCAAATTTTTATTAAAAATACTTAAATCATTAAAAATGTAAGAGATGTTTCAAATTCAGGGAGAATTCCTTTAAATTATAATACTTAAAATAAAATTATGAAAGTTGATTACAAATATTTCAGTAACACTTCAATGATGACGTATTCATTCGAGAAGAGAAATGCATGATTCGAGCTCCCGTTGAAACCCTTGTAACGGTACCCAAAGTACCTTGGAGAATTGATATGCCCAATTACAAATACTTTTATCTGCGACTTATCTCTCCTCCCGTCTCTTCCCAAGAAATATAGGTAAAAACTGCTGAAAATCACCTAATAATATACAATGTGGGATTCAACAGATATTATGAAAAGTTGACTATTAACTTAGGAAATAAGTTACATCCACATACCTATAAGGAACGATATAAGTTAGAGAAAGTATATGTATAATCCACTCTTCAAGAGTGAGTGGACTTAAAAGTGTCAGAACTCACGATGTCGAAAAGCCGCTTAGAACTTTTAATTCCCAGCTGCTAACAGCATACTGACTCTAAAGATTAATTATGGCATAAACAGAGAATTAGCATGCATTTTGTTTGTTATACTTATTAGATATCATAATTCTAGAATAAAATGATATATAGTGGTACTTCGGTGTATCTCCGTACCCTGTTTGAGAGCGAAAAGTTTCGTTTGGTGTACGATATTTGTTACGACTCGAGTTCGATAGCTCGCGATTGCGCACACTACTATTGTTTACCTCTTTCGAGAGAATGCTGCTACTTCAGGCCTTGAGTGTTAGTACACCTATTACTACTATTCAGTAAGCAACCTGCGCTAAAACTGAATTTTTAAGTAATTTTTTTCCGCGTAAAGGTTTTGTAAATTCATTAACAATGAGTTTTAGGAAAGTTAATGAGATGAGTCAAGGGGTGAAGAAAATGGTTAGGATCACAAATGGAGGAAAAAAAAGAGATTGCTGAAAAGTCTGAAGATGGCATGCGGATCTGGGACTTAGCTACTGCATACCGTATGCCGAATACAACGGTGTCTAAGACTGTGAAAAACAAAGACGTTGTTAAATCGTCTAACATTGCGAAGGGGGGAAAATTAGATCAGCAATTAAAGATAAGCGAAGTTACAGATGTTGAAAAATTGCTTTTGGTCTGGATAGCAGGAAAACGTTTATGTACAGCCGGCACCAGAGCTGGTGCAACCGGTGCGACCTTACCGGGCAGCAGAATTTAGGGGGGGGGCAACAATTTTAGAATTAATTGAAGCATCGAGCATAAAAAATTAGGGACGGTAAAATTTTTATAACTTAGAGCTCGCACTGGCCGGCATAATTTAGGGGGGGGATTTTAGAATTTATGCAAGTACTTGGGAGCAGAATTTAGGACCTGAGAAGACTGCACCAAGCGGCAAGATGCCCAGTGCACTAGCTGTGTGGAGTATCATGCACAGTACTTCAATTATGTGCAATATCTATTTGACGCATTGTATTTTGTATTTTAGTACTAAACTGTATTATAATAATAACAATAGAATTCTTTTATAAGAATGCATTAATTGCTTCTCTTTTATTTCTTATTGTAAAAGTTCGTTTGCTATATTCCCAGCATCTGAAACGGGTAAATAACGTATACGGAGGGAAAAAAAGGGGGGGGGAGAATGTGTAAGAAAATTATAAGTAAGAGAAATAATGTTTATGAGAGATAATTTATGATTTTATGAGTTTATCGATATTTAATTCAATATCGTCTATTATATTCAAAATGCAAATTTTATATCCAAAATGCATAGGCTGATCGTTGATATATTATGCAAGTATTATGTAACTTGTATGCGTATTACTAAGACTAGACGCCCTAAATAAAATATTTTGCGAATGAATATTTGAATATTTGTAGTGTGCAGGTCTGTGAGTGATTTCACACTGCTATGCATGAATGTTGAGGAAGGTATGGGCACAGTACAACCCAGATAATTTGCGTATCATGGTTTTTCACATAAGGCAAATAAGAGGTTAGATTATTTGAAAATGGCAAAGCCATGAAGGCTATCGGCTTGAGAGAAGGGATAGCTGGGAAGACTTCCTGAAGAAAACTGACTTGTATCCACGCTACATGCGGGGAAAACAATGAAAACCAACCATGAAGGCAGCCCGTTCGTCTGGGATCAAACCTAAACCAGGTGCAACTATCAGTATTTAACGATCTTAACCACTCCGCTCGGCGACTAGCAAAACATGGATCCACTGAGGAATTAAAAGGGGAAGTAGAAAAGGACACAAAGTTTTACTGCGATTTCACTACAGTTTTTTTTTTCAGTTCGTAGAGTTTTTCATAAACTGTAAAATCTAACTTAATAGTTGCCACACTGAAGCTTAAAAGGTAAATTCTTGCTATTTATTTTTAAACAATGGCCACTAACTGTCCCAGAAAGTTTCTGAAACTTTCTTGACGCATGTTAAGGTTTACCTCACGGATACATTAGCAGTTATATTTTACAACATATATTAAGACCTCTTATAGATTATATTTTCAGATTATGAATGGCTGTTATTTATGTCCCATATTTTTGTTTAGTTTAAGTGATTGTTTATAAAGTCAGTTCATTTATTTTTATTAATATTTCTATTTTTCTACTATTTATATTAAACATTTATATATATAAACATTTATTATTAAAGGTAAAAAAAAACTACTTTTGATACAAATATCTTATGTTTATGCATATTCGATGCATTTATTCCACTATTTAACAAATCATTTTGCACTGAATTATTTTCGAAAAGGTATCATTTTCTTCTGAATTACACTCAGCCTTTGAATCAGGTCTTAGTGTTTTATTTACAAATATTTTTGTCAGTTTGAAAGGGACTTAAGTGCTTTTAAAAATGCGATATATGATATGTGGGCATTAAATCTTTAAATATAATACTAAGGCGTTTCAGTAAATAATCATCTGGCACAGTTACAAAAGAATCACAAGTTATGATGACCACGTATTCTTTGTTAAGAAAGAAATATTACTTATCTTGGTTTGGTTTATTGAATCGTGGCAAAGCAAGTGAAGGTTATCTGCCTAAGATTGCTGTCACACATCCGTTTGTTTTGGAAGAATAACCGTTTGGAACATTTTTTCTGCTTTGTCACAACAGCGAATCACCACTGTCACTGTATCACTTGTCACAACAACGAACCAGACCACTTTGGGGTTAAAACAAGGGAAACTGATTTTCCATTACAAACATTCTGATAGCATTCGAAGCTGATAGCTGATTGGTTAAAAATGAGCAACTTGCACCTTTTTTCGAAAGGAAAGAAAAAATCGTGCCTCTTTCTTTCAATAGTAAACCAAGCAGAAAAATTGTCCGAAACAGTTGTTTGTGTGAAACAAATGCGTGTAATATGGGCCTAAGGGAAAGGATGCCTTAGTAGCTCACATACACACCATACACAGGGTACTAGTGTCCAATGGATTTATTGCTCCGTTCCAGCTTGAGAAGCGCAAACTAAGTTGGGAATTTCAGAACAATTTTAAATGAATTAATAATTCAAAAATATTCAAAAGACTAACATAAAAATATTAACGTCAGTTTTACCTGACCTTTTCAGTTTCTGCTGCGTTCTTGCAGCAGAATTATTTCCAAAAGGACAGAATAATAGAATGGCTGAAATGGCTAAGGCTTCAGTTAGCCCTGTTTGCCCAATTTTGTACCTTTTAACACATGTTTGATCAAACTTTCTCAGTTTTATTATGCAAAAAAGTTCCTAAGTTGCTCTAATAATACACTCACTTCCAAAAGTTAAGCACGAAGATGTAAAAAAAAATCAACAAATACTGCTTTGATTGACACAGAATTCGGCAAGAAAGTACCATATATATTTATACATAAAACAAAATTAATAATTATATGCAGAAATGAAAACACTATTAAATTTTTGTAAGTTATCAGATAATGACATACTGGAGACTTAAATAAAATTATGTATAAAGTGAAAATAAACAGCATAAAATGAAAAAAAAGGACATTAATACGGTATGTGATCTTCCCTCATCTGTATACAAAGTTTATACCTTGTGACCATGCTTTCAATTAGGTGGTCAACCACCGCAGAATTAAGCAATCGCCATTCTTGTAGAGCAGCTTCCAGCTCAATAAGAGTGGCTGGAGGTGGGAAACGTGAAGATACAGCACAGTCGATAGCATCCCAAAGATTTTCAATGGGATTATAAGGTCGGACGAATATGCTGGCCACGTCATACTCGCAATCCCTTCACCTTCAGGTAGTCATCGACGATGTCAGCTCTATGGGAACGTGCGTTATCGTCCATTAAAACAAAAGTAGGGCCTACTGCTGCAGCTTGCAATCTCACAATGGGTTCTAGGACATCAACTCGATACCGGACAGCCGTCAAAGAATCCCGCTTAAAGATGTGCAGGTCAGTGCGATATCCTAATGAAATCCCTGCCCACACCATTATGCTTCCTCGGAATACGTGATGTTCGGTGATATTTTGGGACTGATTGCGTGTTTGTTGTTCACGCCGTATCCTTATACGCTTGTCATCTGGCTTCAGAGCAAATCTTGACTCATCAGTAAACATGATATTGCCCCAGTCAGACACATTCCAATTGACATGTTGTCGGCACCACTGTAATCGTGCCCCTCTTGATTAGATGGATAGAGAAACACAAACACGAGGTACCCGGGCGTACAGTCCACTCATATGTAATCTTCGACGTACAGTAACTGCAGATATCGCCTTACCAATGGACGCTGTAACCATAGATGTCACACGTGTTGAGATCGCTCTGCGATTCCGCCTGGCTACAATAGCAATATATCGATCTTCCGCGGGGGTTATAACACTTGGGCGACCGGCTACAGGCCTTCGGACAACTGTCTGTGTGGTTTGGAATTGTTTCCATAAATGTGAAATTACAGTATGATGAACGCCGAAGAAAAGAGCAACATCTGCGATCGACTGTTCTGCTTCAATGCGCCCCACAGCACGCCAGCGTTCAGAATCTTCCATTCGTCTTCTGGAAGTCATAGAAACACGTATGTCTTGAAAACAAATTGTACGAAAGTTTTAAACACCTTCTATCAGCACTTACAATCAACTTCTGTAACCCTTTATAAAGCTGGCTTCTTATAAGACTGCCTTTTTTGCATATTTCTTGACATGAAAACGCGATTGGCTGTCACCTCACATATTTGCATACTTCCATCTACCTCTGCAGCGAATTGCATCCTCTTCAATTCTGAATGGCTTCCGGAAATTAGCATTTTCCTCTCCGTGCTTAACTTTTGGAAGTGAGTGTATTTGATTATCAGTTAATAGTTTATCTGATGGTATGATACCTCGCACTTATTTATTATTAAAGCTTATTGCTTTTTGAACTCTTCTAGTACTCAAGCGCAGTGGAAGTTTTCAATTTTGTTTTATTTTAATCATAATCCCCTTTCAATAGTTCTAACACTTCAGTAATGCATTTTACGACTCTTGTAGAAAATTGGATGCTAATAGTTTGTTGTAAACTTTTGTCACCAATTTTTACGCTAAGTACAAACCCAAGTTATCTGTTACTTTTCAATAACTAACTACCTCTATTAGCTTGAAATTAATGTATTAGATAAGACATGTTTGGACAGCGGCTCCCAGCGTATTTCCAAGGTGTGCATTACCAAGGTGAAAATGATGAATTCGAACTGCTTGCAGCTCGAACGTTCTATGAACTTAAAAAAGCTACCTGGTTGATCCTGCCAGTAGTTAAATGCTTGCCTCAAAGATTAAGCCATGCATGTCTAAGTACATGCAGTAATAAGGCGAAACCGCGAATGGCTCATTAAATCAGTTATGGTTCCTTGGATCGTACCTTACTACTTGGATAATTGTGGCAATTCTAGAGATAATACATGCAGCAGAGCTCGACCCTCTGGGGACGACAGCTTTTATTAGACCAAAACCAATTGGACCTCGTGTCCGTAATATGTAGTGACTCTATAATTTTGAACTGATCGCACGGGTTCGTCCCGTATCTTTCAAGTGTCTGCCTTATCAACTGTCGATGTTAGGTTACGCACCTACCATGGTCGTAACGGGTGACGGGGAATCAGGGTTCGATTCCGAAGAGAGAGTAATATAAATGGTTACTACATCTAAGGAAGGCATTAGCAGCGCAAATTACCCGTTCCCAGAACGGGGAGATAGTGACGAAAAATAACAATATGGGACTCTTTTGAGACCCCGTAAGTGGAATGAGTACACTCTAAATCCTTTAACGAGTGTCATTTGGGTTCGGGGGAAGTTTGGTTGCAAAGCTGAAACTTAAAATAATTGATGGAAGGGCACTACCAAGAATGAAGCCTGCGGCTTAATTTGATTCAACATGGAAAAACTTACCCGGCCCGGACACAGGAAGGACTGACAGATTAAGAGCTCTTTCTTGATTCTGTGGGTGGTGGTGCATGGCAGTTCTTAGTTGTTGGAGCGATTTGTCTGGTTAATTCCGATAACGAGCGAGACTCTAACCTACTAAATAGACGCTTCGATTCTTCCAGTTGGACGTTCTTCTTAGAGGGACAAGCAGCTGCACGAGACAGAGCAGTAACATAAGACGTGCTCAAACACGAATACTCACGTGATCCGTATAGTTTAGACAGAAAATGGCCAATCCGAGAATTAAATCGTCGCATTTTGCACAGCACTCCAAATGGTCATCAGTTTGCCTCTAGCTTGAAAATAACTGAAGAGGCCAGTATGCTGATGATCTATTGGAACTGGAGACGAAATTTGAACAAAAGAAAGGAATAATAATCGTCACTTTCTGTTCTTTAAAACTGAGGAAAAAAGAAGAACTTGCGATTATTATCCTTTTTCTTTAATTGCGCCAGTTAGCAAAGTTAATCTTTATATGTGACTGTAATTAAGTTTAGTCAATAAGTTTCGCTTAAGATAATTTATTCATATGAACTCAAAAGAGTGTTGCAATGAAATGCCCTGAAACTAATTCTGTACGCTGCTTTTCCTGGAAAAATGAATATTGGCAGTTTTGTCGTTATAATTTTTATAAGATACAGTTAATCACGAGCTTATTGTTCTCATTACGAAGAAAAAGGAAAGATAAACAGAGATCAGTTTCATTAGTCAATAAAGCTTAAAGAGGGTACTGGAAGTGCAGTCGAACCCCGCTGTAACGAACTTCAAGGAACGGAAATTTTGTTCACCATATTGGATCCGAAAAAAATGGATTATCTGTAAAAATTAAATAAAATCATATTAAGATTTAATTACAAATATTATTACGCGCAGTTATTAAATCTGTTGGTTTTTCTTTTCCAGTTTCTCAATACGTTAAAAATTTTACGCATTAAATTACTTAGCATAAATACCATTTTTTTGATTCTTCGTATTTCCCATTTATAAATATTAATAATTATTTAATTCATGATAGCGTAAAAAATTAAAATTGAATGCGAAAAGTGTTGACGAATTTATCTTTAACTTACACGCAACTTCTGAAGGAAACTAATGTATACTTTTCTTCTAAGATTATACAGATCGCAGTAGAATTTTTCTAGCATTACAAAGTAAAAGTTCAGTAATCTTTGTAAAGAATATCATATGTCTTGCAGGAAATCTAAAGAATAAAAGACGAACCTATTGTATAGCCCGAAGTTCGTGTGAATCATTACTTTCTTTTTCTTGAATAGCAAACATTTTAAAATTTCCATCATAGCAACTAATTTCAGTAGAGTCTGTCTGACAGCTCAGTCAAAGAATTTGAATGCATTCAAAGAACCATTAATGTTCTTTGGCCTTAATGATCACTAACACCTTATGGCGTCTTAAGCTATATTTATTGTGTCCCTGTTCTCGTAGAATTGTTTTCACACCTGTCTTACAAATCCTTTGCTCTGAAAGTAGAGAAAAAGGGGAGGTGATGATAGAAGAAAGCAACATAAATGTGTGTTCGTTTACTGATGGAATGTAAATCATAACCTAAATGTGAATGGTTTTAAGGGTTGAATGTTCCTTTTAAACTTGCAGAAATTCTGGAAAAAATACAGTAATCTCCAAAATATTTCAAACTGAGATATCCATGTAGTTCGTTACATCGCATTTTCATACTTTTGGAGATTAGTTGCAGCATTATGAAATAACATTAAGCTTATACGAAATTGGACCTGAGTAAAAGTTTCGTTCGCTATACCTGAAAGTTCGTTATAAGTCGGACTCATTAAAGCGGAGCTCGAATGTATTAGAAATCGGGATGGAGAAAATTAAAGAAGCAAAAATATCTTTTGGAATACCAGAATTAATAATGAGATTAAAACGCATTAGATTTTCCATTTATTATTCGATTTTTCCCATATGTGCACTTTTAACCCCAAGAAAAAATTATGCGGAAGTAACTACACTCACGTTTGTGAAAATTGCAACACCAAGAAGGAATCGTCATAATAGAATGCAATTTAATACACAGTTGAGTGGTAGTGGTACAAATAAATGATTAAATGTTCAAAGCAAACAAACAAGAACAAGAGATCAGAATCAGTATTTTGTGTGGCCACCACGCGCCGCAATAAGTGCTGCTACACGACGTGGCATGGAGTCAAACAAAGTTTGAATGTCTGACTGAGGAAGAGCATTCCATATCGTTTGTACGCGTACCCAAAGTTCGTCTGCAGACGCAACAGGACGAGGATCACGAGCAAGACGCCGACCAATGACATCCCATACATGTTCAATTGGCGACATATCCGGGGAACACGCAGGCCAAGGAAGAAGCTGTACCTGCTGCGCTGCAAAGAAGGATTTAACAATCCGAGCAGTATGAGGGCGGGCATTGTCCTGTTGAAATACAGCGCCTGGCAAGCTTTGAAGGAAGGGAACAGCTTCGGGCTGTAGAACTTCACGGATATACCGGTTGCTGTTCAGATTGCCCACAATTCGTAGCAATTGAGATCGTCTATGATATGCTATGGCGCCCCAGACCATAACTCCGGGTGTTCGTCCACTGTGGCGTTCGATAATGCACTCCGGAAGGTGGCGTTCACCGGCATAGCGTCTGACACGAATGCGGCCATCATGGTACCACAAATTAAAGCGGGATTCGTCAGAAAACACGACATGCTGCCAATCAGCACGCCAGTCTCTATGCTGATTGGCCCATTGTAGCCGCAGGCGGCGATGGTCGTGCGTTAGGGGGATCCTGTATAAAGGAGTCCGTGCGCGCAGTCCACACTGCAGCAGACGTCTACGAATTGATGAAGCACACAATGAAACACCTGTAGCTATTGACCACAGTGCTGCCAATTGTCTAGAGGAAGCTGTACGGTCCGTCCGCGCCATGCGGACCAGGTGTCTATCATCGCGAGCTGACGTCACATTTCGGGGTCCACTCCCGGATTTCCGAGTTGTCCGACACTCGTCCGTCCACTGCTTCCAAACGCGCATCACTGTGCTGCTGTTACGCTGCACACGAGAGGCTACTGCACGATACGACAATCCAGCTTCACGAAGGCCGATGATTCTCCCTCGTTCAAACTCTGTAAGTTGTTCAAATCTCGCTCTCTTTCGTCGACGAGGCATAAGTACAGATTGAGTTAACGTTTACCACTAGCAGATAACCACCGATAACCATACACGCCTCGTTACAGCCGTCTATTTACTCGGATCCATCAGCCGTTCAGAGGGCGCTGCTCAGCATACGCATGCGCTACGGATTTGCAATTCTAATCATTTGCATATCATGCGCTACTTTGCATTTCCTGAAAATTTCAGCTCACTCGCGTAAGTCCTTCATGGTGTTGCAATTTTCACAAACGTGAGTGTATTATCTGTTTTTTATGATTTCAGATCTTTTCTTGAAGTAATGCTCAATTTCTTTTGATTTAAAAAATAAATTGTTCATATGAGTTATATTTAGACAAATATCGTTTAAAAGCGCTTTATTCTCGCATTATGCCCAGTTTCTTAATTCTAGTTACAGTAAAAGCTGCAGTTCAGCTTAACTGTAGAAGATGGAGGGAAAAGTACAAATATTAAAATATGATGATGTTACATAATGGAAGATTAAATTTACATTTTTTACTAATTTTTTCACAAACTAATTTAAGTCAATTAAATTATGAACAGTAAAGTTAAACATATTTTAATTTATTAATATTTTCTTCTTTACATGTATCACGCTTACAGATAACACGTAATTGGCATAAATGAATTTTAAACCGAAAACAAATGAATGATAAATAATTAGTGATGAAAAACCAAATAATATTTTATCATGTTCTTTTTTCTTTGGAAGGTGAAAGGACACGAATGCGAGCAAAAAATCGATATTCCTTGAAAACTCTTTTACTACTTATAAAAATAAAAATAAGAAATCTTCAAAAAGTGTCATTAAGTTGTTTTATTTCTTTACATTGCTAATAAAACATGGCAAAATAACTTTTTTTCGTAAGATGAAAACAAAGTAATTTTGCTTAAAAATACTCTAACGATACATTTTTTCATTATTGTTTAATATACATATTTTTAAGGATATTGTCAAATAAAAGTTTTTAGAACAACAAATTAAATGTAGTGAGAAATAAAATTCTCTAAATTAAGTACTTAAAATAACTGAGAAATTTTTTGATACTTTGAAAGGCTTTAAAACTAGAAATATGTTTTATTTTATTTGATTTCATTAATTTATATTTTTTTAATACTAATTCCTATTCCTCTTGATCAGGAGATGAAGAAAAACCACAAGAATTGATTTTATGGAGTAAAAAAGAATTTTTCATTTTTAATAGGTACCACTAAGGTACGTGACCGCATTGCGAAAATCATTTCGAAAAACACTAATAATTTTTCTATTATCCTTTTATATTTAGGAATGTATAATTATGATTTTGAAATTGCTCCTTCCACATTCATCACACAGACAAACATAAATTATTTTTCTAATAAAGCAAATTAGTTTTTAAAAATAAAAGAAAACAGAAGATTATACTTAAGCTCATTATTTTTTCGCAAATTTTAAAAATCATTAAGATTCATTCCGTTTTAATTACCGTTATGAAAGGCTTTTTAGAAATAACGTGTTCGAGACAAAAGTATTTAAATTTGCTAAATTAAAGGTAAAGCTAGAAGAAGAAACGTGCTATTTCTTATCTAGAACAATACATGTATTTTTACATTATCTGCAAGTACAAAATAAATGCATTATATATCAAAGACATCCTTAAGTCAAAGATCGAATACTGGTGTGAGACACTGGCGCCCTCTATATAGGTGTGAGACACTGGCGCCCTCTATATAGAGCGAGGACGTCAATGCCAGCGCGAACACGAGCAAAACAGCAAAACGGATCACGCGTAACGCGCTGAATGGTTTTTTAAAAAAAATCTCACGAATAGATTTGTGACAGATATATGAAAAATATAGGTATTGTTTGCGTTACTGTGAAAAAAAACGTTTATAAAAATACAAGTTTATTTGATGATTGCTGCCAACGAACGGATGAAAAGAACCGCAATCATCGGTCACGACAAACTGGTGCCAGAAAAGTAATATAGAATACTGGCGTCAAAAGGTTAAAAAAAAGAAAGTTTTATGTATTGTTGAAAAATTAGATTATCCTTATCAGATTAGAATCGGACTAGAAAATGTACAAAGATTTCTTCAGGTAAGAATTTTATATTGTTTATGTTAAAATGGATAAAATGAAAACATTTATTAGAACGCACGGAACTTTCAGGACAGCAATAACTAACACTGTAAACAAATCGGATAACGATATAAAAATAATAGTGATACTGAAAATTTACTAGGACATTTTTTAGCATTATTAATTGAAAAAGGAAAGAACTGTATAATTTAGATGAAGAAATTGTATATTTGATCGATGGTGAAAAGAAATTTGAAACGGAAATTGAAAGGTCTATGATCTGTAAGGATAAAATAATTTTATGTAAAATTAATAGAATGAACAAAAATTTAAAATCAGTCTGGAACAACACTGAACAAACTCGGATATTAAGTCAACTGAATACAAGGGCGCAAAATCATCAAGTTTGCCTCTCTATATTAGAGATTTCTAAATTTTATGGTGACGTCAGTCAATAGATAAGTTTTTGGAATTCATTCAAAATCGCTATACACAACAATATTGTCCTTTTGAAAGTATAATAATTTAATTACTTAAAATCTTACTTAAATGGAACTGCTGTTAAGGTTATAGAAAATTTTTCAGCATCTGAAGGAAATTAGACACAGCAATACAAATTTTAAATACTAGATTTGGATGACGCGATGTCATCATAAATGCACATACAAAAAAAAACTCCTAATTCTCTGTACTGTTTACTAATCAAGTAACGTTTTAACATTAAGAAAATTATATGACACTGTTGAACAGGTTCGAAGTCTTTTTTCTTTAAATGTTAATCCCGAAACTTATAACAATATGTTGATTCCAGTTTTATCTAGAGTAATTCCAGAAGATTTAGATTTAGAATATAGTCGCATGAATGATGTTAGATTGTTTCGGTATAAATAAATTCCTTAAATTTCTCAAAAACGAAATAAAAGTTCTGGAGAGAGCAAACGCATTTTATGCAAATGATAGATTAGCTGTACGAAGTCAAACGTTTCGATTTAGCCTCAACAAACCATTGCGAATAGATGTAGGAGTTATCAGCAGGGACGCGAATATAAACAACTGACTAACGAAAAGCCTTTTACTGTATCGTCCCTTTCTAAAACATGTTTATTTTGAGAGTCACTAAACCACGACGCAGGAAGTTGTTCGGATGTTGACACAGGCTTGAAAAGAGGCAAAAAGACAGAACCACTGTTACAAATGCTCCGGCAAGAGGCATACAGCGAAAGATTGCAGACTAAAAATTTGTTGTGAATTATGCAGTAAATCTCATCGTGCATCTTCAAATAATTCTGAAAAGCAAAATTTGGAAATCGATAAACAATGTAGTAAAACAGAAAATCATTTACTTACAACATATATGCTAAATGATGCTTTAGTAAGTTCAGATGCTGGGTCTGACAAAGTTAATAGTTATTTTGATTCTTTAATTATGGTACAAGTAGAATATGATAACGAAGTGTTGAATGCTGTCGTCGATACTGCCGCTCAGATCACTATTATAATCAATACTGTTGTACCATGTGGAAAGTAATGTATTGGAGTATTGCAAAAGAACATGTGGAAGTGTAATATTAAAATATGCTTTTAGACATAAGGTTAATGCACCTTTAACAAATGTAAATTTAGTGATGAGTTTGTAGAGTCATTAGGGTATTTCGAAGCAGGAGATATGAAAAATGAGCAACGAGTTCGCCGGGCCTCGAACCACGGACCTCTGGAATGCGCGCCCAGCCTGCTGACCACTACACCTCGAAGGCATGCGAAGAAGACGAGAAAAATACCTTATAAGTTCCCAATCAAATAGTGTGTACTCACCTTTTACAGTTATGTCTGCTATAGTTGGTAATCTAATACATGATTTACTATTAAGTTTTAGTGCTCATAATGAACTGATTTCATGTAAAGATAATCTTGAAAGTTGTGTTAATATTTTGAGTGTTGATGAAATACAGCTGTCCCGTGAAGATATTTCTGTTAGTTCAGATGAGAAAAACATGATTTCTAGCACTGCCGAAGATGCTACTAAAATACGCATGCAGGGTTTCAATGATTGCTCTATAAATAATTTAACAAGTATGACTATTAATAACAGTTACAAATCATTTGCAGCAAAAATCCCCTTTCAGGATAGCTAAAAAGGGAGCTACCTAGTATTATACCTTATGATAAATCACCAAAGAATGGACATGGTACAACACCTGAAGAAGAAAGTGATAAGGCAGTTCTTAAATGCTGATTCTCTAAGTCGACTACTAGCTACTCACTGGCAAGACATTTGAAATTTTATAAATATTACGAACAATTTCCTAGAAATATTTTACTTTAATAATATCCAGTTTAGAAATCTTATGTTTTAAATATCTATATTTATATTCATACATAATTAATAAATATATCCTCAAACGAAGATATATAATAATATAGTGATTAATTAATTTTTTAAAGATGTTTTTCATTTAGTGGATTTCAAGTAAAGTATTTTTTTAATTACACCGCTTGAGTACCACTTGACGGGAAGATGTGAGGCACTGGAGCATTCTGTGGACAGCTTTAAAAAATCTTAAGAATAGATTTATGAGAAATATGTGAAAATATAGTTATTGTATTGTATAACTGTGAATAAAGAGGTTTAAAAAATGTAAGTTTATTTGATGATTGACGTCAAATAACGGAGGAAAAGAACCCACAATCATCAGTCACGACAACTGGTATTTCGATTTGCGTTCATATTTTAACTAATGAGTTGATCCATGGTGTTCCTTTGTGTAACGAACCAGCTTTCCTTAGAAAGTACTACACGAAGATATCTCGTCTCTTAATCAGATAGCGTCACATGCATTACCTTAAATAACTAATTAATTTATTATAATTAGAGAAATTAAACTAGAATCAAAATATAAGACATCTTGCATTAAACTGAAAGTGAATGGTTTCTAGTGACAAGAAAATCGTTTATTTACGTAGAATACGAAAATTACATATTTATTGTGTTAAACAGCACTTGTCAAAACCGTTTTGTTGTATTTGGGTAAACAGATTATTTAAGTAAAAGTAATAAATAAACTAAAGAGCAAAATGTAATAGACAGTACACAAGTAAATATGATTGTATTTGCATGTAAGTAAATGTAAAACAGGATAGCATCATATGTATAAGATGTTTCAACTTTGAAAAGAAAAAAAAATTATCAGCATTTTTAGGCTTAATTTAACATTTATATTTTCCCTTTAATTAAACTCGTGATTGCAAATAATCGCATGATCTTAATTGCGCTTTTTATTACTCGCATGTGGGGGAATTTTTATTTTGTAGCACATATGGCACTTTCTGTTAAATTTAAAGCGTTATTAAAAAAGGTATTTCAACCTTAGTAAGAATTTGCTATTTTGATTCAGACTAAGCAATAACTCGCTTTTCGAATTACTAGGGTCTGAAGAACATTGATTTAAGTTTTTAAAACAAAACCCTTACAAGATTACATCTAAATTGATTTATGATGCAGATGGTTAAGCCTTCAAAGGATTTCCTGACACAAAAATTATCTGCAGAAAACAAATAAATTTCCACTGCTATAGCCCTGAATATAACGTTTTATGAGACTGTTAATTAGTTAACGCGGCAATGCAGATGCAAATAGGAAATTTTAAAGCATAAAAGTTTGACTTTTATGGATTTGTGCAAATTTCATTGCCTTCAAAATGATGAGGACAACAAAACGTACCCACTGTTAATTTAGTAGTGGTATAATAAGACAATATGTGTGTAACGTTTGTTAGAAATTATATCATTCGCGTTAGAGATGGGCAAAACCACTCTTTCATGGAACTGGATCAGAAAGGTTCGCTCACTGAAATGAATGTATCCTTTTTTACGATTCATCGCTCACTAACAATTCCAAAGATCCAGAAGACTGGTGAAGGAAGAGCAGTTAGCCAGGATGGAGAGAAAGAACCGAACGCGTAATGAAATCGAGACCAAGTAGAGAGTTTGGATCGAAGTGCGAAATGAACTGAAGGAGGAGTAGACTCGGAAGAACTGACTCTATCAAACGGTATAACTCCCTGAATTGATTTCTTTCAGTTGTAGGTTTTAGATTCCTAAACCTCCTTTTTACACTAAACTAACAATAAAATTCTAGAATACAATCGCTTGAAAAAGTTGGCAAATGTTTAATCAAAAATTAAACTCACTTTTAACGGGGGAAGATAAACATTCTTTTGTCTTCTAAAATGGAAATCGAATTTTCCTGGCGTGAGCTCAACAAGAGCTCCGTTCTTTTTTCTCTAATCAGACGTAAGCTTACGCATTAGTGATTTAAGTCATGAACAATTGCAAATCTTCGTTCAAGGCACGCTTCCAAAAAGAGCTCTCTGTGAACTATAAAAGCTGCAACTACGTTTCCCGGAATCGGAGTAAATTCACTCAGTAAAGTGAATCGGTTCTTTGAATCAATTCGGGAAAGGATTCAACTCGTCGAACACCAAAAAGTGTTCTTTAATGCATAATTGTTGTGTTAAACAATGCAAAGAATTTAAGAAGCAATAATTGCAAAGAAATTAAGAATTTAATTTTCACTTTGTTTGAATTAAAACGAGCGTAATAAAAATGTACCATCTTACATTATCAAGGTCATGGTCTTGTTACGTTTCACCAGTTGTCCAGACGGAAAGTGGTTAGTGACCCTGACTGTCGTACCGAAGCGCTCGGGTTCGAAATCCGGATGGATGGATGGATGTAAATTGTTCGAATGGATGTAAATTGTCTGTCCTTTCATAGGAGGCAACGGTAGCTCACCTATCCGGTGTCTCTAGAGCAGGGGTCGCCAAAGTGGTCTATATAGACCCCTAGGGGTCTATTTAACAACAGTAGAGGTCTATCTGACCCAAGGGGTCGAATGGGGGTTTATTGGGACTCGAAGGAAAAACAGTTCTTAATACGCAAATCACACATATCTAACTGCGTACGTAAAAATTTAAAATATTTTTATAATTGACTTAATATTACATTCTTTATAGAAAATAATGAATCAGAAAACATTCTGCCCCTTTTTTCCTTTTCGGTTTTCGTATGTATACTGTGTCGACAGAATTTCTGAACGAAATAAATCCTGTTCTAAGCAATGAACTCCAAAACAATAAGAACCATATTTTTTATTTAGCAGACTTATTTGGAAAATTTAATGACGTTCAAACAAAACTGCAAGGAAAAGATGTAACAATTATCCAAGCTCGGACAGTACTGTTAGGCTTCCAAGTAAAATTAAATTTATTTAGATCTTCATTGCTACGTAAGGATTATAAGTATTTTTCAAATCTGCAACAATTAAAAATAAAAGAAGAAGACTTGGAAATATGTACAAATCATCTTCAAAAATTAAGCGACAATTTTAAACTGCGCTTTGTTGATTTGGAAAACATCGACATCCCTGATTGGATTATTGCGCCATTTTCGGCGCAAATTGATAACGTCGACATCAACATACAAGATGAGCTTGCTGAACTATTGTCCGATCTTGAAGCAAAAACGCTTATTAAAAGTTTGACAATACATAAATTTTGGACTAATATAAATATAAAGCAAAAATATGTGAAACTTTACGAAATGGTTCAGCCATTTATGCTGGCGTTTCCAAGTTCGTATATGGTTGAAGCCGGTTTCAGTCACGTTAATTCAATTTTAACTAAAAACAGAAATAAATTAAATGTGGAGCTTCGAGGGGATTTACGGTTAAAATTGACTAATTTCGAACCCAATATAGCGAACCTTGCCAAGAAACACCAGGCACACTCATCTCATTAAGAAGTAAAAAATCTGTAGCTACTTTACTTACTGTTTCTGATTTATTAAATATTTAGACTAATATATAGTTTTATTTTAATTACCTGAAAATTACCTTTGTGGGGGTCTATGGAGATTTCGAAAAATTACATAGGGGGCGATGATCAAAAAAGTTTGGCGACCCCTGCTCTAGAGTAATATCCCCATCGCTTCTGGCCTTTGTAGTGGCCAACGTCTATGAGGGGTTTTGCCCGCCATTAGTGAAAAAAGCTTCTGACATCTGTTGTGAACAAGAGTCGGAGTGTGATGACATAAGCAACTTTCCCGTTTTTTTTGTTTTCTTATTTTTCTCTTTAAAAGCATTTTTTTAATTTTTAGCAAAGACATTTCACAGGCCTTTAAAACTTTTTTTATCACAGTTCCGTTGGATTGCATGCGAAGGCGAAAAATCTATTCCACAGATACATTTTTGCAATTTCACACTCGCAGCTGTGTGCAGTACATTTATGTACCTCAATAAAATCCTCTCTATTTATTTATTTATCTTTCTGTTCAG
>KK117338.1:357635-448967 GCA_000611955.2 Stegodyphus mimosarum
ATATTGCATAGTATGTTTTCTCAACAGATGAAATTGAAGGAAATCTTGCTTACATCAGATTCAACTCCAAGGTTCTAATTTCAAATATTACATTTTTACAAGAGCAAAATATGCAACTTGTGGCTCCGATAAATTACATTAATAAAACAGGTGACATTTTAAAAAAGTCCAAAGGCAAAATTTATATACTGCGTTTGCTGAATTCAGCACTGTTTTGACTAAAAACTCTGACTTTTAGATTATCCGAAAATTATGTCTCATCTTGACAAGGGAAAGCAAAAGTCTTTCAAGAGTTAACAAAAAGGTGATGCAGTTTTTTTCCAGTGTGCTCTAAGAACTGCAGTAAATGTCGGAAGAAGCTTCTCACGATATAAAAATTTATACAATGAGAACCAGCCTTTTACTTTTGAAAACATCAGAATGCTCTTAAGTAAATTAAGTAAATCTTAAGTAAATCAGTGCAATTATAACACGTTTGTGTAAGACTGAAAATTAGGTAGAAAAAATTAAAATGGCAGATATGTGTAATTATTTAGGTTTTAATCTATTTGTCAATGTTTGTCAACTGTTCATTTTTTTTATATATATTTTTTAATTTTGGGGGGAATATTTTAAAATTCTTAAGAATTTCTTTCATTTTAAGGACATTTTGGGCCATTTTTAAGAGCATTTTCAGTGAATTTTTAAGTCTTCGAAGTCCGGATAATACCAGTAAGTCGAACATTAAATAATATGTACGACATACGAAACTGCTTAAATAAACTGAATTTGCGTTTCATATTGAAATGCAAGTTTCTATACATAGAAGTTATATCATACGTTTTCTTAGTTAAAAGTAAACAAATTGCGTTCCTGTTCAGATTTAATGAATCTAGATAAAATTTATTTTAGCGGTAGTAAAAACTGATTATTTAAGAAACAATGTCTGTTGAGACCAAAAATCTATGGAATCAGAAAAGTATATGAATTTTTTGTATTTATGAAAAAATTAAAGCCAGCATTCAATTTTTGACAGGCTAAAGATCGTTGAAGACGAAGTTAAGGGAAACAATCATAAGATGACAAAGATACTTATTGCACAGGCAGTTCCCGCATAACTGAGAAGAAATTTAGCGCAGTTTCAAAGTAAATTAAAAAAATGCGTCGAAAAACTGGAGATAATTCCGAAAGCAACTGAGAGATTTTTGGGATAGCAAAATCATTATCTGGATAATAAAGTATTTTGCTATCTATCACATAAAAGCTATTTATTATATATAAGTGGTATACGAAAAACTTCAAGCAATGTGAAACTTCCATTGAGAAAATTTGAAATGAATTACTTCGTGGGTCCGAAGGTATCATTTTCCAACCACTCATGATCAAAGTAAGTAGCAGTTATTTACGCCAGTAAATATTTGTTGAAATTGATCAAATTTATCCAAGAAAAGCATAAAGATGATGATGCTATCTTTCAGCTGTTGTTAAGTTATTAAGTGAGAAAAACAGAAGAGTGGCCAAAGAAAATTACCGAACCCTGAACAAAATAATATATTACATATTCTTCAGTGTCATGCGAGTGAAATTGTTTGGGCTTGTTGTTATAAAGTTGTTTGGTGTAAGAGAACGGGTGGGGAGGAAAAATGAAGAATCCTTTTTAGATGAATGAAGTAAAAAAATTAAGAAATGGGACGTGGAATTCGTCGAGACTACACTGCAGTCTTTTATCAAAATGCTTGAGAAAGCGTAAGGATAATGGACCGATTTATTGTCGTAACTCTATTCTTAAATAATTTCAAGGTTATATAGATAAAGAAAATAGTAAATTTATTTTGAATATGAAAATTTATTTTGGCTAATTTATTTTACAACGGAGATTATTTATAAATTTTGCCTTAACAGTTGTTTGAGAGAAAACATCTAATTCCTATGTTTTACACATCTGTTTCTTCAGAACGAAAATTAAAGCATAACAGTTAGGTCCCAGATTTCCAACGTACTGATTTTCAATAAAGATCGCATTACAGACAGTGTTTAATTATTAATTTTTTGTATTAGTTTGCTTATTAAGTATTTAATAATAAATCTGCATCTTTCGTATAATATACTCATAAATCTTTCGTTATAGAACTACTTAAATTAAATAATTGAACTGTTTTTTACTTCTCAAATATAATATATGCAAACTCAGCCAATCAAAATCAATGTTAAGTTAACCTTTTTGTGGAACAGCAGTTGAGGTTTATTAAGTACGGAAAGAAAACAATTTTAACTGAAAGAAACTAAATATAACGAACGTACTTAAGAGTTTTAATCCACATGTTATAAAAATGTAGCTAACGTGAAATGTAAACTGGTTTCTTTTCGTCAAACGCTCATTATTGGGTTTATTAGATTTCTGAAAAAAAATCTGCGAGTTTGAGAACTTGGAGAAAACTATTTTCACCGGATTATTCTCAAACCTTTTGCTGAGGAGGTACATAAGGGATGATCATGAAGCAAATCAAGCATATATTCAGTTTACTTGAATGCATATTTAACTTGTATAATGCATTTGAATGCATATTTGATTTGCAGGTTAGCTTTTGAGTCACCATCGATCAAAGTGCTAACTCAAAGTCTAATCTTTTGAGTTTGCACTTTGTTCGCAGCGTTCGCTCCAGATGAAATTTTTTGAGTTTAGTTTCCTAAACGCGGCATTCGACTGGGATAATGAAGAAAACAGAGTACAATCTATTAGTTACATGCCTTCCGAAACAGCAATATCGACCCTGAAGATCGGTCCATATGGAAACAGTATTCAATTCCAAATTACAGGAAATTTTGTACAACTGCAAAAAAGCGTGCAAAAATATTAAGAGTTTACTGAGATCGATAACATTGACGTAACTGGCTTGACAAGTAAGCTTCAGAAGTGAAACAATCGATCCATCTACAATCCAGATGCGAAGGTCACTCTTATCTGTTGTTTTAATGTCGAACCTATCGTGGTAAGATATAAAGTTTAGGTCGAGATGAAGTGATTGTGAACTTAGATGAAAAAAAAACTAACTACGGAGTAATTGAAATAAAGATCCAACAGGCGTAAAGTGATGTCGCGTATTTGGTGTCTTATATAGGCCTCGTAAATTTTTACGAGCTTTCCCCCAGGCATTTCACATCACCTTTCTATATTCTTAGAAACTGTAGCATCATTTTAAATAATTGGTGTCTCACTGATAAATCTAAGAAGAACCTAAGCACGATGTTATTAGATACTTGCAAGGCAACATAAATTCATATTACTCGGGTAGCCTACCGGAAATAGCTGCTATTGCCTCGTATTGTCGTATCGTCTACATAACCCACATCTTGTGCTCTAGACTTTTATGAGAACAATACGGCTATTGTTATGCTTAAGCTGTTGTAGCGTATCCTCTGGAAGAAAAAAGAACTAGTACATGCGTACCACGGCGAAGACCTGAGAGGACATACAAGGCCCTTGAAGAAATACTTTGGAATCCTGTATTGCTACAAGTGAACGTATGTCATAAGTTTAAAAATTACACTGCATAAATGATAGGATTATTTACATAAATTTGATAAAATTACAAACAGTGCCAAATATTATAGGAACATTTTACAGAATACATGCAAGTATCAAGATAATAATTTACAGAAATATTTAATTATTATTTACAAAATAACGGTTTAGACAACGTAAAGAAAATATACGAGTTATAAATTAAATGTTAAGACTGAGCAATGTATTTGCAACTGAAAATTCTGAGTTAGGAGAAATATGTTCCGTGAAAGGCCTAAATATTATCAACAATAGCGTTAATATATGCAATTACCTTGAGAGCTTTCTTTAAACCTTTTTCACTTTCCCATAGTCAAGCTCTCCAGGTCTGAAGATTATTTTCAGAGGGTTCTGAGGAGATGCATGTCCTATGTTAAAGTGCATTCATGTAAATAATGTCTCAGATTGCCTCTTTACCACAGGAGTACTCTTTTGAGTCTGTAAAGCCGAATCTATGTAGATAATCTGGGGTAGAGCAATACTCAATGTACAGGTGGGTCAGCATGGAACTTTCTAATTTTAGGGTTGACTAGACTAGTGGAAAACAGACATGGGTAATACACCTCATAATAAATGGTCACATTTTCCTGTTGTAATGATGTATCCTTGAGGGATAAGCTTTCACCAACAGAACGGAGATAAAGGAGTGACTGGCAGAATTTTTTTCAATTCTAAGCAAGCTCTTTATTAGAGAGAGATAGGTTCTAAGGTACGCTTGAACGTTGGCAGAAAGTAATCGATGAAAATGGTACTTATTCTTCGCAATAATCAGTTTATGGTTCTGTGAAAAATAAATGTTTATAAGCAGCGAGATAAGAATATTAAACTCTGCTTCTAAAATAAGCGGAAATTTAAACAACAACTGAATGCATACTTTCAGTTCGTTATACACAATGTCTTTTTCAGTTGTACTAAATATCAAAGAAGAATATATTTTTGGTAATTTCAGTCTGTCTTGTTAATACTCTCCTAAAAAGGCTTTTTAGAAAAAAATTACTTTGAAATTTAATACTTGAATTAAGGAATAAAGATTTACAATAAATCTAACTTTTCTAAGAGTGTTGTTTCCTTTAGCCGTAAAGCAAATTAATCTTTTCAAAATATTTCCTTTTACATGTATGTTATCTATGTTTACTTAATTCCTATGTTTATTAATACTTCACAGTCTAATTTGATTAGTAAAGGCCTAAAGAAAACAAATTTGCGTCATTTTTACCCCACTTCATGTATTTATTGTTTCATATTTCGTTTCTGCCATTATACGTAAGCATATTTACTAATAATTTTGATTCGTGAAAGGACAAATTTCTCTCATATAAAGCTAAAAAATAGACAATAGGAATCATTATGATATTTCAGCAGCTCGTAAATAAATATAAAAAATAGTATAGATCTTATTTGTATTAATAAATGATATACCATTTCGAATTTTATAATTTTCATGCATTTCGAAATATTTTAACAGCTTTTAACAGAAATAAAAGTAACAGCACTTCTTTACATGTAAAATATAGTAATTAACGTTTTAGTTACAATAATAGAACTTCTGTTACTGCAATAAAATAGGTTATAAGATACTTTCTACCTCCTTCCATCATGCCTTCGTGATATAATGATAGCACACTCAGCGTGTATTCGAGAGGCCCAGGCTCAAGTCCCGGCGAAGGCATTGATCATTTTTCATGTGCCCTGCTTGAAAATAAGCTAATGACTGTACAAGGTAATCAACTTAACTGTAATATTCTCCTGTTAATGAAATAAAATGAATCGCTTAACTATTACATTGGGTAATTTTAAGGAATATGCAGATAGAAGAAAAAATAAAATAAGGTCAGTGCACTTTTATTTAGTTGTATTCATGATAGTACTTGAATGTTGTGTATGTGAAGTTAGTAAGTTAAAAACAGCGTTTGTGTTAAATTCATAGCTTAATATTCCTGTCTCGATGCTTGTTAAGTTACCAATTAAACTCTGAAAAATAATACTAAAAATAAGTACTTGTCTCGGCGGGTTCAGGAATTGATTTAAAAATGTAAAACATATTTTTTCACAAATTTTAAAAGAGAGTTCTGATTTTAGTAGATGTAATAGAAAAATTGTTACAGTAAATGCCATTTAATATTTTATATTTATTTGAGCGGAGTGTATTAGAGAATAATATATAGGTTGTATTAAAATTCTATACGGCTTAATTCTCAAGCGATTAATTACACGTTCATTGTCAAAACTTAAAAAGTTATCAAATAAGATACACTATGGTAATTAATAAAGATAAAAAAGTAAAATTTTATTTCTTATGAATAGTTCAAAATGGGAATTATCATGTTCGATATGTCCTTAATATTTGCTCCATGAATTCGGCTACAGAAAGTATTTTTCTCATTGACATTTTTTGTTGCTAGATTCATACGAAAATTTTAAGTTTCATAATTTTCTACTGAAGAGTTTAAAGTGATTGAGCTTCTATATATTCTACTTTACCAATTAATTTTAATTTTAAATTTATAAGCACTTTTGTAATTTGACTACTGATAGCTTACCTAAAATTTTGCTAACGTCTAATCTGAAATTTTGATGCTTTTAGAATTTAATAATTTAAATATTTGATGAAAAGAAAAGCAATCGTATTTTATTGAAATATATATTTCAGGATTGTGCATTGCTGCTAAACTCCACTTCGAAGTGCTTAATGGAGTGTAAAAGATGCTAACTTTTAAGTAGAACAAAATAATATCTGTTTTATATATTAAGCTATACATGAATAAATTCATTGTCTGACGTATAATATAGTTGAATATATGAAGTGGAATCGCCATTGAAACCTGTTATGTAGTGATTTTTGGTTAGTTTAGAATTATGGATTAATGTGTAGTTAATTGCAGTTATTTGTTAATTAATTATTGAGTGAGTAAATTATATACATTAATTTATGCTTATTCTAAATTTTTCTTCACGAATTGTATTGCTTATGTTATTGAATCAATTATTCTTATGCGAGTTAAACAGAGTTCTCATTCTTACGTTACGCGTTCGACAGTATTAGCTTTCGGGAAAGGAGACAATGGGAAATCGGTTGCTTTCTGCGTAATATTTGAAATTTAAAAATACTTCCTTTTTATTCACATGGATGAAATTTATACCTCTTAAAGAGAAAAAATTTACCCTTCTTATGAACCTACTTTCATGACTGTACGTTGCCCCGTTGGAGAATTATGCCCATTTAATTGCTAAAATTGTTGAATTTCGTGTCTAAAAATTTATTCTGCTATAAGAGTCGTTTTTGAGCACTTTTTCGTCAAGGTCATGTACTGCGTCCGGTTGCGTGGTAGGGTTGTCGCATTCTTTCCCTCACCCCTCCTTGTTGGCGAAGGGGGTGGCGAGGGTGGAATTTTTTTTGGTGTGAAGAAGGAAAAACTAAGTTTTCGCAGCACTGTTTTGTGTTTGGCGAGATTTGCATACTAATTCACCAAATTTGGTGATTTTCGAAAATTCTGGATTCTGGACGATTAAAATCGTCATGCAAGGCCATGCTCAGCCCTTTTTGCCTTGGATTCGCAGCTGTAGAAGCACGTTATTTTTTCTTCCTCTGGAAGAGCCGGAGATGGGAAATAAGATAAAGATGTACATCTAAAAACCACTTGTATACTCCTCCGCACTTTACCATCCCCGTGTTGGAGTCGAGAATGTTGTTTTTCTCATCGCATTAATACGTTGACACCATAGTGGATGCAACTTGAATCCCGCTATCCGGCTCCTGCCTGATCGGTCACTTAGATCCGAGTACTACCATCAACTCGCCTGGATGAGACTAGACGGAAAAGGGAGGAACCTTTAGGAGCTCTTGTTTTGCTGCACGAATGCACTTTACCATCTTCATAGTGTCTGATCCAAGTGTCCAGATTTCTCGCCGGACTCCCTCGTTCAACATCTGCGAAGGATTGGTCGTCGGCAGAGCCTTGTTCAACACCTGTTATGAATTGGACATCCGGAAAAAAATCTATAAGATGAGTTAATGCTTAATTAAGTTTTCAATTCTTCCCTTCAATTGAGTTCAACCTTTTGATTGTTAATTTCACCTGAAATTTAGTACAGCTTGCAACCTAAATTCCGTGAACATGTTTCCTAAGTAATAAGGCTAATTAAATTTTTTTTAAGAGATTGATTAATTGAAGAAAAATTTTCCAGTAATGAATTCTTAAAGTAAGGAGTAATTGTATGTGTATTTAATTTCCAATTAAATTCTATTTAACTTTTAGTCAAAGGTTTTTCTGCTGGATCTTAAATCCAGGCTGTGTATTTAAGCAACTGCTGCACTATTAATCTATTTAGGACTTTTAACTTTAACTTGGAATGTAATTAAAATTTATATATAATGAATTAAGACAGGATATTAAATTTGTTAACTTATCTAAATTTTACCTTTTTACTTTAAGTTGTTACTATTTTTGGTTGAGAATTAACTTTAACTTTTGCAAATTAAGGAACGATTAAAAATTTAAATTCTACTTTACCTTTAATTGAGTAATTGAATGTAGGAATAAATGTAATCATTTTTCTCCAACGGGTCTACATGAGTATGTAATATTTTTCTAACTGCCTAAGGGATTGCTAAATTGATGTATGTAATTTTTACCTGAGTAAATTAAGAAATTTCTTGAACTAAGTAATCTCTATCAATATTGGTAAAGACACCATGCTCGGTGATTCATTAAATTCCTGTGTATTTTTATGCTGGCCAGCAGAGTTTGATAACTGCATATGAAAATTTAATATTAATTTTTACGGTGTAAATTTTTGATTAATTCATCTCGGTGCATATTTGAAATTAGCAATATATATATTATAATTCTAAATGCATTATTTTAAATAGTTGTCACCTGAACACACCATAGATCTAGAAATTTAAGTTGAAAGATTGAGTGTCTTCCTTTAATGCTGCAATAAATATCCTTGGTTATATATATATATATTTGATTCAGAGTTTTTCTTATGATGACTTGTGTGAATGTTTTTAACACCAGTACTCCTGCTTGGTCTTAGGGGTTGTTCGGGTTAGTAATACACAACGCAAATGAGATTTTGGTTTTTGATATTATTGTAGGCAAATTATTGTAACAGTTAGTATTTAACATTTGGTACCACAACATTTGGTGACGTGAAAATTGCCACACAACATCTGGTGCCGCGACATTTGCCACAGAACAAACCGAAAGAGAGGCAAATTAAAAACGATTGATCATTTTTCTCAAATTTTATACATTGTTCCCACACTTAAGTTGTAACAATGTAGTTTTGGTGTGCTGCAGAAGCCTATAGTGACACATCGGGGTATATAATGGGATATTTAATGAATGAGACGAATATTTAAAATTTGACATCTCCGTAGATTGTAACACGCTCTGAATTTGAGAAGCATTGAGATTAAAAGTCGATGAAGTGCTCTGCTTACAACCGTCACAAGTTAAGAAGCGAAGGCATCCATTGAGATGTAATTGATTTAATTTTATATACCGTATTTCCGGATTTCCCTCTCCCCCAGCTTCTTAGTGTCAGGTACAGAAAATTAAAAAATATTTGCTTAGTTTTTCTCTTCCTAAATGCTTTCAGAGAACGAGCTCCTTTAACTTTTAAAATGGATTCAATTGAATCATATGCGTATTTATTTGCTTATATTTTATCAACAAAGACTAACTCTCGCAAATCACATATGCAAACCACCTCGAAACTTTCCTTTCTAATTGTTGAACTTTATATGCTTGCCCAATACAATAACCGAGCTATCATAGCGAAGCAAACATGAACTGACATTCAGTCTACGATTTTGCTGAGTCAAATGCACGTTCATCTTTATTTTCCAACAGATGATTTGAGGCCTAATAATGAGCAGAGGCAACAATAAGAGCGGGCGAAATTTAAGTTACATAGGAGTAAAAATGAAACTATCTTATTAAACATTATTAATATTATTATGTATTCTTATTGGAATGTAGGTTTCTTTTATAATATTGCGATAGTTACCTGTAGTTTACCCGCGACTGCTGTTTATTTGCTATTTTCTTATTGTAACCATGCCTTTCGGGAATTGCATTATTCCCATAATTTTTCCTTTTCGATTTCGGACGATACAATTAGTAAAAGAAAAAGGGGAAAATAAGCGATGAAATTCAGTATTGTCGTTTTAAGTAAGTGATGATATCTTAGCTTTTGTGTGATTCTGTTTGTGAGAGGCATTTAAACAAACGCACTTGTTCATGTTCTTATTTATTTATGTGATAAGTATTGCTTGAAATCAATACAGTATGAGCGATGATAAAAAGCACATTTCGTGTCAGGATGTACGTGAATGGTAACAAGTAATTATCACGAAACTTTACGATTTATCATTATATGATCTATTCTGCTGGAGTATGGAGCAAACCATTTCATCATGTAAGCAATTTTATGCAGATTTCTGCAATGTGTATAATTTTCCTCTACAATTTCCGGTGTTTGTTATGAGAAATAAAGTGTTTGCAATCAGAATAGAGTGCCTTTTCAAAGTCATTAATTTATTTGTATTAACTGTATTAACACCATTTGTTGGTGCAGCTATGCGGACATTCCTTAATATTATTCAGAATATCAGAAATATCGCTACAACTTTCCTAATTTGTAAATGATAGATGCAATTTAGGTTATTAAACTCCAATTTTAAAATAAGATAATTCTGAAGTTAATTGAGTCTTCAAGTAATTTTAATGCAATCCTGCAAATTCAAATTCGAAAACATAATGATACTCTAAAGTCATTTCATAATTTTTAACTTAGAGTGCTATAAACAGTGTTAGATGGAGATATTTTCGTGTCCTAGCCTGAGAGCCTATTAAGAAAATTAAAGGCCTTCCTTTTCTTATCTTTTCTGCTAGGCCAAGCGTTCTGGGCAGAAAGGTCTCCCCAGGATCCCTTTAAATTATTACATTAGCACACGAAATTTTATTTTATTAAAAATAATTTTTTGGAGACATTTGGCGTCGATTTAAACCTTGTAGTAAGGGCGACGAATCATAGAGCTCGTCAAACCTTGTAGTAAGGGCGACGAATCATAGAGCTCGCCTTTTAATCAGGCTTTGATAGCAAGGTCACAAGTCATGTGACTATATGAATATTCGTTGCAAGTCTAGTTTGCCGCTCTACAGTGCTTCTTTTTAAGTTAAGACAATGTTAAGTTAATTTTCTTTGAATTCGTATAAAATGATACATAGTAAAAGTCTGATAATGCAGTATCTAATGTTAGGCTCGCGCCGTAATCCAACATCCCTTTCAATCCTCTTTACATTAGACTGCTTTTTGGACATGGCTGGGTTGCTGGTAGCCTTCATTTGTGGTTGGACGGCGTGGACCATTATTGTCATAAAAACGGCCTTATGATAGTTTAGTGGGCAGGACTGAGCCCAAAACAAGCACTCCTTTCAACGATATTCTTAATAAATATCTCGGTAACTTAATAAATAATAAATTTAATAACTTAATGAATAACGATAACTTAATAAATATATAAAAGTAACATCTTATCTGTTTTCCAAAATAAGTCTTAAAACTTAGGATTCCATTTTTAATTGTTTTGCAAATAGTTGCCATCTATAGTTTCAAAACAAAGTATAGTTGAATGCAACGTTTTGATATTTTCCAGTGTTTTCAAATACTGAATTAGTATCTCGTGTGTTAACAGCTCTTATAAACTTTATGAATAAACATGCCAAAAAAAAATCTGAAAGCTTTCAGCGTTTCAGATTTTGTATTACGCCAGACGTACATAGAAGTTTCAAGAGCATTTGGGATAATGCCCTTGGGCTAAAACTATTTAAAAACAGCATATCTTTAGAATTTCCGACAGACAGTCTCACGTGCTGGAAATAAAAATATTTTATTCCGTTGAGTGTGTTGGCCAATGCTTGCTTTGAAATGTCTGACACTTTCTAAATAAAAAAATCGTTAAAGTTTAAAAAATGCGAAATAGATGGTAAAACAAATTCGAAATTCAGGATTCGGGCTTCGAGGTGATTCTATTCAGGGCATCATTCGAAATTTAATGGCTCTAGGTATCATTGTTTTTCATAATGCGAGAAACATACATACACTCATGTAGCTTCTTCATTATTTAATGTCTTTAAATATAATACAGGGCGATAATACTTCGTGGCAACAATTTGAAAAGTGATACAGCCGTTTATAGTTATTCGACGCAAAATGCTTTTCGGGACTTATTGTTCCTCTGGGCTAACGCCCCTTTGGGCTAGAAAAAAACTTGATCAACAATTTGGAATCTATTTTACAACTCCAAGCAGAAACAATTTCTATAGCTTTCATCATCCGGATACTTTAATTTACATCCATAATAATGCGATAGTACAAATAATAATGCGAATATGAAAATCGTATGGGAACACTTAATACTCTGTAAACGTGAGCGCTGATCAACTAACTGTGTCTACGGCAAACATATACTTTTCTCTTCGTATTACTTAATATATGAGACTAAAATCTGTGAATTTTAAGATTCCAGTAACACTCCATAGGATGTTTTAAGCATTATTATTATGATCATATTTTATGATTTGCATTCTGCAATCTTTTTTGATGTTAGTTTTAAGGTATTGTGAGATGCATGAGATTTAATGCGTGAGTTGGCTACTTAAATTTAATGTTTATTTTAGTTACTATTTATTGTTATTTTAGTTATTTTTTCCAATTTTGGCAGTGATATCAGCATTTCGGCGGAGTTTCACGCGCTCGATTATTAGGTTCATTAGAAAATCGGATTCTTACTAGTCGATTTTGATATCTAACTAACATGTGCTTTACTCGGTTTGAAGTATTCATATGATTTCGAAACACTTACGTCCCAATAGACATTACGCTACCAGGGTTCTCGGAATTTAATTGTTGCAGCTTATATTTGCTCTTTACTTTGTAACTTGGATGACATTATTAAAATTTTAATTTAATAAGTGGCTAAAGCAATTGTATTTACAGCAGTTTATAAAGGCGAAGTTTCTTCGTTGAGCAATATTCTTTAAAATCAATTTTACAGCAAGCGAGGATTTAAATTACGAACTTAAAATAATAATATGTAATGGAATTTTAGGACTTTTCATGTTATCCATCAAACTAGATTTTATAAAATACTTTCTGGTTGCAACTTGAAGGTAAAGAACTAAACAAAAGTACAAGGCGTTATACATAAATTTAATGAAAAGATACAGCACTGTTGGAGAAAGATGAATGGCAGTGTAAATAAACTGAATTTTTAGGAGATTTTAAAGAAAGCGATCTTTAAATTATGTATTCTCTTTAGGAAATAGCAATGAAAAATTGGCTTTGTTATTTTTAGAAATATTAAGTGCTTTTAATCCTGAAAAATAAATTTAAAATTATCACATATTCTTAATTTATTGCACATATAATATTTGCACAAAATATTATTTAAAAACTTATCAACATTTAAAAAATGCTATTTTAGATTTAATTTTAATTCGACGTGTTTTTTATTTGACTCTTTATTTAGTTCTCAGTGCTTTTTAATCGTATTTTATCACATTTCAGAATTTCAGTACTTTATAAAAATGCCTTGATAATTTAATAGCAAATTTCAAACTACCGGTTTCGATATATACACATATATATGTAATTCCATAATCATCTTCTCTACAACGAGAATTTAAATAACTAAAAGGAATGCAAAATGCAAAACTGACAAAAATGCGTTTTAAGTGTTCTTTCTAACAGCTCTTAAAATGTAAGTGAAATTCATGAGACATTTTCTGTCTCATGTTATAATTACGACATCGATATGAGATTTTCAGGTTAGACATATTGAACTACGAACAATTTTCAAGTCTAAAATTTGGAACATTGATATTTTTGAAAGCTTTATCAAAAACGAAAAAGCTTTGAAGCTCGAATTTTTGAAAGTTTTTTCCTTCATCCGTGATGATTTAACAATACCTTTCCGTAGATGGTGTTACTGATTTTGAAAGAACTGTAACCTCATTTTGTCACAGAAAACTGATGTAGGTAATAAGCAAAATATTCAAAACTAAGTGAATATTTCTCGCAAAAACGTTTCATAGTGAAACTCTACTAAAGAATACTGAGACATACTGAAACATTTTACTGAACCAAAATAACAACCAAAATGGAAGAATAGAGAGTTTTGGCAAAAAATATTATTTCAGTTCGGAGACTACACAATTCACTGAAAAGAATAACATAAACTGTATGAAGTGAACAAAGCTTGTTTATCATTCCTCTTTCCTAGCATTTTTCTTTCCCAGTAATGATAAATTCTCTGTACACACAATGTCTTTATAGTTGTTTTCCTTTTGTTGTATTTTAACTGAATTAAAAGAGTTGAAAAGAAGTTGCAGAGAAATAACAAGAAAGAAGAGAAGTAGAAATTAAAACCAATCATTGATTCACGCTATTCACGCTTCTGCTTCGAATTTTAGTGTCAGCTTAAGCACTTTTATTCGTCTTCACACTCTATGTTTCGGACAGAGATAAATTTGATTTTTAAGGATTGATATTAACCTGCGCTGGTTTGTTGATTTAAACTCTAATAAGAATGACACGGGTCTGTTAAAACAATTAGCTGTTAGGTTGAAAACGAAATCATTTAACACTTCGTTGAAAAGAACATTCATGTGTTATGAAAAGTGTGGTAGCAGAATAAATTTTAAAATATATACTTTCCTTGAAAGAGTCATAAAATAAATACAGGTTATACCTCTCATAACTGGCAGCTTTGCGGGCCATAGAAAAGGCAGGAAAACCTCAAATTGAATGGCTTCTACGATATGCATGTGTTCTTGGGAATGAAAAACGCATAGTAGCTTATAAAACGAAAAATAAACATATATTTTTGGAACCATGTTATCTGAAATAGTATACTTTAAAATAACGCATTAGAAAATTAAACTATACTTCATCCTTCATCAGTGTCGTTAATTGTCTTGATGGGCTCTGATTTGAACTGATTCAAAATATTTACCTTTCACAATTATTAAAATCTGGAGAAAAGCCATAAGTCGCTCAGTCTCAGATTTGGTCAAAAGACGGATAATGACATGCAGAAAAAACAGAAGTTGCCATTGCACAAAGGACGAGTGATACAAAGGCATGACGGAGAATGAAGCTGACGGGGCGCTCTGTAAATTCTAAGCATAAGTATGATGCGATGTTTCTAGGATCACTATACGTAAATCCTGCTTTGGAAGTATAAAAAGGAAAGTACACACAGTAGGTATTATTTGATATTTGATAGACTGTTAAATTTTATGAGGTAATGAGGTTGCTTAATATTGGAAATATCAAACATTTTTCAGTGTTTGATTTCTTGACAAAAATATGCATAACTTTCATGAACATTCATGAACACTTTAATTAGGTGTTCGTGAATATCGCAAAAATTATTCACGAACACCTAATTAAAGCCTGTCGTTATATAGCATCTTCGTATGCCACTGTCAGTAGGTGGGTTGTCATATTAAGACAAAGACAGCAACATTCGAAGATGATCTCATAAAGACTCAGTACGAGTGTGACCAATGAAGAAACTTTTGTATTGAATTAAAAAATATATGGTGGAAAATACAACTGATAGTTTTCCGGACTGGTATTGAAATGCGAATCAGTGATGGATCAGTGTTAAAGTCTAGCAGGAAAGCTGAGGATATCAAGTCTGTTCTAGATGGGTACTCGTAATAATGCTGTCAGAAATAAAGAAACATATTGGTTTCATGTTCTATAGTAGGATTCTTCCTGATAAAGCCAACAAGAAATATTAGTCACGGGGATGTTGCAGGAGATCAAACACGACTTCATAACTGTATTCCAGAAAGGAAATAAAAGAGCGCGTTTAGAAACATGCAAGTTCAGGACCCAGAAGTTCATTTGCAAGATGGATTTCTGGGCTATGGACCATTTTTTTGCAATGAAGAGAGACCATTGTTTATTGATTTGATTTTATTAATTTGTCGACTGAAATAAATCGGGAAATAAAGGTAAAATGCTGTAACTCATGAGAAAAACGCTTCTTTCATGCGCCAACCGCTCCAGCATATAAAGTTTCATATTTTCCAGATTGATGTTCAGCAAAATTGATTTGAGCTTCTGCTTCAGTCATTATGTTAACCAGATCTAACTGCAAATGACTTCTTTTTGTTTCAAAAACTGGAATAGCATTTGAGGTTTTCACATTGCAGTTACGATGATGATCTGAAAAACACCACGGAAGAATAATTTGAAGGCTGGGGTAAAATATTTTTATTTTCTGGAATCCAAACCTTAACCGATAGCTAAGTTTTGAAGTCAAGTAGAACACTGTACAAGATTTATTATGCATTTATCTTGTTCAAATAGGTTAGGCTACTCCCTTTTGCCCATTTTGAGGCGATTTCTTTGTACGATCTTTCTTCAAAGCTCTAATAAGTCTTTAAAGTATTCAGAGCTCATTCTAGTATTTTAAACTAAACTATAAAATTTGATCAGGGTCAAGATAGTAATCCAAACGCTTTTAATGCCAGATCTTGATTAACATCTTATTTGCAAATACAATCTGTAGAAGCACTTGCAAGCCATTTTTAACAACATCAAGTAAATTAGTTTTAATATTTCTTGTGTTTATTTAATATTCTTTTGCAGCTTGAAACAGAATTTTATGCTACTATATTATTCGTGATTCATGATTAATAGAACATTACATTACACACATTTTTCAACTCGTAATTTATTCTCTGCATCAGATTAGTTAAAACTTCTCACAAATGATTCAATAAGCATTTTGTTATACCGCTTCTTGTACTTAATATCCCGGTATTCTTGTTTCATAAAAGTCGAGAAAGAAAAATTAATTCTTTTAAGAAAACATTGCACAACTACTGAGGTAATGAATTTAATTTAAACTGTAGTATTTATTGCCATACAGTTTATTACAAAACGTTGATAATGTGAATATATTTAGGAATAATGTGAATATATTTAGGAATAATGGCCTAAAACATAATGGCTATTGTAACAAATGCCTAAAAGGAAATAATTTTTCTTACGCATCCTTGGCTCCGATAATTAGGTCTTAAAACAGAATCGCAAAAGTAACAAAAAAAATTTCGATATAATACAACTTCGACTGAAAAATGCTGCAGCAGCAGCAAATTATGTTTTAAGATAAATTTTGGTTGTTAAAATCTGACTTGGTCGTTGCGCCCTAGGGAGTTTGCCTACCTATTGATGTAATGGGATCTCACATTTTTTCTTTTGAAAGCTAAGAACGGAACTTTCACTATTCGAAAGACGATCTAACAAATTTTAAAGTACATCGCCAAAGGAAGTTTTGCAAGAAGTTTCCTTGTTATATATATTTTCAACAAGGATAAGACGAAATACTATATGACATCTAAATGGCTTGCGGACGAACTCCTTATTATACTCGCGCATGAAAGTCAGACGAACATAAGATAAAATACTGCATGCCATTTAAGTGGTCGGAATTTAATGGTCGCTATGGAATTGCTGGTAAAAATCTCAGTGGATTAAATGAAGGAAACTCAAAAAGTACTCGTACTGAATTATTTCGCAATGCATATTAATGCATCATTTGGAAATAAGCAAATGATTTATGGGGCGAAAGAAAGGAATGTTTTCGCACAGAATGATTTTAAGAATATTATATGAGAGAAATTTAAGAAAACTCTCAAGTATTCAGCGAAAACAAATATTCAGCAACATACAGAAAACAAAACTCACGACAAAACAAAATTACCAGTGTTCAATGTATGATTCTTTACGAATTCTCATGTTTATATAGTTAAAACTTCTTAAGACGCTATCTGGATAACACACCAAACCGCTTATTAAATCAGTTGTTTTATATCGCCTTGAGTATCTCATTTCCGTAGCTATATATTGCCATTGGATATATCATTCGACGTGATTTTGATTCCAGTTGAAAGAACTGATTGTATGGGGGTTTTCTCGATGTGTAACATGAATACGAGCCAGTTTCCCTTAGGAAATCCCCTATGAAGGCATCTCTTCCGCTAGGCAAATGGCCCTCATAATCGAATAAACAAAACCTCGTCCATATAACTTATTTTTTTCTATTTTGCCTATCGCTGTTCAAGGGGAAAATACTTATTATGTCATTCTTAGTTGAATATTTGTTCTAAGGCTATTATTCTTTTCTGGGAAAGTCTTTATTTTTCAAAACCCAGCTGTTCATAATTTGAATTCGTTTATGCACTTTACGTTTTCTTTCCCATATTCAATGTGTTTAGTTGCCTAAAAATCTAATGTGAGAGACGTATTTTGAAAAGTGAAATTTAATTAAAAATCTTTCCCGACAAATTACATATTTATATAATACTTCAGTTCTGGGTATCAAAATTATGCTCTACTTCCTATTTTAGCGTAAACTTTTCTTATTAATCAAAGCAATTTCGTAAGAAACCTTCTCATAATGTCTCACTTTTTGCAGGATTTAGGTGATTTTTGTGTTCTAGAGAGGGGGATATTTCTAGAGAGGCTATGTTAAAACAAGTTATGCGTAAGTAAATAAAATATTTATCGCTTTTCATGGATTAAATTTTTAATTTATAATAAAATATTAATTACAAGTTACAAAACATTCGGATTAATAACCAGTTTTAATCAATTGTATGACCGCCGTTTTCACCTGGGTGCGTCATTATAAAATAAAGATTGCATATGCAATTATTTAGTAGGCTGGATGTAAACCAAAAGTTCCTTCTTTTCTTCATTTCAATGATTGAAATTTTTTTGCCATGTATTTGAATGCCTCTTGCCGCATTGATACTCTACGCTTACAAACATCCATGCCTTCTCTATATAATATGAAGGCGGGTCTATCGGTATGGTAGTCCGCGTCACTAACCAGTATACTAGCTGGGCGCCAATTCTGTATGTACAACTTACACGTAACTAGCCGCTTGAGCGGCGAGCCTTGTCATGAATTCTATCTGACGAGTTATACACTCTAGACCGAAAGCTGGTTGCAGAAGCAACTATTAAAGAAAATTCTATAAAAGTATTTTGTTTCCGTTCTTGTTTTAGATGAAAGAGAAGAATTATTTGACAACGCAAAGTTTGAAAACAATGTTTCGGGTAAAAACATTTTTAAACTTTGTTAAACATTAATAAAGGCTGATAAGCTGCTGAATGCGCCCACGCCACACACAAACGTTTTTCTCTTCGTCTTTTCTAATATCAGACTATATATTTTTGGATGTTGGTGTTTTAAAATTATAATCTAAACAATTAAACGCTTTTAAAAATAGTCAAAAATTATTAAATTATGTTAAAAATTTGCTATTAATCTCATTAAAATAATTTGAATGGTAAAATTCTGAGAATTTGTAGTTTGTTCTTTAAGCGAATGCACGTGAGCAAATCCGACAAAAATTCGAATCAACATTAACTAAAAAACCTAAATAGAATTTAAAAAAAAATTGCTTTGAGATTCACACACCATCAACACGCGTTCCAAATTTCGTTGCCTTGATCTTATCCGCCGCTGTGGTATGCAGAGAACTCACGTATTAACAATTTCTTTATTTTATAACAGTAGAGATCCTCTGCCACTTTATGCTGATAGGATAATGGAATTTATCAAAGTTTTGGTTTTAAAAACGCTGTACCAATCAATTTTATACATTTATAATTTAGAAATAAAGAACTGAATTCCTTTATAGACTGTTAAATGATCTCTCATTAGTGGTAAGAAATACCAATAATCAATTTCGGACACAGAAATTAACAAGGATGATAGTTAACATCAATTCCTTTTGCAAAAAAGGTAAGTAATAAAAATTTAAGCAATGGCTTTTTTCGAGAGTAATAAAAAATTAAAAGTTATGAGATATATGATTACGTAACAGATGCAAGAGATATGTATAACGTTTAACATCACAATTCTTTCTCAATACATCACCGCTCTAACGTCTTAATTCTCTCACTATAAGAATGCTTTTGGTTCTGTTTGCAAACATGAATAGTTTGTTTCTTTGACCTTACTCCAAAATCCTCTTCCTTTCAGAGTACTTTTGACGGACTCAGACACATGATAATTTGAAAAAGCAAGGTTTGGGCTGCACATTTTAAAGTCTGAAATTATCACATCTAAATGGTGACCACAAAAGTAGTATGGGAAATTGCATTATCATGATGGAAACGGGTACCTTTAGATGGAAGTCTTCTTCGAAGTCTATGTATTGCAAGGCCTCAAAACTGTATATTTGCTTTATGAAAATTTTTTTGGGGAAAGAGACAGGTATTAAAACTACGGAGTGCATGGTATGTTAATTCTAAAGTAAGAAAGGAACATTTTAACTCTTCCTTTTGCAAATATCTGCTTCATATGTTTTACAGGAAATTCTAAGCGATATACTATTATTACTTCCTATTGCATACCTCCTCTGTCCATTGTCTCTTAGGAAATATTAAAAAGTACTTCCTTGTCTTCAAAAAATAACAAAATTCAACATGTTTTCTGCAGAGTTTCTTCTAGAATTATATTTTTAAGGTCTTTCTGCATTTTGTTAGTTTGTTTCTTCATCTAAGTTTAGAATTACTGCTCTACGAACCGCTAGGTTTTTAATAAAAGAAATCAGCTCTCTCGAATAGATTTATTTTAGAAAAATATTATAACATTTATAAAAGCTATATTACTTAATTCCTCATTAGAACACGAATTTTTAAAAATTTCTTTAATATTTATAGATTTAGGTTTCAGTAAAATTAGATTTGTAAAGAACTCCAAGAAAGATATCGGGACTCATCTGAACATTACAAAGTTAAAATGTGTGCATTATTTATAAGATACTTGCTTAAAATACTCTGCAGTAGCCTCATAATTAAATATATCTTGCAAAATCAACCGTGACAGAAATTTTTATACGAATTTCCCTAGAGACAAGCAGGTTAAAATATTAAAAGAGAATTCAGGACAAAAACTTCCACTTTCAGATTCCTTTCGATAGCACTATTTCACGGATGCAAAAATGGAACACTCCCAGGAGAAGGAACTTAAACAAGAAGAATCCAGCTGACTCGATAAGAAGTATTCTAGATGACTCAACTTCGAAAAAGAAAAATCCTAAAAGACAAGAGGCTCAACTTTTCCGATAAGGTCAGATAATCGATTTTGCAGTTTCCATCATGGATCCTCCTGACAGTGAAACTCAGATCTCTTATGATAACCAATGGATTTTTGGAGATTTCTATCGCAATTTAGTCCTGGTTACTAAATTGGATTTGGTTTTAGAGAACAGTAAAGTACCTTTTACTTTGAACATTATGTCGGCATAATATGTTTCGGAAGAAATAAACAACCTTCCAAAGAAAATTAAGATTATCTCTAAACTAGTATTATATATCACGAAAGACAGCGAAAACGTAATATGAAATAAACTTGATGTAAGAGCGTCTGTAAATTAATTACCAGTAATGAAAGTGAAAAGTGTGAAGTTTTTCTTCTAACTGTATGGAGTGTTCTGAGAAACTTCTATGTTATGGCAATAGTAACCAAGAATTCAAATATCATATAAATGTGAAATAAAATTCAATTAAAGAAGCATCTGAACATACGTATAACAAAGAACAGCCAGTCATTTTTGGGTCCTTGTCTAGATCAAGGATTTCCAACGGAGACGATCTTAATTCTCTGGGGATTGATGAAATTTTAAATGGGGTCATTGATGATTAAGAGGTTGAATGGAGTCGATAGCCGAATATATTTCTGTAACTGATCGACATAATCAAGACCCGTTGCTTACAAAAAGTTATTAATAAAATTGATATTTAATTGATGTAAAGATTTATCCTGTAGTAAAGAAAAAAATCGTATAAAATAAATGTAAGGGGAAATATATTTGAACTATTTAATATATAATTTTTTTATGCAATAAGTAAAATATAAAAATGTAAAACGCAAGAGCACTAGAAAACACAATAAAAAAATACAAAGATTGTAACACAAGAAACGAGTTGAATATTTTTTGAAATATTTACGGTGATTTAAAAATTAAATTCAGCAGTTTTATGCTAAATGTAAAAAAGTAATTATCATTAAGCCAAGTGAAATCATCACATTAATTAAAATCGAAATTTGTGCGATTAGAATCTGCGATTTTGTTTTTGGAAGCTTATTTATATTTGTAAAATTCAAAATTTTAATAAACTAATTAATATTAAAAATAGTAGTAAAAATAATAAAACATAAATCAAATAAGCTTTTTTTCAAAACGTTTGTTCCTATTCAAAATTTCAAATTCAAAATTCCTATTCAAAATTCAAAATTTTAATAAACTAATTAATATTAAAAATAGTACTAAAAATAATAAAACATAAATCAAATAAGCTATTTTTTTTCAAAACGTTTGTTCCTATTCTCAATCTAATTGTTATCTTAAAATTATTTACGTGCAGGCACTTGTATTATGATGATCACTCGTTTGTATCTTCACGACGTTTTCGCAAATATTCTAGTGTCGATTTGAGAGTGAATGCTTATTCCATTCTTTTAAAGGAAAGATATTATTAGAATAGAAGAGACACACGTCAATGTGAAAATCAAAATCACTGAAACAACCTTGTATTTGGCGTACATTTATTAAAACACTCAATCGATTTCGAGGGCAGCTACAGGTCCCTTCACATCAGGAGAACGAAATTTCTAGAAAGGGAAAGCAACCTCAGTAACGGCTTTTTATACCTTCGAGTAGTACCATGCGCGAGGAGGCAATGCCATCTGTCGGTAAAAATAATAATTAAGAATTATGTTAATAGAATTTTAAAAGCGTTAGGAAGGACTGGATTGGACTTAAAATCATTCACTAAATATGCTAAATCTTTGTGAATATGAAAAACCTCAAGAAAATCCAATTCACCAACGCAAGAAGCTTTTTGGATAATTTTTGCAGATTCAAAGTCAAAATTATGATTAAATTTATAACTATGATACGCTATTGAAGACTTGTTAATTTCGCCCTTTCGGGCATAAGATTCATGTTCCTTGATACGAAACTTTAACTCTCTTTTTGTTTGGCCAATATATCTCAAGCCACACTGACACCACGATATACTATAAATTCCCCAAGAATTAAAGTCAGAAACGCAATCTTTTAGAGTCGAACCGTGAATTTTATTGATAGGGGAGAAACTGGCTTGAAAATTGAGTTTCCGGGGAATCCGTTCAACGTTATAACTAACAGGAACCACGACAAGGTCAACAATATTATTTCTAACAGTAAATGTAACGTAAAATTAAAAAAAAAAATTGAACTTCTGAAATTCACAAAGCAAATTCCTCTCAATTTCAGCTCTGACGTTTCTAAATGTACGAGCAAATTCGGCTAGCAAAAGGCTACTGCCGATATCAACTACTTAGAGTTGGTTGAGGAAATAACATACAGGCCAGTATCGCTGCCAATATTCTCTCCTTAATTTTCAAAATCTCTTGTCTCATATACATGCAGTTGGGTCCTAGTGCGAGCAGAAGTGACAAAACAGATAGAATAATAAAGTAATCAGTTAACTTAAATAAACCTTCTAAAATTATCGCTCTATATATTTGACATTTTTCGAAGCTAGACCATGTTAATTGTTTGACAAATGAAGATTTATGTTAAATTACATTTACACCTCTTGTTTTTATTTCTGGAACAGAATGAAGCAGATGTGTTGTTACCGTAATTTAACATTTCATACTCAGAAATTCGATAACGCATAACAAGGAAATAAACTTTTTTAAAAAATTCCGATGCCGTAAGTTTTTCTCTCATTTCTTTGTTTCCTGATGCAAATCTCCCTTTTCTTATCAGTTGCATCGAACACAATGCACTTTTAAACCTTTTTTGCAAAATAAAGCATCCAAGTTATAAAATGCAGTTCCTATAACGCACAGGGGGCAAACTTACTGGAATTATTATGGAAATTAAATTTCGGGGAAGGAAAATATGATTTCCGCTTTCCGCAAATCTCTTAATCTCGAATGTAAATATTAAAAAGGAGGGTAAGAAAGTGCCCTAATTTTGAATACAAAGCAATTCCAAAATCTTTTGGGTAACCAGAACACTTCAAGGGTTACTTTAACCACTTTCAGGCGACGAAAATTTTCGATAAAATGAAGTAAGTTAGTTTTTTTTATCATCCTTGCTTTAAAGAGAATAAAAATAATGACGATGTGATGTTTCTTTAAGTTTAAACTTTCAGCTGCATTTATTATATCTATTTTGAAGATTTTAAATAAGTGGCTCATTCAAGAGATAAACATTATTTAATCCACAGAAGAACTGGAAGGATTTGATTTTGAATTTGAATAGAAAATAAATAATAAAAATAACTGATTATTTTTATTGCATATGTTTATTTTCAATATCTTTGCATTCTTGTTTTAATCTGGTACAACATGAAGTATCGAGTTGAACTAATTATTCATCTTATGTTAAATTTGAAACATTTATCTAAAAAGATTTTATGCTAAATTTAATTCATAAACTCTTATGCTAAATTTGAATGATATATAAATATCAAGCAGATCGTGTTTCATTTCTAAATACAAATTAATTTTGGAATTAACTGAGTATTATTCCATTGAGAAATAAAGTATGTGTTATTAATATCAAAGACATATAAAACATTTGGATAACAAATGAATACCTTTAAAGATTTGGTAATTTTTAGTCCAAAGGGATTTAGTGCCGAAGGACTATTACTTTCGTTTTGCGATTTTGCGTCGATTCACTCTGAATGCCCGTTTCACTTTTCAAATTGTTGCCACTAAATGTTATCGTTCTGCATTAAATTTAAAAAAATGAAAAATCTACATAAATGTATGCATGTTTCTCGCATTGTGATAAAACCTAGAGCCATCGAATTTTGAATGACGTCATCCTACTGCGAATATGGGCATCTGGAAGCCCTAATTTTGAATTTGAAATTTGCTTTATTATCGATTTTATGTTTTGTAACATTTCAACGAATTTCTGATTAACAAACTAAATTATTTCAAAGCGAGCAATGGCAACACTGTACGGAAAAAAAAACATTTTTATCTCCAGCGCACGAGACTTACGGAAATTCTAAAAATATGTTCATTTTAAAATGATTTTGCGATATTGATTTTGAACTGAATTTAATGGTTTGAGTACGTAGTACATGATATTTAATAAAAAAGGTAGCACACGAAACGTTAAAAAAACGCGCCTTTGGACGTAAATCTGAAATCTTTCAGATTTTTTTTATCTGTTATGAATGCTTAAATAAATATAACGAATTGTAAACTTTGAATGTCTGTTATGTCACAACAGTTTCCTAGATACCTTTTTTCTTCTTTCATATATGAAGCATTTTAAAGATTTTCTTCTTGCTTCCATCAACAATATTCTTCCATTAAATTAATCACAATAATTTAGTTGTCAACCGATTTTCTCCTTCGAGTAGTCTAAAAAATTTCCTAAATTCTGCATAATTTAACTTCTATGTTATTTTATAACCTATCAATATAATTCGAAATTCAGTGCATAACATTCTGCAACAGATTGTAATTCATGGGAAGCTTTTACAAATTATTGTCAGTATGGTTTATGATATAGAAAGCAACTAACTTTTAAAGGATCGCATTAAAAGCTCAATACATCATAAATGAGGAGCTAAATGAACCTTCTCTCTCTAAAGTTTGAAAATGATGTGATCTTCTGTCGCTTTAAATTTACATTTTGTAGAATGGCAACGAAAACATTGTTTACTTGGAATATCAAGACATTTGAGTTTTAAAATGTTGAAGAAAGATATGAATTTGTTCTAGCTACTTTTTATATTTCTATTACAACCAAACACGGTAGTATATAAAACCAGTGATGAGGAAGTTTATTATTTCAGGACCTTTACGTTACATTAATATTGTTTAATCCGTAAATTAGTCTTTGAGTTTTACCTTCATTAAAACTAACAAAAAATCTTCAATTGGTACTTCAGATTTAGTTGAAATTTTTCACATTGATTATATATATTAACCTATATTAATTAGTCTGTTAATGAATCGTATTTTTTCGAAATCAGAAAAACTCTTATTTCAGTTGCCGCTTCTTTTTATTATTATTTATTTAATTTTTATCACTTATTTAAGTTATGATCAGGCCAAGTGAATCAGAATATTTTAGGTTTTTGAAGAAAAAAAATTTGTATCAGATCTATTGAAAGTAAAGTTTCTATTGAAATGTATAAAACTTTCATTAAAATTAACATTTAATCTCAAGTTGAGGTACGCATGTTTTAAATTCAGACTGGAGCTCTTCTCTGGAACCTATTACCTTTTTCACGTCAGAAATGGTTATTCAGGCACTGCATTATTTTATCCACAGAGCTAATTTCTGAGCATTTTCACTATCGGCATTCAATATTTTGTTCAACAAACCGCACTCGTCTACTATTTGCTTGCGATCATACTACGTCACTCAATGTCATAAACTATGCTCACAATATGCTGAATGCAGAATTGTCCTTTCCCAATCATCTTTCCTTATTTAAGAAATTACTGCATTACAAAGGCATTAAAGATCTGAGTTTCCTTTTAGAAGGTACTTATCAATAGTGAAACGTCTCCAATTAGGAATTAAGCTTCAAAGAAATATTGATTTTAAATTTTTCAAATGCATATCAAAGTATGCATTTGTTTCTGCCTTCTCTGAATAGTTTCAAACACCAAAGTTTCTTTTATTCCCGAAGTTATATTTATTAATCGGAAGTTCCAACTATTTAAACACGTCTCGTCGACTTAGTTATTCCTTTAACTTATCAATAAAAGTTGCTAATTAATAAAGTAAAATAATACTCGTTTCCGCCTGTAATGTCCAAGTATTAATTTGCCTGTAAAGTTCCCATAATCAGAATATAAATCGTATAAAATTATATCAGTAACAATGATCTGGTTGGTATATTCATACATGGTTCTTAATTGCTTATAATCTAGTCAAATCACTAATATTCATTAATTTTTCTGAGGAAAAAAATGTATGAAAACTCAGGCATTTCTACTATTTTATTCCACTTCGCAAAACTCTGTAAGAGATTATGTAAAAATGCGAAGATACTGAAAATGTAGTAGTTTCCAATCTGGGCGTAATTAAAATTGCTCAGTCATATTATATCAAGTGCTCTAGGAAGATCCTAAAATCAATTTTGAACCTTATTTTTTGTCTTGCTGGTAAATTAAAAGCACATACATTACACATACAAAAGCATGATTTTAAGGTTTTATATTTATTGGGATGATTTTATGCTAATGCGGAAAATAAGCTCTGTGCATATACTTAAATTTGAATTTTACTTTATGCTCTGAATTTAGCACTGTTGTATCCACTTGAGAAAGGACATTTTTCTAAGGTTTTGGTTTGGAATTTTATTATTAACAATTTTTTTTAAATTTGAAGTTTTGAATATTGGACATAATATTGTAAAGCTGTGATCAAACTTAAGATTACTAAATTAAGTATTAAATTTTCTTTCATCACAAAGTCAAAACGACAATGCTATAGATGTTCCTTACATCAACTATGGATCTTGTATACATGCTGTGGTTCCTCTAATGAATAACTGTGAGACCTTTGGTAAGGCTGTATTTGGCGGACATGGGGATAAAGTAATAAAAACGATTCAGAAATATATCAAAATAAGACTTATTGACTTTTAGATTCAATTGCACTTCTTTTAATTCTACTTCACTAGATTTATGAAGAGCTAATACGAAACCTTTCAATACTTTGTTATGATGTAGTTCAAGATGCTTACAGTGAGCAATGATTGGTTGGTTAATTCATTAAGGTAAAGCACACGAGGGCTGTATGCTTTAGAGAGGGATGCCTTTCTACGGGAAACTCATATTTTCCTTACATTTAAGAAAAAAACGTAAAATCCCTATGAAACAGAGCGTTGTAAGTAATAGTATTTGGAAGGAGCTATTAACATCTTGCCCACTCGCCCACTCTCTATAGAAGCAAATCCTTCTAAACTCATTTAGTTTGTGATCAGGCAATGCTAGCCAATAGTACTTGAATTAAATCGGCAACTTTATAAGATTCTGGCGTTTACAAGTAAGGAAATTTTCGATAAGAAGAAAAGGTTGTTTACTGTAGATTTTCAGCATACTGAGAATAATTGTCCAAGTAAAACAGAAATTTCAGATTAACATTTGTGGAGTTCCACCCTTTTATTTGACAACTAAATGCGGAGGAATCTAACGAACAGCTGAGAGAATGAACGCGTTAGTTCAGGAACAGAGACGTAAACTCTAGAAGGGTTAATTACTCTTTACTGCTTAAAATAAGAATTGACAGTTGGACCTTTCTCAGGACGTACAGCAAGGCCTCCGCTTGAGCTTGAACTCAAAATAATACAGAACTACGACTTAATTAATGTTTAACTAAAGAGATAAAGCTAACAAAATTCTAAGTAGTTAAATAAGTTCTAAGTAGTTAATTAAATATTGAATAAGCTAGCGAAGCTATCAAGGGCCTGTAATACGGCCGAGCGTAATAACAGCTCAGAGAGGCGTAGCCAAAAGGCAAACGCGCGCTAGTCAGAAACTCTGAGCATCTCTCTCGAAGTCAGTGGAACTTTGACTTAAGTACTACTCTTGCTCATTTGCATTAAACGCGATTCTAAAAACATATTCTGGTAGAAAATTGTAAATAGGAGGGACAGGAAAGTAGTTTTAACTAAAGACAACTGTTAAAAACTTAGGATAAACCTTGCACAGTATTTGAAACTGTTAATTCGAATGTTTGGCATTTTCACAACTACAATCAAACAACCAACTGCTTTCATGAAGTACTGTCTCAGACAGTCGGATAATAATTAATTGTAAAGGTTTCCAGCTAAAATCTAATTCCAGACTATCTTATCTTAACCAAGGCTAGGAACGAAAGGTTACTGGGAGGTTTCATCCTTTCTGCGAATCTGTGCATATTGTTAAACTATAACCACTAGAAGTTTAAACTAAAACGGTTAATACAATATGCTCCTGATTAACTAGGTTGCCAGATAACCATGTCTATTTTTTTAACTGATCAACAACAGGAAAATTATTATTACAAGCCATCAGAATGAAACAAAGATTTTACGGCAAATGCAAAAAGATGAGAAAATATCTGAGCTAACAGCAGTAATAGCAAATGATGCGAGAGTACTTAGAAACTGTTTTTATCCACAATAATACGTAATTTAAATATGCATAATCTGAAATATATAAATCCTTCCTTAAAAATAATCCATTAAGACTCCTCCATTAAAAATAAATAATTTCCGAAACTGCAAAAATAAATTGTGCAGCTCTTCAGTCTTCTGTTTTCCATTAATCCTTTCGAAGCACTAGCAAATATTGTTCTTTCTGTTTTGAAATGAATTCGTGTTTTGAATGTTGGTTTGATTTACATGAACAAATAAACATATTTTCCAAATAAAATTCCTTAAAAAACAGATAAGTTGTTAATAACAGTTTCTGTAGAATATAGTATATTGTTCGCATTTCATATTTATTTGGTTATTTATTTAGAATTGTAATTAAAAATCTTTTACTTTCCCGTGCAACGCAGCCGATTTAGCTACGTCGGAAAGGTAAAAATACACTGCTCGACATTGAAAATGCAACACCAAGAAAGAGTGGTCAGAAAGTGATGAAATTTGGAAAAAAGACAGAGACAGCAAGCAGCAATAAGTGATCTTTATTTCAAAATGATAGTCAGAATACAGAGCGAGAACGGCGTCGGCTCAGTAGGCTGTAGGACCACCGCAGGCAGCGATGCACGAAGAAATACATCTAGCCATAGAGTCAATAAGAGTGCGGATGGTGTCCTGAGGGATGAGTCTCCATTCCCTTTCAACCATTTGTCACAATTCGTCTTCTGAACGAGGTAGGGGCAGAGTTTGCAAACGGCGTCCAGTCACATCCCACACGTGTTCGATTGGTGACAGGTCAGGAGAATACGGTGGCCAGGGAAGCATCTGTATACCCTGCAGAGCATGTTGGCAGATGCGAGCACTGTGTGGTCGGGCGTTAGCATTGCATTAGGCAGCCCCTGAAGGTAGGGGATTGCCATCGGCGGCAGTACATTATCAAAGTATCGTTGGGCCATCATAGTGCCCTGAATACAAACTAGAGGTGACCTGGAATCGTAAGCAATAGCGCCCCAAACCATTATGCCACGTTGTCGCGCGGTGGGGCGTTCCACAGTTACTGCCGGATTAGATCTATCTCCTACGCGACGACACACGTATGCGGTGATTGTCACTGGATAAATAGAAGCGTGACTCATCTGAGAACACTATGTTTCGCCATTCTGTCATCCACATCGCTACAGTCCGGCACCATTCTAAACGTTGGCGTCTATGCTGTGGGGTCAATGGCAGTCTTCTTAACGGTCGCCGTGAGTGCAGGCCACGTTCAACCAATCGACCTCGTCAACACAGGAACATCCAGGGTATTTTGCACATACTGCAGAATCACAGTACAAGTGACTTGCGGGACTGCCACAGCTTGTCAGCGGATGCGTCGATCCACGCGTGCTGACGTCACTCTGGCTGCACCTTCACCCTCCTTCTTCCCCCATTCCCTTGTTCCAACCATGTTCGCCATAGCTGATGCACTGTGCTCGCATCCATGTGGGTATCAGCTACGATTTGACAAAAGGACCAACCCGCCCTTCTCAGTCCGATCACCATACCTCTCGTAAAATCGTCTATCTGCTGGAAATGCCTTCGTTGTGGCGGCCTGGCATTCTCTCCTATTACACGTATCCTCCGGGACAAAAACCAACTTTCTTCGATAATTCGTCTGGCAGAAATAACGACACGAATATTGCCCATTCTGCACGTTCTTTCCCTTATATCTTACTTCACGTGCGTAAGAGAGCTGCGCATTTCACATCAGTTGCATAACTCAGTGACGTACGTCTACTCTAAAATTTGCATAATCTTCTGACCACTCCTTCTTGGTGTTGCATTTTCAATGTCGAACAGTGTAGGAGAGCTCATACATTTAATATTTAATAAATAAATATCTCGTAATTGCTCCTGTCATCCACGAAAATCGAGGTTTTACCAGAATGTTGTAGTAAATAATTAAAAAGCTTATAAAAGCAGAATTGAAATACCTCATCTCAATTGTAGCTGTTTTAAGCGAACTGTTTGTTTACTTAATGCTGTTACTGATTGTAGCGATTTCGCTGTGAGATAGAATTAGTTTCTCTGTTTTTTAATTGAGTTTTGCTTAACGTTTGAGATAATGTGATATTGTACGAATATCTCTGAAGACATATCTCAGCATTTTGATATATTTCTTGTGGGGAGAATAAATTTTTGTTAACTTTTTAACGATTTGTGCATTCAATCCATAACGAACCCGTGTGCACGCGACAATATGTCATTTATCTTAATTGAACTTTTATTTAACTGTTTTCTGATTAAGCAAGCCTAACCATGGACGCCATGCCCAGTATTACTCCGATTAAACGGATTCTAGTTAACTTTCTGATGTTATGATAAAATAAAAATCAAACAGAAGTACTTTTTAGAAGATCTACCGAGAATTGAAAGTTCAAATTGAATGAATATAGAATAATTACACAAAGCTTTCTATGCCACTTTTATTTAAAGAAGACAACAGCTTTCTATAATTCTCTCCAATACCAGGCTCTAATTCTAACCAATAGAAAACTTTCGCTTCTCTTATTCCATAGATACTAACTGATGGTAACTTCAACCACGAGCTCCTAACTTAACAATCAGTAGCGAGCTAAGGGGATGAACATTTTAATTGACATCACTGCCAAATTTGCATCTGTTAAGCGTTTCATCTAGTTCTTAAATCCTCTCTATTAATTTCAACTTCTTGAATGGACTTTGACAAATTAAGAAAATAAAGAGAAAGTGAAAAGACTTTTTTTTCAATGGCGGGCCCTCAGCCGACTTCAGCTTGGCCACTACTAAGGACAGAAGTGGTGGCCACTTTATTATGCAGGCACCTAATAGGTGGGCCACCTTTGCCTATGAAGAGACGGACAATTACAGCCATGCCTTCTCCGGGATTCGAACCCAGGCCCTTTGATAGCGTAGCCGTCTCCCCTAACCACTATACCGTCTGGGCGGGGGTGACGAGACATAAATAAAACAAATTAACGTATTTTCCGGTGTATAACGCGCATCGGTGTATAATGCGCATCTATAATTTTAAAGCATATTTTTTTTTAGTTTTTAGATATATTCGGCGTATAGCGAACACCCAATTCTTCAAGCAGAAATTTAAAAGGTAAATGTGCAATACTCTTATATTTTGAGGTCACTTATTCCAAGATTTATTCTAGCATTTGGAACAATGGTATACTGAACTGACAAGTAATAAGGAGAACAATATGTGTGTGGATTAAAAGCTTCAGGCAGTAAATATTTCTGCAAAGAGGGTGGATTGTATTCAGTGTAGGTGTCCAAAAGAATGCTATTTTAGGGATTTTCAGAAGAGAGGGCTATAATTGGAAGTAAGAATGCTCTTCCAACCTGAATGAAATCGTGGAACTGGGAGTTAGAAGTTTTCTTTTTCTGCAGTCATTTGAAGCCGCGATTTTGAAGTGAAAATCTAAAGATTAGTAAATTGAATTTGCTTTAGTTGAAATACAGTTGAACTAGTGTTCGTTTTAGTGGCAAATATGGCTCCCAGGAAAAGAAACAAATACAGTGCTGGTTTCAAATGCAAAGCCATTCATTATGTGGAGGAAAATGGAAATCGTGCTGCAGCAAGTGTGTTTGGTGAGGATGAAAGATGGAACGGATGATAATGATGATTTATTTGTGGATCAAAGTAACAATGATGGTGAAAATGAAACAAAATTCAATGATGTGCCTGAAGATATAACGGAACACAAAGATGACGATATTTTCATGATATCCAATAATGCAAATTTTTAAGTTCAATAAGCTATGTCATTTCTTTTAAATTAACAGCATTTAGGTACCTATATAAATTTATTTTTATACTCATTCCTTATTTTTGAATCTATCATTTTTTACGCGACGTATAACTCGGACCCGTAAATATCGATCTTATTTTTTGTACTGAAAGTGCGCGTTATACTCTGGAATATACCGTAGTTAATTTAATGCCTTATAAATGAAGCACTTAAAGAAATTGTTAAATTACTTAATTACTTCACTTTATTAATTACGCACTTTATTAAGTCACTTAAGGAAGAGCATAACGGAAAACATTTATAAATTAGTCGTAATAAAAATGTAAATAAATTACGGAAACGAAAGGAATTTGAGAATAAAAATAAGTTATGGTAACATAGTATAAAGAAGAAGTGTGAAAAATAACATAATGACAAAGCAAAACATAGCAGGGAACATAAAGAAAAATGTGGAAATCATACAAATGATAAAAAAATGTAAATAAAAATTTACAGCAATGAACATTTATGCAGAAAACAGCAATAATAATTCCGTGTAAAACTTATAACTGTATGGAAAAATTCTGTTTCCCAAAATATTTCTTCAAAATTTGGTTTTCAGTTATGTTCTCGAACTCATTCTTTTTTAATTAATTTGAAAAATGAGTATAATACGAATTATGCTTAAATAATTTACAGTTTAACACACCAGCATTCAGGCTAATTTCAACATCATATAAATAAAAATAATTGAATAAAATTTACAACTAGATTCATAAAATATTTCGCAATAAATAGAATGGAAATCATTAAAGAAACAATCTTTTTATTTCTTCCTGTCAAGGGCTAGAATGTGAAATAAAACATTTAATGTAAATTCGCTGGAAATATAAGTGAACAGAATGCATATACTTACCCTATGATGACAATGACGAAATCGAGAAAGTTCCATCCACTGCGCAGATAGGCACCAGGGTGGAACAAAAAGCCGTAAGCAATAATTTTCATAATGCACTCGATCATAAAAATGACTAAAAAGAGATATTCCGTCTTTTCCTACAAAAAGAGAAGAAAATACCAGCATTATTGTAGTGTAACTTTTTAAAGCTAATCACTCAACATTAGATCCAAAGCCATTATTAAGATTTGAATTGTAAACGCTCTGTTGATAGCACATGTTTATTAAGTTCTTTATAACAAAGACATATTACAAAATTAGAAATCAGTATATCTTTTTTATAAAATGTATTATACTTTAGAATACAACACAGGCTTAAGAGAGGTATACTCGTTCAAAATAAATAAATAAATAAATAAATAAAAAGAAAATCTGAAATGTTTCAGATTTTAAATTACGTCCCAAAGGGCGTTTTTTTAACATTTTGTGTGTTAACTTTATTTATAAAATCTCATGTTCTTCGCACTTAAAACACAAAATTCAGTTCAACAGCAATATCGCAAAATAATTTTAAATTCTCACACATCTTTAGAATTTCCCATATACAGTCTCACGCGCTGGAGATAAAAATGTTTTTCCTGTACAACGTTGCCATTGCTGTCTTTGAAATCCTTGAGTTTGTTCATCAAAAATTCGTTAAAGTTTTATAAAATATGAAATCGACAATAAAACAAATTCCAAATTTCAAATTTGGGCTTCCAGATTCCCATATTCGCAGCAGGATTACGTCATTCATAATTCGGTGGCTCTAGGTACCGTCGTTTTATCACAATGCGAGAAACTTACATACATTTATGCACATTCATTATTATTTAATTTCTTTAAATATCATTCAGGGCTGCAGTATTTGGTGGCAACAGTTTGAAAAGGGAACACACATTTAATGTTTTCGACGAAAAATCGCAAAATAAAAGCAATAATCCTTCAGGGACAAAGCCCCTTTGGACTAATAAAATAAAATAAAGGGTACGGTTCTATATTTTCCGTTTTACTCGGCCGATTGACGAAATTAAGCTTACATATTTCATGTCTTGAAAGCGCAATTTAGGACCATATGTTATATTTATACGGTGAGGTTGCTATCGATGGACCGGCTCCGTCATTGAGCCACTTCCATTATTTTCTAATTATTGATAGTAGGCGCTCCTGTTGACTGTTTAGTGCATTATATGAAGCTTGAAAACCGCCATCTTGATTGATCCACGCTAAGTCGTTTTCTTAAATCTAGAGATAATGACCTCATTTTATTTGTTATGAAAACAATTATAAGCTATTAATCTAAATTTATTCTAAACCGGTGTATCCCTAATTCGTGAGTAATATGAATATTTTATTAAAACTATCATAATGATTTTCATTACTTATTGCATAATTTATGCTTGTTTGTTGTTTTAAAATTGTATGTACACAGTAAATAGAGTAAAGAACATATGTAGTGTAGGAATTAGTCAGAAAATTTTACAAGTTCAATGGTAGGGTAGCGTAATTTATACTGCTGTTCTTAGCAAGAACTTTCAACGATGGACACTTGTTAGAGACTTTAAGACAGTTTATTCAACAGAAGCCAGACATTAAATTTCTGATATACCCTGCATATTTTTGCAATCTGATAGCAGCTTTGTGCTTTTCTGTCGTGCATCTCTGATTTTGATGTTAACCTTATAAAATCGGGGTCGCCGATGTGAAAAGACGACTCCAAACTTCTGGATCGGAGAAGACAGTAAGGTTAAACTTTCATTGTTTTCAGTAAGCAAGCCTATCAATTCCAGTGAGGATTCATGGTTCTGCGCTATCTGTTGTGATGTCTTTAAGGGAGATATGATTCAGTGTTCTGTAGCGTAAAATGCGAATTCATGAGAAATGTGCTGATGTAGAAAGGGAATCAATATGTATTATTGCGAAAAAGGCAACTGAACTCATCAAGAACGAACAATTGATGCAGCAATTTGTGTAAAATTTTTTTATAGCCTAATATTAATAGCCTTAATAATTAGCCTTAATAATTGTTTTATTCTATGAAAATTTTCAAGTTAGGGTTATTGTTCATTTTATACTAGCCCAGCTACAAATTCTCATTTTCATTAAATTGTTTTTCATGAACGAAATTCAATGTTATTTCTTAGATTTTCGCATTAAGCATATTTTATGATTATAAAGACTGAACTAAAATCCATCAACTGATTTCTTGTGAATAATGCGAAGCTATTAGTATGTTTCAATGTATTTTCAGTGGCCTGTGTTATTTTCTAATCAGCATTTTATATTTGTGAATCATGCTCAAAATAATTTTAAGCATTTTATTGACTAGTATTAATATGATACTATACTATAAAGAAAATAGCTATTGAACCATTCATAGAAACTCCGCGGCTCAGTGAAGGCCACCGGTTTCCTTCATTGGGTCAGTAGCACCTAATTTTATTTTTCTAATATTTACTGAATAACGTCTATTCCTAAATATGTATAGTAGAAAAAGTAATAGTTATATTAAACATGTACAAAACTGTAAAAGTATTAAATTTCATTATTTTATGGATCATTTTGTAAAAGTGGACGTCCATCGATAGCAGCCTCCCCGTGTATAACGTTGTTCTAACATAAGCATTTTGGCACAAAATCGGACTTTTTCTGAAATGACGTACCAATTTTTTTCCTACAGTTCAAATATAGAACAATATACACTGGTGTGCAAAAATTAAGGACGAGACGGTTTTTTTCAATATAACTTTGTACAAAAGCTTTCCAAATCAACACATTTAATACCGTAAGATCCCCAATACGTAAGGACATGAGTAATGTAAGCAACACTTACTAAAAGAGAAATCAGAGGGATAAAAAGAAGCTTTATTGAAAAAGTAGCATGGAGCGCAATGCGACTGGAGGCCGAAACATCCCTGTGATGGGTGTCCAGCAAGAAACATCCGGTCTTTAATAGGGAATATGATCTCCCCTGACTCCTAGGCAGGTTTCACATCATTTCTGCATGCTGTATATGTGGTTGTTAATGAGCTGTTGAGACACTGCTGCTCGTTCCTCTTGTAGCACCATTCGCAGTTTCGGAATCGTTACTGGCGATAAGTTACGTGCTGCCACGGGTCTCCCTAGTAAGTTCCGTACATGCTTGACGGGATTTAGATCCAGAGACCTTGCCGACCAATCCATGTGTTCAATATCTTCACTCTCCAACAGCTCTTCGACAGTAACTGTGCGATGAGGTGGAGCGTTGTCGTCCATGAAGAGGAACTGAGGACCCATAGCCCTTGTGAAAAGACGCATGTAAGGAAGAAGAACCTCGTTACAATAGCAGTCCCAGGTGACGAACCTCCTTGGGAGATATGAAGGTCGGTCCGGCTACCAAGCATTATGTCTGCTCGAACGAGAACTCCGCGACCTCCAAAACAGTCCCTTTTGATGATGTTGAAGGGGTTATTGCGTGTTCCCCGCTCTGTCCAGATGTGTATGTGTCTAGAATCGCAACTCAGACTAAATCTGCTCTCATCTGTAAAGAGTACTCGTCCCCATTCATTGTCTCTCCAATTCCGGTGTTCCCGGCACCACAGAGAACGCCTTCTCCGATGGGCAGGCGTTAGAGGTACACACCGTACAGGGCGTCGTGCAAACAGACCACCACCGTGCAGTCTTCTGGCCACGGTAAAACGCGATATCGGTCGTCCAGTCGCCTGTGTCGTGTGTCTAGCGATTTCTCCCGCTGTCTGCCGCCTGTTTCTTCTGGCCTGTAAGGCAATATACCGGTCATCTGCGGGTGTGGTTCCTCGTGGACGACCACTACTAAACCCCCGGATAGCTGTTCCTGTAGTTTGAAATTGTCTCCAAAGTCGTGAAACGATGCTGTGAGCAATTCCGAACTCTGCAGCCACACTTGTCACACTGCGGCCTTCCTCCAACTTCCTAATGATTCGACCTCGGGTAAAAGCATCCAGATGTCGTCTAACAAATTGATTATTCGCCATTTCTCGCTGAGGCAGCAACTCGGTGTGATTTTAACTGCTATACGGCGTGCAATCTCTTTGCCAGAAATACTGATCTTACACCGACAACACGCTTTATACTACTCAGACACTCCCCCATTACGTCTACCAGCATATCTGCGCATGTGCTACAGTACATCACCTTACTTAATCTCCTGATTGGTCTTTCTGTCCGCTCTGCCTCTTCGTTCAGCTGATATGCTACTTTTTCGACTTCGTCCTTAATTTTTGCACACCAGTGTACACTCAAATTCTATATTTCAAACATAAATTCAAACTCTATATGAAATACAAATTTTGTAAAATTTTGGAAGAAACATACCGAGTAATTTCAAATTGACGCACTTTTATTACTTTCCGTCAAGAATAATTCACTTGGTGTACTTCTCAGTTTATGTTAAGGTTTTCTTTGTCCCTTTCGTTTTGACCGTGAGAAAAAAATGTATCATTTCTTCTTCCTTTGAAATGTTTTTATCTGATATTTTATTTTAAAAAAAATCGCAGTTGTTATTTTTAGTTTTTTCTTTTATAAAGAATTTTATTTCAATTATTTGAATTGCGCATTGAGCTATAATTCTTAAAATAGATATTTAAAAAAATTTCTCCTTATTCATTCGTATTGTGCTTTTGATTCATGTTTATTCATAAAAATGTTTCTTTTTTGATACGACCTTATTTTTCTGAGTATATTTGAATTACATTTCCTTCGAAAGAATGCTGTGTAACTTAATATTAGTCACGATGCCTTTTAAAACTGTATGTTTCACTGAAAAAAAAAAGAAAATATCAACAATCACGATTAACATGTCATTCGCTCTACCGTTCTGAAAAGATACGCGATTGAGAAAGGTGTGTAACCTATATTTTAATTTAGAAAAACGTGCGTATACACAATTTTCCACAGATTTATCCCGTCCATTGCTTTACACAATTTAAGCATCCTGCATTTAGTTTGTTGAAATACTGTTGTGTCGCGAATTCTGTGTTTTTAATTTAAGTGTTTTTAATGATTTAAGTAATCAATTATTTAAGTATTTTATTTGTATTTGGTTTTTTTAAGTTTGAAATTGCGAAGAGCGTAATGAATATATATATATTTTTGTAAAGAGTGTACTTAAAATCTTTAAGCAATTGTTTTTCCTTCAACGGTTCAATTTCCTAACGAGAATGGGGGAGCGTCTTCTAACGGAAGTAACATCTGTGGGAAATGCCTTTTAAGATGACAGTTGCAACATTGAGTAGTATATCGTTGTTCTCTTGTCTTTGTTACCAAGATGGGAAAGTGGACACTGTTATTGGGCTCCCGCTGTTCACTTACGTTTCACCATTGTGATTGTCGCCTTGTTTATGGCTTCGGTGGAAGTTGTAAATTGAATCTTTGAAAGGGCAGTTTTTGTTGTTTCTTATATTTTTCGCTTGTTAGCCGAGGGGGTCGAATGTTTAGTTTCCAATTTTCGCAGGTGCTACTGTAGACAATGACTTATTCTGATTCGTTTGGGGGTTTGAACTTGTCCTATTAAATTATATTGAAAAGTCTCGGATTGGCAAGAATTTAATTTTATGTGTAACTTTTGGACCTATAATTGTGAGTGGGAGGAGAAACCGAGTTTTCCTCGATTCTTGCACGATTTTAGAAGGCAGTTTTTTGAGTTGAGTTAAGTTTTGATACAACTAGAGAGAAGAGAATTAGCAGATAGGGCTTTTGGCCCTGCGGCCGAGCTTCACCCTTCCGGATGCCTCGCGTTTGCGATCCTGCGGCGATTTGCGCCGGTATTCATTAGAGATAGATTCAAGTTGAATATGTGAATAATTGAGAATCTTTCCTGAAATTTATACAAGAGGTAGAAATTAGAGCGATCTCTTCCGAGTTAGAGAACGGATACTTCCTGAAGTGGGTTTTCCTGCAAAATGTATGTTTTCTGCCGCCTCAGAGGCACTCGTGTTTTGGCACTCGTGAGCAAACTACTTCCATATCTCAGAAATTTTTTATTTCCGGGCTTCTTCATTTATGGCTCTACAGGATGTCATTTTTCTTGAACTTTATTCTGGAGCTGATTACTTAAAAGATTCCTTCAATTATGGTTTTACAAGACGTCATTTTTCTTGAACTTTATTTTGGAGCTGATTACTTATAAAGCAAATTCAAGAGTTCAGTGGGGGATTCTTCTGCCGATGTCTGCTATAGCTACTTATGATGATGAAATTCCGGTATTTCAACTGTGACTTACATTACATTTTCTTTGGTAGTTATCTTAATTAAATCTTGCGTAACGGGAAAAAAATATATATATAAAAGCATTATATATTAGATAAAAACTATGTGTCTTGGAAGAATTTAATGTTATTGTCAAAAATAAGAAATTTATGTTAATTGTAATTTCTATAGAAGATTGTGTGAATTCCAGTTTAAATGATTCATTTAATGTTCCAGTTATTCTAAGTAACCGTTATTATGTTAAACTACAAAATTTTATCTTGATAAATGACTCTTGGAGAAATTTAATGTAGAATTTTTATTGCATTTTTATGTAAGAGTAGTCTGGCCAGGTCTCCCATAAATTTATCCTAGATAATTAATAAATGAGTGTGATTTTATATTATTACTTGCATTTTTTTTTATTAGTACTAAGAAATTGGTCTGTTCAGTCACTCCATTTGTTTGAGTCGGGAGGCTTTTAAGAAACTTCGAGATTTTTGCTTGGGATTATTGAAAAATGTTTATGCATTTTAGGGTACTCACAACGCGCCCTGTGTTAGCAAATATGTACTAACCACCTTATTAAAGATTCTTGAATATGTTTTAAGATTAAAAATTGTAATGACCTTTAGGTGCCAGGAAAGTTAAAACTAGAGCTTGATTTTTAGAAATGGAACTGATTGATTGGTGTCTGAATATTTCTTCTCTGGTGCTTATGAGGTTTTGCTATGTAATGAATATGAATTATTCGTGAGTTTATTTTAAAATGAGTGAATTATAGAAATGCTTGGTTGAGATTTAGTATTTAGTTTTACCGAGTTCCAGAGAAGATTTATTCCAGCTTCCTTTTCAGGTTAAGTTTATTAAGAAGAATTTGCTTTGCCTTGCTATGTGTGAATTAATTGCATTAAGAAAAGTTATATTTAATATTATTTTGAGTCATATCAACCAATTAGTTCCTTTCTCTATTTTCTAACCAGTTCATTTTAGTAAGTTTATATTTAAGTTTTATTTTATTTTAGTTTGTCCGGCGCCTAGAGAGATTGTGTATGAGTTTAAATTTTAAAAAGTTAAAAGTAAAACCCCCTTAAGGTTTAAAGTTTTCTCTATTTAACAATACTATCATATTTCCAAATAAGTTGAAATTTCTTATTTTTTAAATCGAAAGACTAGACTTCAGAGAGACTGAAGTTTAAGCAAATAAATAAATAAAAATAAAAAAGTTAAAAAAAATCTGAAAGTTTTCAGATTTTATGTTACTTTGAAAGAGGCGTTTTTTTAACGTTTTGTGCGTTACCTTTATTTATTAAATATCATGTTCTTCGCATTTAAACCATAAAATTCAATCCAACAGCATTATCGCAAAATATTTAAAAAGAGCATATCTTAAAATTTTCGGTACACAGTCTCGCGCGCTGGAGATAAAATTTTTTTTTTCGTACAGTGTTGCCATTACTCGCTTTGAAATCGTTCAGTTTCTTAATGAAAAACTCATAAATGCTTTACAAATATGAAATAGATAATAAAACAAATTCCAAATCTAAGCTTCCAGATGTCCATATTCAGGTGGAGACGTACGTTATTCAAAATTGCATAGCTCTAGGTAGCGTTATTTTATCATAATGCGAGAAACATATATAAATTTATGCAGATTCTTCATTATTTAATTTCTTTAAATATAATACAGGACGAAAATATTTGGTGGCAACAATTTGAGAAGGGATTCAGACTTTTAAATTTTCGACGCAAAATGCCAAAGCGAAATTAATAGCTCTTTTGGGCTAAAAATTAAAAAAGTAAAAAATTATTTTATCTTCTTAATACCTTGAATTTTTCTTAATGGCTTATTACCGCAAGAAAACCTTAAGTCCGTAATGATTTTCTTGAGGAATTCTGCAGATATAACCGCAATATATTAGATTAGCTCTTCCCGTTTTATTCACTATTTACCATACTCGCTTTTGAAACAGCTTGTTTTCTGTAACGTTCTAATGAATAGATATGTCACCTTCCGTTTAATCAGTATTTGATCAGAGTAAAATAGTGAAGCAATCATGTTAACGAAAGGCAGGAGATGAAAGAAAGATTAGTTTGATCAACACTGAAAATGTTTTAAGCTGATATCCATACACGTCTTTGGATAAACTCATTAATCTTAAACCAGTTCGTCTGAGACACCTTTGAATTCTCTATGTATGATATGACATAGCATTCTATGGCATTATTTAAAGCTATACAGCTCTTAATGAAAATAAGGTCGCCCTTTGTGATGTTATTTCTTGTGTCATTTTCGATAGTTTAGCCGCTTTCTATAGAATATTTGAAGCATTTCGCTAAGTAGAAATCTAAGCAAAATATGGTTTGAGTTTCCAGATATTTTCTGGTGAACACGTAATTTCTTTGAAACAGTTTCCCGCAAAATGTTTTTTCTTCACATTTCCTTTTCTCGGAAACATCTGTTTTCGGTGTTGACACAAGAATGTTCAGTTGTTTCGACAGGCTTTCATAAATTTTGTTTCTTAAATTCTTTTAAATATTTAGTCGTATCTTTCAAAGAGACTGCTTTTTATTTTCTAGACATTTTAACCGCAAATTAAAGTAAAACCCGTTGTTGACAGACAAGTAGCTGAGTTAAAACGGGCTTACCGAAGAAAAAAGGAATGCAACATCTCCCTCACCTTTTTAGTCAACAGGATCCAGCATATATTCTGTCCACCTAGGGATCTGATCTTAATATCGGATATAAATATTATAAATCATTATAATTTTGACAGTTTTGGAGACCAGGAAAGGACATATTAAAGAGAATATGTTTTTAGTTTCCTGTAATAACATGAAGGAACTCTAGCTGTTTGAAATGTTCTTCTAAGAAGGTTAATATAAAAAATTATATTTAATACATTTTTACTAAAAGATGAGATATAGCTAAAACCGTCAAACTCTTAAAACTTAGTTTATATTGTTAAATACCTTTATCAGATATAAAGTTCTTAGGATTAATTTTTAAAAATAAATTATTTGTAAGCTACGTCATATTAGAATTGAAATTTTAAGTCAAATACTACGAGTATAAACTATATATTTATACTCCAGCTTCTTTAGAAAATATATCGTAAATAAAAGATAATGATAAATTTAAGATGCGGAACAGAGTGTTACGAACTTGCGTAATATAAACTGTAATGGTATTACGCAAAAATGATATGTAAAAAGTAAAATTTAAAATATAAATATTTATTAAAATTATGCAAGAAATACTTACCAAATAATGATTAAGTCTATTAGAATCCATACAAGCGTGTGGAGTGTAGATAGCTAAGGCTACGCAGTTGCAAAATATTGTGAGAAGAATGAGATATTCAAAAGGCGTTCAAACAAAGTTAAGGAACATACAAAGCATAAATATCAAAATTTTCACGTTTACCGAAATATGTTCTATGAAATACATTCTTATCAATGCATTTATAATCAACTTATATTTCAGTATTGTATTATAAATAGAAAACAGTGTGATGAAATAAAAATTGTAGGGATTTATATTTATTTTAAATTACAAGTCAAACTTAAGTTCTTTCCTATAAGCCTTCATTACCCTAATTATCAATGTCAGAATATTTAAGTTTGGTAGCGCGCGTGAGGTAATGCAAATTTTACCAATGGAGAAAAAGGTTTAAATACCAAGTTCTAGACGGGAAAGTTAGAGAGTGTGGGCGAATTCTGTGCTTTGTAATTCTACTACTTGTTAATATCTTCAAATCTTTAGTTAGTTCTTTGATTTCAGCTACCGCCCAAGCAGAGGCGTGGTTTATTAGCGTCAAGTCAACGCATTGTGATGTGAATTTTAAAAAAGTTAATAAAGGATTGTTTTCACACTTCTCCCGTGTAGTTCTTATAAGAGTTTACTACCCGTTCAGCCCATCACAGAAAAAATAAGCAAGTAGTAAACAGCAAATGATGCGCTTAATTTTACTAGAGGGGAGTCGAAGTAATCTAATGTGGTGATTAATTTTAAAATGATAAAATAGATTGCTGTACTTATGATGTACTTACTGTTTGTAGCGAAGTATCAATAAGCAAAAGTTCGTTGCTTTAATTAGTAATGTGCTATAACAAACAAACAAAAATATAAATAAAAAAGGGAAGTCAATATGCTGTGCCGGATTTATGTATAGCTGTACAATTTATAGATTAGCGCTCGAAATTTCTTAAGGGTCCCCCTCCCCCAAAAAATCGTCCCATATCCGATAACAAATTTATCACATGTCCGTTATAAAGGGCCCCATATCTCAAAGAGCTTAGAGCCTCATCAAGTTTAAATCTGTACCTGCTAATATGCGTGTTTACGTAAAAGCAGGTATAAAGAAAAGCGAGCAATTTGTTTTCGATTTATATATATAGTAAAGAGAAATTTTAAGAACTCAAAGAATCAGTAAAATATATTCAGGGGGTTTTACTATATTGCTTTAAAAGTTTACAACTGGATCCTTCAAGAAGGTACGTTCACTGGCAAGAAAGTCAGTACAAGCAAAGATTTAAAAGAGGCGGTGTGTCAGTGATTACAAGATGCGAATTGTTTCCTATGAAATTCAGGCGTTATTGAAATGCTGATGCATTTAATTTTATTATTTAATCCAATAATTATTAACTGGAATTATGTTAAAAATGATGAAATGTTTTCGGGTTTATTTTGCATGTTTTATCATTAAAACATATTAAGGTTACTCGTTGAGCGTTCCTGCACTAAAAAACAGTACATACACAAACAACAACGTAGAGGTTGTTTGCAGTTTTAGTATGGTGCAGGTCACCATTGTCCGTAGGACATACAATAATTTATCAACATTCATAAAGAAGTTTAACCACACATAATACGCATTAAAAAATTAATCTTTATTTTTTTTTCAAGACTTAAACCACACATTACTCGATAGACGGGATTGTACTCCGAGCTTCTACTAAAATTCTCCTGAAGGTTGCCGCACTTTCATAGATATTTATTTTATCGCCCATCTTAAGAGTAAATAATGCCTGTAATGTTTCAGAGGAAGGAAAGTAAAGGAATCAAACTTAAAATAAAGTTACTGTTTTCGAAAAATGAAGCTTTAACCTGTTAAAATATGGATTGTCAAAGAAAGCTACCCTTCGAATTTCATTCAATGGAAAATGAACTAATATTTTAAGCATCACCTCAAATGCTTTCTTAGGAAAGTTAAAAGAAACTATAAAAGTACGTACATACAGTAAAATGTCAATTAAACGGTATCAAAAGACGAGAGAAAATCCTGAGAATTATTGTTTAAGTACAGAAATATTTTAATTCAATTTTAAACATAACGTATGTTATAAATAGCAAACACTTGTGTTTATATTTACAAGTTAACCAGTTCTTTCATGGTTTAAATATATGCACACAGCAGAAATATCGAGAAACTCTTTAATATAGGATATGCTTCCATTGATTTTGTACGTTACGATCAAACTAATGAAAATGATCAAGTGCAACTTTAAATTTGCATCGTTAAATCGGATTCAAAGATAAATTGTGTAAATTATTATATTGACTGAATGATATTAAGCGTGTTTACTCTTACAGAATTCCGGATGATAAGGGCACAAACTACAGAATGCTCCCAAAAATAATATAACATTTTATACTGTATTCACAAGAAAATTCTGACATTGGGCAACTTAGGTTTAAAAGATTTGAAGGTAATCAAGTTTTTTCCACTAAATAGAGTTTTCCTCTACATGCATTTGTTTAGTTACCAAAAAATATCTGAAATATAACCTGCTACTTGAGACTGGCTATGCAAACGTTAGGCCAGCATAGTTTTAGGAGCACTTTTGTTCAGAGATTCTGACTTCATAAAACGCAATATGTGAGCTACCTTATACTGTGACAACAACTTTACTTTTCCTTACAGTGTTTGTTATGCTTGTTGACAGAGCTAGTCAAATCTTTAAAACTGTAGTTATTATTCCGAAACAAATCCTACTCCACAAACTCATGTTTATTGCTTCTGTTGCGAATAAACTATTATGCTTTCCAGTGAAGACAAGATAAGGTTATATAATCTAAAAGTAAAATAGCAGAAACTGGTATTCAGTAATTAATAATTAACTCTAGTTACACTGTTTTGTTTTTTCGAATCTACTGTTTTATTTAACATTTTATTCTAAGCTAAAAAGCTATATGCTTCTTTTTGGAACACCTTATATATTTTTCAGTTTTTATAGTAACAGATTACTAAACTGTCATTCCCGGGGCTTTAGTTTGTGCATAAGCACATTTGATCTCAGAAATTAATACTAGTAATCGAAAAAATACATAATTGAAAGAAACATAATACATTACAATTTTTATAGTAAGAGCCAAATATGCATGATTCGACGTTCCAAATAATAATTCTTATTTTTAAGATAGAATTTACGAAGTCCGTTCATAAACTAGAGTTTTAAGTTTATGAGTTGTTTACGTATTCCATATTTGGAATCAAAATATGTAACGAATTTTAATAATTTGAATTTTATTCATCTGAAGAAAGATATTTAACTTGATTTCTTAGTCTCGTTAGATTACAAACCTATCCTTAAACCTATGTTATAAATCCCATTTAAATTTATTTTAATTTATTGGCCTACTAGTAAAAGCAGTTCATTATATTTCACTTAGTTTCCTGAATTCTTAATTTGTAGAGCAATATATCTTCATATGTATGAATATGTTTAGTTGATTTCATAATTTAGGGAACAATATCACCCTTAATGAAGAGAATCTCAGGTATAAGATGATCCTGCATTTTGAAGGAGCTTTACACTAAATAGGAAAACGTTAATGTATAGTGTAATTCAAATAATATATAAAAACCTTGAGGTTTTTATATATTATTTGTTTTATTCTAGTTTATGAAAACTATATTAGCTAAATTTACATTGAAATAAAGTTAACGAAATATGATTCAATTTGAGGAGAAAGGATTCAATTCAAGAATTAAACCATTTTAATGTACTGTTTTAAAAATAATGTGTGCGTGTAAGGGGCATATGATTTTTCAGTAGGGCATTTTAAGAAATAAAATTTTGTCTTGTATTCGAGTTTGTGCGGCATATTTCTCATAAACTAATAATTCATTCATTCAAAAGTACAGAAATCGATCTTTTGCAACTTGATATCAACCGTCTCGGTAAAAATAGAAATATGTAATTAAAAATGCGAAATTATGGTGTTTTTAAATGATCTAAAACGTTTCAAAACTGATGGGGAATAATTTTAAAATACATAATTATTTTCCTGCAAAGAAAGTAAAATTATTTTTTTAGATTCAAAATGCACGACACAGTACTAATAATAACATGAAATAAAAAGGATATTTCCATTCGACGATGCTAATGCAAAGTTTTCTAAGCGGGTTTTCTAAAGTTAGGCAAAAGAGAGCTTTGCTTGGCCTTTCTAAGACTTTAGGGCCTTTCCGATGGGTTCTTTTTCTCTCCTTGGGAGTGATGGCTGTACCAGCTCCAACTGTAGCTCCGGCAGTCGAGGAAGGCTTGTGGGTTGTCGCACCCAAGGCTTGTTGCCAGGCGGTAGATAAAGGTTTGCTATCTGCCGAACTGGCCACTTCCCCGTCACTCCCGACATTTGCCTGCTTGACTATCATAGGCTTGGGGCGTTGCTGCTCGGATGGTGAGAGTCCAGGGGAAGACGAAGAGGAAGAGGACGGAGGTGCAGATAGGTGATGTATAGTGGGGGATGATGACCATAGTGGGTCCTCGAGGAGGTTGCTGCTGCTTCCAGCCACCGGAATGGAAATGTTGCTGATGGCCAAAGGGTGGCGCCTGTTGATGAGGTAGCGTGACTGCTGGAGAGGGATTTGATGGCTGGACGAAGCAGAAAGGGAGTGCTGGAGCAGTGGATGGGGTTCCATTGGATAATCTTGATTGCCTATCGAAAGAGATAAGATGCACACATGTATATGCATGTAAGTTTAGGATTTAATGCTAAATACCAAAAAAATATAAAAGCATTTAGATTAAATATTATATTAGAAATAAAAACTGTCTAAATACTGGAGTATATGTTATCGAAAAGAAATATATAAGGGTAAATGCGTCTTATTTACATCTTATTTGCAAAAAACAACAAAAGAAAGTGCAGTCAACCCATCCCGACAAAACTGAATCTGGAAAATACTGGATTTTAATGCTTACGTATAACGGCTTATAGCGCAGTAATAATACACCATTCAAGCAAAATATTAAAAAAAATACATCAGTCATAAAGACGCAACCATTACATTAATTAAAATGGAATTCCGGTGCAGTTAAAATTTGTGCTTTTTTTTCTGAAAATTTGTTTATATTTGTAACATTAAAAAATAATAATACAAAAAACAATAAAACGTAAATATAATAAACTCCATTTTTTTTTCAAAACTGTTGAGCATATTCTTAGTATAATTGTTATTCTTAAGTTACTTATATGCAATTATTTGTTCCATGATCATGTCGAATAGTGTGTAATATAGAGAAAAATGTAAGAGATCGATGAATAAATCCTTTCTTTCAAAAGGGGTTAATGCAAGATGAACAAGGGAAATCCCTGCTTTAGACAGATAGCCCTTGTCTGTTTTGTCTTATCTAATTAAAGAAACAAGTCACAATTGTGTAATTAATCGGGGTCTGAAATTTTAGATTTATAATGTTCTCATATTATTATACTTTTCGATATTCTGCGATTTTTCTTATTGCCTGAAACTATCCCTAAATAAAATGGCAGTGAATAATGCACCTCGCTATAACATAAAAATTTATTTCATTCTGTATGTAGGAAGCGATCTCTAAATAACATACACATTCTTCGCCATTTTTTATGAAAAATAATTTCATCACTGAGCACTTCAAAGTTATTCGGGATCAAAAATATAGTTTTAGAGCAAAATATGAAAAGTAAATGATTTAAAAAATTAAAATGTTGTTTTTTAAGTTGTAACATGTATACATTCGACGTTGTATATCATATAAATAATTCTATATACAAAATGCACATGAAATGATTCTAATGTATAGTACCATATACGTACACTGCGAAAAAAAACTGAAATGTTTCAGATTTTAAATTACGTCCATAGGGGCGTATTTTAACGTTTTGTGTGTTACCTTTATTTATTAAATGTCATGTTCTTCGCACTTAAACCATAAAATTCAGTTCAACAGCAATATCGCAAAATAATTTTATACATAAAAGATAAGCGTCCTTACAAGTTTACTTTCTATAAATAAGTGTTCTGTGTTTTCTAGGTTTTTGCTATTTAATCATGTATCTCATTTCTTTCTTTACTTTTCTCCCTTTCTTAAATAATTTTATCTTCCGAAAATTGAATGGGGAAAATTATGCGAGCAATTTAATTTCCGATGAAAGCGATTAGAGTAAGAACACAACAGATGAAAAGTAGTCCGGATAAACAATTAGTGACTAATTGTTATAATCACTAGAAGTTCATTCATGGATAGTAGTCATTCATTCATTCTTCTTTTCAATATTTCTTTAAAAGAAATCTACTTGCCAGTATGGTTATATAGTAATATTAACACTGAAATATCTGATAGATGTTGAGCCAATATCTGATGGTAATTTAGCCTCAGGAACATCTCTCATAAACGAGTCTTGACCGAAGTTTCCTAAAGGGGCATCGTAGGAATAAAGGAAAAAGGAAGCGCAAAAAAACCGTATTTCGGAAGATTTTACACATCAGGAGTAGATAGGCTACACTGAACTGGAAGGTAAATAATAAAAGTAAGGTGAAATCATATGTTTGTAACGTTCCCTTAGTGTGAGAACACCGGCCGCTTCTGGATAGCTTAATGAAGAATCTTCACAAAATACGTTTAAAAAAATGCAAAGTGTATGAAATGTTAATGCAAAAATGGGAATACAAATTGAATGCATTAAATAAAAATAAAAATAATCAAGGGATTTCAATTTAGCTATGAAGTAGCCGTCAGAGGGAAAAATTATAACAGAGGAAGGGGAATTCCACGGAAATTAAAAAGATTTTCAGAATCTTGCGCTAAAGCTAGGAAGAAAACATGACTAAAATGATAGTTTGTTGACTGAAATGCAAATAAGGGTTTTTTAAGTTTGCTGTTGAACATACTTGTGTAAAATATGTTTTTAGGCTATGTGAATAGTTCTTTTTTCATAGTAAGTTCGTTTTCCAACCTAGAAAGCTAAAAACTTTACTATAGTGCGGGTATAATATTAATCTCACCCAGTGTAGAACACTATAATATTAATGACGAACTTATATTTTGATGGAAAATTCTGTCTTATTTACTTACAGCCCCAACTTCTGGTACATTCATATTAACACGACTATCTCGGCATAATGTGACAAATTTTTACAAATAAAAAGTTAAAAATTACTTATCGGGTGCAAGTTAGTGGTTTTCGCGACTTTTGTAAATATGATTCCCAAACTATCGCTATTTATTGTAAGTTAGTAAACATTATCAACTTATAAAAAATATAATTTAAATTACAAATTTTAATTATTAAATAAGGATTACGTGATACATTAAAAAATAAAACACATACATTCTTCACTAAATCATCCTGTAATTTTTTACGCTGTTCTTCTCTCCAAGTATACAGTGATCTATTTTCGCTTTTAAAACACCAGAGAATTGCAGAGATTGGGTATCGCGCTAACCTCGGTAGCACCGGCTATTTATCTAATGCCCCACCCCCCTTGTTTTTAGCTTTAGGGGTTTTGCGGCAAAATTCTATATTTCTCTAGAACTTTCACCGCAGTTTCTTCCATTTTTGACAAATCCCACAAGTGCATATTTTAAAATTTTGTTTAAGGCAAGAAAATATCATGATTTGTTTTTAAAACAGCTGGAACTTCGAATGGAACATAAAGAAGGCATACGAAAATGGCGATGTTGCTTGACTGAAGGATCGCTATGCGCAAGATTCTCATTATTTAACATGTTCTGAAAATTTGGCGACTTCTTTAAAGGCGGTTGCGATAACATGTAAGAACTCAAATTTCAATATTTTAGAAGTACGGGCTACCGAATGAAACGACATAATAAGTCGTCTTGAGAAAAATTTTATTAAAAATGGTTGACGGACTCAGGAGTGATTTACGATAGGATCAATATACCGCGTAACAAAATGACTTACTTAAAAACAATAAACGCGATAAATTAAAAATTTAAACCTTTATTTTCTTTTTTTAACAGTACATCTAATTAATATACAGGGTGTTTATAAAGTCCCGGACCATTTTGATGTTTAATAACTCACAAAATAATAATGATTAAAATTAATAACATAAATGGTTAGATAGAATCAAAATGTTTCATGACCCATGTCAATGAACTTCCACGTGTGCCCCCTTCGTCGCACGGAGAATATCAAGTCGATATTCAATTTCACTCCAAGTACCGGCAAGCATGTAGGCATCCACAGAGGCTATTGCGGTTGTAATTCTGGCTTTTAGGTCATCAATGTTCGACACTCTCCTCCTGTAAACGTTGTCCTTTACAAATCTCCAAAGGAAAAAGTTCAGCGGCGTTATATCAGGTGATCTGGGTGGCCAAGGAATTGGACCTCCTCGCCCAGTCCATCTTCCTGTAAAATGGTCATTCAAAGAACTACGAAAGATGGTACCCCAATGAGGTGGTGCACCATCTTGTTGCAAAAAGACATGTGGCTGAAGCTCTTCTAGTTGTCGAAATATGAAGTTTTCCAACATGTCTAAGACTGATGAGACTGTCTTTTCTGTAAAAAAGAAAGGCCCAATGACTCGATCCTGCATTAGTCCACACCCCACATTAACCTTTGGGGAATCCCTTTGTGCCTCACGGTATTCGTGGGGGTTTTCAGATCCCTGTTTACAGGAGGAGAGCGTCGAACATTGATGACCTAAAAGCCAGAATTACAAACGCAATTGTCTCTGTGGGTGTCGACATGCTTGCCGGTACCTGGCGTGAAATTGAATATCGACTTGATATTCTCCGTGCGACGAAGGGCACACATGAAAGTTCATTGACAAGGGTCATGAAACGTTTTGAGCCTATCTAACCATTTATGTTATTAATTTTAATCTATCTTTATTATTTTATGAGTTATTAAACATCAAAATGAGTACGGGACTTTATAAACACCCTGTACTTTAAATACATTTAATCTATTACATATTTCCTCAATAATTATGAACATTAGTATAATTTCTGTTATTATTAAAAGATGTCTCAAATGCTATATATTACGGACCTCAGTATAGAGTTTTTTAAACTATTGTTTCTTTGCACTGTTTTTCGGAGAGCTACTTCCAATGTGAACGCATAAATTGAATTTACTTGCTTTGAAAATTCAGATGTTTATATGCTTTAGGCTGTCTTATAGATATGTTCTTATTAAACGTTTCCTTGTCTCTCTTGGAAACATATTGCGAAATAAAGATAATAAAGCTTTCCTTCCCCAATCCTTCGAAAATGGCGAAGCTTCTGGAAAATAAGTAATTGTGCGTTTAGCATGAATTCATTTCCACTGAACCGTAATTGCGAAGCCAAATGCATGCCCGCTTGCTCATAAGCTCCTCTTTCAGGATTCATATCCAATATTCTATTTCATCAATCGAGCATTCTTTCTCGCATTGTTGAACGGGCAGTCGTTTCCAAAAGTGTTCTCCTTTCAGTTCACATGAATGCATATTAGATGCAGAAGTAGAGAAAGGAATAAGTACTTTTGCAAGATTTCAGCTATGACGAGTTTCCGCTTGTAAAGGTTACTGATGCAATATTTCATACAATAGATGAAATTTTACAATTTAAAGTTATTATTTTATTACAGCAAGCTATTTAATTGCAAATATGCTTCCTATAAATTATTTAAGTGCAGAAGAACTCCAAACATCCGTACTAACTAACAAAGAAAATCTGTCTCTTATAATATTTTTTGGGCGGAAAAGTATGCATAAATTTGTTCATCTAGAAACACACAGAGAACAAAAATTAGCTGTTAAAATTAAGTAGTTAGACAAATTAAAACATGCAAATTTTAACAATGCAGTCATATTTGGGATGTTTTTCCAGAATTTCAAAATAATATTTTTCTAGTCCACAGGTGATCTATTCTGATAATAAAAAATAGAAAATCAGTGCATGAATTAATATATGCAGAACATGAATTTCTATGTATTTATTCCTGTAAGTTTAATTTTTTTAGATTTTATAAGTCATTTTTTCTCATCTATTTTTCCCTTAGGTTTTTAGCACAAGATGTTGAAAGTCGTCGCTGAAAGTTTCACGTAATTCGTTTTATTCCTCAGGGTTTACAGAAAACGTGCTCCCTTAAATTTTAAAATGGATTCTTCCCAGTATTTGTTTGCGTCTCACGATTTGCTGGAATGCAGGGCCTCTGATTGAAGAAACAATTGTAGTGAACAGCTTCAAGAAATCAGGGATATTTTATGATGCTGATGGTTTTGAAGATCACTGCGAGAGTGAAAATCCAAACTGCGCGTGTGAAAACCAGCTGTACGATAACAAGGAATAGGACAACAATGACGATGGCGATGACTTTGCAAGGCTATAGCAGACGACCGAATTATCAGCGATGCGTGATTTGAGGCCTAGGAAGTGTAACGTTTCCGAGCTTTTATGGAAAAAGCTTCGTCTCTTCTCACAAAAGACCAGGCGAACACCCGTAAACAAGTCGGCATCATAAAAGCATTAGTGGATAGAGACCCATTAGCCTTCAGGACAATCTCCATCGCCGATCGTTTGCACCTTGGCCCTAAAATGAGTTTCTTTAAGTTAGCCCGAAAGAGGAAGTCTTTAATAATAACCAGCTGTTTGTTTTTATAATGATCCATTTGCTGTTACAGTTTGTCACAGAAGTCGTAGTGGACAATTGTAGACGGTTGTATTGTTAATATTACTATGTATTCTTATGGAAACGTGGGTTTATTTTAAATAAATAACAATAGGATCGTTACCAGTAATTAATTCATGAGTGTTTTTCATTTGATACCTTCTTACTGTAACCCTGTTCTTCAGAAGTTCAATTATTCTCATAATTTTTCCCTTTGGTGCAATAAAATTAGCAAAAAAAGGGGGAGGGGCAGAAATACTCGAGTAAATGCAACGTTATTTATGGATAGCAACACTTTTATTTTCAATTAGCATTTTTTTACACTTTTGCAACAGTTCATGAAAGGACAAATATACTCTTCTATCTCTTTTCTTCTTCTCTAGTTCTCACAGTGCGAACTAATTTAATATGGCTAAAGAAGGAGAGAAGAAAATCCGCGTTTGTAAAATGTGGACCTAATTCAGTAAAATTCTGAAAATTTTTTTTTTTGCAGAAAGATGCTTCGTATTGCAAATTGTGACGCATGAACGATGTATTTTTCAAACGATGATCATTGCATCCTTATGAATTATATATAAGATAGGCATGTACAGTGAAGAAATAATCAAAGCAATAATATACTTAACAACAATTACAGATAACTAATTCAATAAAAGCATTAGTAGAATACATGACGCACTACATTTTCTTTTATTTTAAGGACTAAAAATGAGAAATCAAAGTTACATTGGCGATAGACTACTTTTAATTATAAAAATGTTTCCCGGGAGACGGGTCAAAGTAGCGAGCTACGAAATTAAGCTACGATTCTACGAAGGCGACACACCCTCAGTTGACAATCGGAAGGCCCGGAGTTCTTATCCTGGTAAGGGAATAGCTGAGTTCTCTTGTTTCCCTGCTTCTGAAAATTACACTGGAGTCTCTAAAAGTTTCGCTCGAACTAAATTGTGGTAGATGATAATTCGTCCCCATCTGGATTTAGTGACTGAGTTCAATGTTTTCCAGTCGTCCTTTAAGTGGAGGAGACGGTAAGAAATTTTCTCCTTCCTTACGGAATGTCTTCGTAGTGCAACTGGAAATACATTATGCTGGCAATCGGAAAATCCGATTCCTCGAATCCTAGGGCATCGCTAATTTCTCAAGTTTTTCGTTCTAAAAAGACTAATGGACTCTAAAATTTTACTTTGGAATCATGCCAATACAACTTTTGTGTTATACTGTAGCTTCATGGATTGCCGTTTCGGATATTAAGACAGTAAGTATTTCATGCACATAACTTAATCTTATAATAACGCGCCAAGGAATAAAATAATGTTATTTCAAGAATTTTTTGCGTTTCCAATAGCGTAGTATTAATTTTAAGTAAGGGAATGTAATTACAAATGTACACGAGATGATTTCCATGACATACTATCATTATAAGTACTTTAGATTTTATTCTTCACCTCTATTTGTAAATTTTCATAGCCTTTTAGTTTTTGAATGAGTACAGACAGTTTTTTTTAATTCGTTGATAAATACTATTTCGGTACTCGCCTTCTGCAGCGGATTTAGCGATAAAAAACGGCGTTGGCGCAATTCCGGCTTAAGAAAGGGCGATTTTTTGTAAAATATTGTAAATATCCACGGAAACGAAATTGACTACGATAAAAAATACATCGACTGTTTATTGACTACCTTCGCAGATGGAATTTAATACAAATTTGTATTTATCACTGTATTTAATACACTTTTGGCAGCAATTTATTTAAATAATAACATAATTTAACAGAACTATATACAATTATATGAACAATTTATTTAATATGACGATACATGTGAACAAGCGAAAATTTTATTTATTATTATACAATACGTGTTATTTTACTTAATACAGTTTTGTTAACAATTCACTAAAAATAACACATACGAACATATTAAAAAATTCATTAGCTTCTTCTCCTGTTGATGGAAGAATGAAAATAATAGGCACAATGCATAATTAACAATGAAAAATCGCATCTTGTCATTGGTTCACCAGCGACCGAGCGGTCAAGTCGAACACTGGTATAAAAAAAAAGTTCGACTGCCTCATCCTCGACTATGAGCGCAAACACACATGCGCTATTCGGACCGAGTTATTCTCAAAATAGGCTGGATGGATGGGAACTTTCTTTCCCTCCAACATATCTCTTTCCGGAGAAGAGAAGATTTTCACGTAACCTTTCACATGACAGCAAGTAATAACGCCCATTTTGGACGAGTCTAAGTGTTCTGGCAGAACGCCAGCCAGGGTTGCGTTTGAAACAGTCGAACTAATCTCGGCGAAAGGGTTCGCTCCACATGCACGGTCGTTTTCGTTGTTTTTCCTGTGTGTAACGTGTCTATGAGCCAGTCTGCTTTAAAAAGTCTATGAAGGCATCCCTTCCCTTAGGCAGATATTCCTCGATTGCTTTTTAAAAATAAGTCAAAAAATACCTTGGCATAATGCAGTTACGAAAAATCAGTTAGATCGTTAACCGATGGTTCCCCTCCAGTGCAAAAATAAGCCATATCCACTTTCCCACCAAGGCTGTTACGGGAGATAAGTACGAATCTTTGTTTAAAATGTACATTATTCATTACTTAAGTATGTCTGATTCTCTACAATAAAAATATATCATTTGTTTCTTCTGAAAGTCTTTACTTTTTCACTTTGACCTATTTTATGAGTTATTGACCTATTAATGTGCTGAATATTTTATTCATCAATTGCAACCATAGCTGTAATTTTACCGAGGTACGCATTTAAAAGATTATTTTCGCAAATTTCAGGTTATTTTCAGATTTCTCAAATATGAAATTCTTCTCAAAATAAAGAGTAATTCAACAAATATATATTGTTTTATTATTATTATGTAATCTTATCTAAATAATTTGTATGCTAACTTTGTTATAATTTAAATTAAACGTATTTTGCAAAATAGTTCTCTTCCAAAATCATTATCGTAGTATAGAACTTAAAATAACTCTTGAAGATACAAGGTGTCATGCACTTGGTTGAAGATTGTATGCGTTGTATTTCTTGATTTCCATTCTTGAAATACAGAATAACAAATCCCGTGATTAATTTGATTAATAATTTTAACATGAAAAAGCGGATGGTGGAAATCAATTCCTAGATCCCAAGTTTGAGAATTAATCTCATGGTTAAAATAATACTTCTAAAAGGTGCAAACAGTACTGGAAACGAAAAGTTTCACGTGAACAGAAATCTTTAGTAATAAAGTTTGTAATGCTACTTTTGAACAGTCATTAGAGTTATCGACGCAAGAGATGTGAAAAATGGCCATTGCCAGGACTCGGAACTCTGAACCGTCCGCTTTCTAGCCAGACGGGCTTTATGTTTATACATACGAAGGTACATTATAAGGAGAGCGAAAATACTCTACACATTAAATAGCAAGAATCTTCGTATACAAAACGATCTGAAGTGTTAGTGTGGATCTTTGGTCGCTGAACATTCGAAAAATGACTTTTCCGTGACTCTTTTACAGCACTAATCTAACCTTTTTTCTCTACAATAACATTACTCACCCAATCCATAAACATCGAATATAAATTTATCATCAACAGTAACAAATGTTTCAGCTTTTAAACTATGTAAATAATAATATTTATATCATATAGACTTATTTTGATGGCAATTATTTTAGAGACCATAGTTGAAAAACAGAAAAAGTATTATCTCGTTCTCCACATGGACAGTTAGTTATCTTCTAATTAGCTTAAAATTAATAAAGGAGCTAGTTATTACTAATTAATAAAGAAGCTAGTTAACATACATACTTACATATTTTAGAAAGAGAAAATGTAAAAAGGATTTGGAATTCTACCACAAAACTGAGACGATCATTGCTGCTAATGTTATCGCCATATTTTTTCAATTATTATCTATCAAAAGGTTTAGTTACACGTATCAGATATTATGCGGAAGTGAAACACGATTTCAACATCAACTAAAACCTTTGATTATTTAACACAGTTTGATAATTTTCAGTTCTGCAACACAACCTTGTAGTTTTTACGTTAAACTCTGTCACAACTGAAAAGCTGCCATCTGTTGTTCTCGGAATCTATACTACTATAAAATTACTTTGGTTGACTTATCAGTTAAAATTTATGCCCAGTTACCAATAAGCGAAAAAGGGGGGAAAGAATAAAGAAAATGTTTCAAAGGATTCAACTTAGCATTGAACATAAAATATAATACTAAAGAATGATTGTAAAAACATGTCTGCCAACTTTTGTTCGTAATAGCAGAGAAATATGCATTATTCGTCCTAAACAGTGCTATTATTGCTGGTTGACGTAGCAACCTCAAGCATTTTAAAAGTCCTTGTGGCAGCAAAACTGCTATAAATAAAGCTTTTGGGTGTATTACTTATAGTACAACTATGCAGCTTTGATTATTTTTGTATTTTACTCTTTTTTGTGCACCTTAAAGTTAAAATGTTTTGCTATAAGTAATGAAACTATTACAAGAATATTAAGGGAAGATCAGAATTTGAAAACCAAAAGACTAACCAAAAACGTTTAACCTAAACAAAAGACTGCTGTTGTCTCTAATGCTTTTTTGGTTATTGAAAAAAGGAAGTAGATAATTATCGCTATTTCCGACCGCATCTTCAGAATTTTTGCTAGTGATTAATACTAATAAGAAAGAAATATTCAAGCTACTATAACTGCATCTTTTGCAAAATATCTAGATTTCATCATCACCATTTACGACAAACCCAAAATTTTCATCTCGCATATGTATATGTTGAAGATACTAAAACTGTAAGGTTTTAGTTAAACTAACAAAGTTTTATTTTAATTTATTCTATTCTATCTATTCTCATTTTCAACTTCCCGTTAGAAGAAGCGCGCGTTTTCAGCTTTATGCTAATTTGAAGTGGAGCCAAGTTATATTTAAACCAGAGGTAGAAACCTCTCAGTGTGAGAGAGCTTTTAGTCTCAGACCACGATCACGCTATTCGACGTTCTTCTGACTAGCTAGCATTTAAATTCTAAGCCATAGCACTTCTACGTGATTACTTATTGAAGTAATTTCAAGTGCGTCAGTATTAGTTAAATCTTACTACGCACCATTTAGTTTAGAGGCCAACCTCGCGTTATAGCTCTGCGAGCAACAACTACTTATTTTCTATTTAGCTTTAGTTTAAATATTATTTGATTGTTCATTTTAGACCCAAGTGTGGTCTCTACTTTCTGTATCCCTCCCGAGTTGGGAACTGGTTGTACATAATAGTGATTTAATAAAAGATGATTTTAAATCCTTTTCAAGTGCAGTACATCTCCAACTTAATCACAGTATTCTACCACAGAACACAGCTGCATTCAGCTCCCTGTTCAAGATCAGGACTTAAAGCTGTTCACGAAGATGTTTGCCAAGAATATGCACCGGACACTCAGTCCTGACAAAGCAACCATCAAAAGTCAATAGACGGGCTCCAAGCTTTCTTACTTTCTTTAGTTGGAACATTCTCAAATATTAGTCCATTGTTATCAGGTGAGTATATACATTTTTTTTCGTTGTTTTCACTACTGCACCTTAAGACGAGGGCCTTCAAAACTAGTGCTGCAAATTTAGGCAACTTATTCTGATTCTTGTGGCCTTAGTATCTTCAGTATCCTGTTTTTCAGCTTGCTTTTTTTTTTTGTTAACATTACGTAGATTACTTTTGTTAGATACGTGTACTCTAAAATCCACAAGAAAATCGAATTAGTGATGAACTACTAATAGCTATAAGTATCTAACTGAAGGGAAATGATGGAGATAAAGTTTTCCGTGTTTGACATCACAGATTCATAGAAGTAGTCATTTTTCAAAACATATGGCAAATTAAATAGTAATAATTAATTATGGGGTCTGAAATCCCGATTTGCTTGAAACTATTCTCAGTTATTTTTGATGAAGCTGATTTTCATATCTCCATAAGCCATTCACACATGTTTTTGAACTCATTTGTTATTCTCATACTTTAGACCTAGAATCAAGTTATGGTTACCTCCAATCATCAGCGTAAAAACTTTGAATTCCATGTTTGAAAGACTTACTAACTGAAACGTCAGGTATACGAGAGATTGAAAACAAACTATTAAGAATTACAACCGACCTTCTTCACTTCTTCACTTACATAACCTTTCAAATTATATCCAATCTTGTTTTTTCACATCCGAAAAATACTCGAACATAATTTTTTCTCAGAAATATCTCACAAGAATTAATTAGGAAGCCAAATAACCATAACTGGCGAAAGATATAAACTTAAGTACTCTAACATATTTTTCGAAACACAGTTCTTTTGTGGCAATCCTCATTAATTTACCTCGTTCTTACAGATCCAGTCGAGAAAAACCTTTCAATTTTTTTTCTTATTTCCTTGCGGGATGTTTCTTGAATAATTCCTGAACTGTGCTGTAAGTCCTTGTTATGATTACCATCTGCTGGAAGAAGTCAATTTTCAATTAGTAATTTTCACCTAACTATCCGCACTAATCATCAAAGGACTGAGAAATCCTCCTTGGCGGGAAAATAACGAAATGCAATACATTATTAATATTAATGGTCATTAAAAAGCAATCTATTCTTACACTATCATTTCATTTCTAGTGCCATATATATCGTAAAAGTAAAATTCCGTAAAAGAAAAATCTGTGATATAAATGATAAAACAACAGAAAGAGTTTAATTACAATAGCTGACATTCCTTTTTGAAAAAAACTATTCAGAATGTAGCAAATTTAATTACACGAAAATACCACAGATTAAATAAGGAAGAGGAGCTGAAAGGCGTTCTAAAACATAAAAATGTTTTACCTCTTGTTTAAAACTCTCAAACATTTATGCAGTATTAAAATAACACTAGCAGGATATGGTTGTTTGTCCAAAAGGAATGGATTATATATTTCTGTTTTGATAAATTTGTTTTCATGTTTCTCAATATTTTTATAATATTTAACAATTGCATTTTGATAAATTCTGCAAGTGCGCAAATTTTGAGTTTTGATATATTACATAATTTTTAATGTGTATGCCAAAGAACATTTGTCATCTTTCTGATAGCTTTGTTTTAAATTATCTAGAATTGCTATATGCCCCCATGTAAGTGCTGCATGCAGTAATAATACAAATCTTAAAATTGTCTTAAAACCGAATTCCCTCCCATTTGAGTATCAGAAGCAAAGGATGTAATATAATATTTCATTTCTTAAGATTCCCTTTAACTGAATTTCTGAAACAAAATTTAATATACCTTCTACGATGGATTTAATTTTCATTGAGATGTCGAACATATAAAAGCTTAGAATGATCTATTTTTTCAAGCTCAGATGTAGATAAATACTATTACGGTATTTGTATTTAATTTGCTACTTTTAGAAGAATTATGATTAAAATGGTTTTATATCCTAGTGCAATGCAGCACGAGGCTTATTTAAAGAGAATGATACGCCGGAAAAGTTAAAATACAAGAGCAGGCGCATTAAATAAATATATATCTCGTAGTACTCTCTTGCTATCCAGAAAAATCGAGAAAATACTAGAATATTCTCGAGCATGATGAAAAAAACTTATAAAAACCGGAAGAAAACATCTCAGTTCAGTTGTTTACTTAGTGCTGTTATTGACTGTAGTGAATTCACGGTGAGATCGGATTAGCTTTCTCTGTGTTTTGAATTGAGTTCTATTCAAGGTTTCAGTAGTTTTAAATGTAACTACTGTGAGATATGTGACATTATCGGAATATCTCTGAGGAAATCTTAGCATTTTGTTTTATTTTTTGGGATAAGAATAAATTTTATAAGCTTTTTATCCACCTGCGCATTCAATCCATTACGAACTCGTACGCACGCAATAATACAATAAAAGGGAAGTTATCCAATACACACATATATGAAGTTATACTGTTTTAGCAAGTAATGTTCATTCTACTTCTTTGAAATTATAAAAGGGCTTAAGAATATTACAAAAGTAAACATATTTTGCTCGACTGGTCTACGACTAACCGTGTTCTACATTAACATCTTTTAATTAAAGACCGAAAAAAGTTTTATACGGTTGGCTGTGCTAAATATTTCTTTCCCAGTCCTCAAAAAAGGATAAATCTTTCTTCTTTTTTTTAGCATGCATTTTATTCAAATGCTCTTGTAACCTAGAAGGCTTCATGGCTTCATTTGAAAAAAAAGTTTTGGCAAATTAAACACATAGGTAATGATTGGTTTTCAAGAGAGTGTTTAAGATCAATACCTGAAGTATTGAATACTGTATTGCCAGCATTTCTTTTTAGGTTTAGACATTTTGATATACAAAATTTGCCAAGGTTTAAATAAAATAACTTTTTACAGATTTATGGATAGTTATAAAAAGTAGTGGCTATCGTAACTTCTATCATTTTCACTCACGAATATGGATTATTGACTAAGCATCCAAATATAATAAGAAATTCCTAGAGCTATCTCTGCCTTTTATAGATTTGATTTCATTCACGCATCAAGTTTTATGTTTTTGCGTGGTTTGCAATGCCGGTGCTCATGCTGTCTGAACAAATCACTATAAATTCCCATATTTTTGTCGAATACGCTTGTTTGCTTGTTTGCGTGAATCGCCTCTTTGCTTTAGCAACTCTCAAAGTCTTGTCACCAACAACACTAAGCTGAATTAAGCATACGTATACCCTATACTAATTAAAATTTTTGTATGCTTATTCATGCAATAACAATACGATAAAAATTTCAGATAGCTTGATAAAATATTCATTCATGAAAACCCTAAATAGGTATGCAAGTCATTGCCATCCCACCTGACTGTTTTAATGTCCCCCATTTGCCTGTAAGCCCTTTAACATGGTCCAAAATCGGTTGTTGCGCCAGAAAATATCGATGCTGTGCATGAACTCTGAAGCAAGATCGTCATATAGCATAACCTTGAGATTGAGGCATCTTTGGGCATTAATATGTCAGGCATTAATAAAATATTACACGGACATTTGGCCGTAAAAAAAGATTTGCTCACGTTGAATCCCGCATAATGTGAGAAAAGCTCAAAAGGAGGGTCATGTCGATTGGTGCAAGGAAATGTTGAAAAAGTAGATTCAAGATGCATCAAGGGCATAGGTGATGAATCTGCATAGGTGCATAGGTGATGAATCTATGTGGTACAATCTACACAGGTGATGAATCATAGATCTATGCATATGAAACCGAAATAAAACAGGAGTGGACTGTATGGGTGCTCTAAGACGAGCCAAATCCAACAAAAGCTGTTCGTTGAAGAAGCACATCGAAGCAAATGGTTGCCTGTTTCTTCGGCATTACCGGTCACGTGGCGATAGTGGCATTAGAGCAGCACAGAACGGTCAATTCCGAATGATACGCCATTTGTTTTCCAGAAGTCATTGGAGAAATTCTAAAAGAGCAGACGTGAATTATTCTTTTCATTTTAATGCGAGCTCTTACGAATCAGTTCAAACAAAGGAATTTTTATCTGGCCAAACCATCGAATTGATGAGTGATCCACCGTACAGCCCTGATTTGGCACCCAATGACTTTTTTTTTTATTCCCGTACATCAAAAATAAATTGCGTGATCAGTGATTTGCGACACCCGAAGAAGCGGTTGATGCATTAAAAACACATGTTTTTGAGTTATGTTAATCGGAGTGGAAAAAGTGCTTCGAAAATTGGTTCAAACGCATGCAAAAATGCATTGATCTTCATGGAGAATATTTTGAAAAACAATGAAACCAATTTCGATCATAAACATTTGTTTTTTAATTATTAGGCCAGAAATATAATTAGCAACCCTCGTGCAACTTTGAAATTAAATTTATTTTGTACTCTTTAACTCTCTCGTGTAGAGAATCTGACGCCTTCGCTTATTCGATTCGCTAGAGAATCGGGGGTTTACTAGCAAGATAACAGTAATAAGGAAACATTCCAGTACTATGATAAAGAATAATTAAAACCTTGCAGAAAATGGATGTTCTCAATTTCGGACAAAATCTGTCGTTGCTTATAAATGGTCACATATTAGTTTTAAGCTTCTTTTTATACCTTGACCAGCTACTGGCGGAGTGGATGAGACTTTTGAATATTGGTACTTGGTTTGAATATTGGCCAAGTGCTAATACTTGGGATAGGGCTAGCTGCTTGGATTATTTGGGTATTTTCATTGTGTTACATAAGTAGACACAAATTTCCGTCTCCGCTCCTTTGTCATATATTACTCGTATGCTTTTGCATTAATCCTTTAACGGACTAATTGAATAATCTTTTATAATATTAGTTTTGAAATCAAGCAACAAAAATCAGAGTTGTATTTGCAAATTTCTACAGGACTAGTTTCGATGGTTTTACCGAACGATCATCTCAGCTGCCAAAGCGCAAATGAGCGCGATAAGATACAGTGATTAGATAAGTTAAGAATAGCAGGACAGGAGTTAAGCTACTGGCGCCATCTGTTAATGAAACTAGAACTAAAACATAATTTCCTTAAATGCTGAAGGGAAAGATGGATTGGAATTAGAGTCGTTAACTAGAACTGAAATAATTTTTGGAATGTAAAACGCCTTTAGAAAATCTAATTCACCAATGGAAGATGTTTTTTGAATAATTTTGGCTTCAGAAAAATTGAAAATGGGATTTTCGGACCAGCAAAGCTTTAAAACCGAGGACTTCTGTGTTTCCTTTCTTTCCAACCAACAATACTGAGGAACAGAGGACTTATGTGTTTCCTTTGAGAAAATTATGTTTTAGCTTTAGTTTCATTAATAGATGGCACCAGTAGCTTAACTCCTGTCCCAGGTATTCTAATCTTATCTAATCACAATATTTTTTCTCGATCATTTCAGCTTTGGTAGCTGAAGATGGTGGTTCGGTAAAACCACCAAAAGTAGTCCTGTAAAAATTTACAAATATAACGCTGATTTTTGGGTTGTTTGACTTCAAGATTAATACTTGTTCGGTGTGTTATTCTATCTTAATCTTTCATATATTAGTGTATTTATTACTGTACATAAAAAATTCGCAATTCAATAATTTAGTATATTCAATAACTTGAAAAAGAAAACTGCATTAAAATAGCTATATTCTAATATGAAAATGAAAATAAATTAAATAATTTTAGTGTACATTTGTCATTGTAAATTTCCTTAAATGTTTCCTTTGCAGGTTTTACTTAATGAAAGTATTATAAATATATTAATTAATTATTTTTATTTCTAAATAATTTAGCTTGGCCTAAATTAGGTATTTGTAAGTATTTTTGAAATTTATATTGCTGCTTTTGTTTTTCATTGTATTATTAAAAATTTTTTTTGTCTTAGTGAAACGTCATTATTTTCTCAATTGCCGACATGCTGACGTTGTTTTGTTTTTAGTAAATTTTTTATAATTTTTTTTCTTAATATCATTTTTTTCTGTTTTAAATGAGTAACAAACGCGTAGGCTTTTTGCTACAAAATACGTTAATTTATATTGCTGCTTTTGTTTTTCATTGTATTATTAAAAATTTTTTTTGTCTTAGTGAAACGTCATTATTTTCTCAATTGCCGACATGCTGACGTTGTTTTGTTTTTAGTAAATTTTTTATAATTTTTTTTCTTAATATCATTTTTTTCTGTTTTAAATGAGTAACAAACGCGTAGGCTTTTTGCTACAAAATACGTTACGGGTTTCGATATTTTTGATAACTTCTGGCTATTTTTTGCTGATTCTGAGATTTCACTTATGATTTTATAACTACATTTGATTTTTGTTTGTTCTAAGGGATTTGGAGCAAATTTGTTACTTCAATGGATTTTAATTATTCCTTTAAATAACTGACCTAAAAATGTTATAAATAATTAGAAAAATATTCCAGAAATAACTTTAAAAATGCTGAATTGATGATGTGAAGTCTTGGTGTGTTTTCTAAAGCAGAAATACAAATTAATATAGCCGTTTACCACCTAACATGCTGACCATGAAATATGAGAAAACATTTTTGTGATTTACTAAAGTAAGTAATCGTTTAAAGCTATGTCATATTTCTTAAACGTTTCCATGAAACCTTCTGATTCATAAGGGCTAAGTCTATTCATCAAATAATGAACTCAACATTAAAGTGTCATTTAATGTTATTCTTATTTTCAATATGCAGAATTCAACTTCAATGATATTAGTCTCTTCCAACCAGATGTTTTGGATAGATTTTTTAAAATTGTTTACCTTTTTATTTTATTTCATACTTATTCATTTACATTTTGTTTACTTTTTGTTATTTTGTGAAAGGTAAAATATTTACGAGAAAGCTTCATTGCATTAAAAAGGGGGAAATATTACACTAAAAACCTCATATTAAATAATGTGGGCCATTAGTTGAAACGTTTCGGAAAATGAAAATTCTTGTTAACATGGAGATTGTTAAATCCGATTTTATATATAAATAAAAATGGGTATTAATTCCATGATTTTGTTCCCATTTTAATTTGCATTTGTATTTTTAAAACAATCGTTTTATATTGCTTTCAAAATCTTTTCATGTGACAACAATATTCCCGTTAGGCTTGTATTAAAATTATTGTCAAGTATTTGTGATCGATATATATTTTTCGGAGGAAATCTAAAAGCATTCTTTCTGCAAGCTTCAAATTGCTTGAACAATTATCCTCTGTTCCGTTTTTAACAAGGTCCAGAACAGTCTAATTAGGAAGACTTGATGCTTATTGGTACCGCTAAGAATATTATTTACACCAGGAACTGAAATTCAGTGTTAAGTGCCATTGACAAGTGGCAAGAAATCACTTCCAAGGTTTTCATACTCAGTGGCACTTAATTCCCACCCTAAATATTTTGAGTTGCTTTATCGTTGTTTTATTAAACTAATAAATTTTTTTAAATGGTATTAAATTATTCCGAGTAAAAGAACTTTTATATACAATACTTTTCTATTATAATACTGTTTCACAAGCCATAGTTTTGGATATTACACAAGTTCTGCTAAATTTGCGAACAAATAACCCAGTAAGAAAATAAAATTCTTCGAATGTCATTTTTTTCTATCATGAGTTAAATTTTTGAAAGATTGCCCTTAGTCCCATATAAGTTCCGAAATGAAAATTCATGAAACATAAAATTATCCTCAAAAAATTTAATTTGAAAGATAAATTTAAAAGCCAAAACATGGCTGAAAATTTAGGAATAATTTATTCTTAAAAAGTTATTTAACAAAAATAAGTATGTGTACATAATATGTGTATTGATTTATTATATGTCTATGAAAATGCAGTTTATATAATTTGAATTTATATATATGCATACATACCTACGATTATATGAGTTCTTCTTTTGTGTACAATGTGCAGTATTTATATATACATATATATTGTTGCTTTTAACATGAATAATTTTTCAACTGAAATACTCAAACGTTGTTCCGGAACTCATTTTAAATACACGTGCACATAACTTCGTAGCTTAATAGAATATTTTCAAACCTTTTGAGGTATTGAATTACGCTCTCTCCCATTCTCCCACAAAACATTTGTGTTAGCAGGAGTGAGTCCAAAAGGTGGTAAACTGCGATAATCAAAGACAGCATAAAAAACCTTAACAAATCTTCTGATGCGAAGTTAAAATCTGAGTCCTTTTCAATTTTTTACTTACTCGTACAAAGCAAAAAGGAAGTACTGTAATCGCGAAAAATTTCGGATATCATATTTCAACGAAAATATCTATTTTGACAGCTATCGAAGGCAATTTAACTATGTTTTTTAGTGTCATTCGTACGTAAGAACAGAACAAAGAACTCTTTTTCCTGAAAAAAAATCATAAAACTGATTTAAAATGGATTCTGAAGAGATTTTTTTCGTGGCGTCTCTGCGTACGTACGTACGTATGTATGTATGTATGTATCTCACATAACTCAAAAACGAGTAGCCTCAGAACGTTGAAATTTGTATATAAGATTGCTATAACATGTAGATGTGCACCTCCTATTTTGGTTGCAATCGGCCGCACCAAAAGTATACAAATATATGTATATATATAACCACTCTGTTACTCGGCATAGTGAGCTCAGTTTTTTTATTCTTATATGCTGGTTAATTTTGCATTTTATGCTTTAAAAATGATTAAATGATGTTGTTGTTATCTTCCGGTTAAGGTTTTTATTCCTTTAGTAAATCTGCATCAAGAATTATAGAATTATCATCAATTTAAAAGTTGTTTAAGTGCAGCTAAGCCTAATCATTTTTCCCATGGAAGCCACATTTATTTACATTTGAAATTTACGAGAATAGTGGATTTGTTGCCAATCTAGAGAAACTAAGCTTCACAACAACAAAGATAACGCCTTTTTTTATTATTGCGAATTAAATCACGCTTAATCCATTCAGGAATGTTTACGAGGAAATAATTGTTTAAGATTAACTTCTTAATTTGTATATAGATATTTTGAATTTTTATGTATTTTTTGCCTTGTCGCGAAATGAGAACTGAATTAATTGAATGAGAAATACTGAATTGACTGTGAGAGAATTGTTTCTTTTTGTTTGTTTGTTTAACTTCTTTTACACATCGTTTTAGATTTATTATAGTATTTGAATAGACCATGTGGCAACGATTAGGTAATTCTCCAGATGATATACATAATTTTTGTGCATTCTGAGTTATAAAATGAATGAGATGTAACTCTGTTAAGTGAAGCTAGCACCAGAGTGTTGCTATGGTAAAGTCGACGAAGTAGATTTAATTCAGTCCAATAAATTTAAATGAAAGGCAAAATGCGTATAATTTAATATTCCGTACAAGGAATCAGGTAGTGTACACATCAGATTTTTTATTCCTATATGTTGGTAAATTGTGCATTTTTTGCTTTAAAAATGATTGAATTATGTTGTTTTTATCTTCCGGTTAATTTTTTAATGCTTTTAGTTGATCTGCATGCAATAGTTGCAGAATTATTAACAATATAAAAGTTGTTTAAGTGCGGCTAAGCACAATTTGTTTTACCATAGCAGCCATCGTTGAATAACTTAGCAGAATAGTGAATTAAGTCAGTTTCTGTACTTTCAGTGTCTTTATGCCGGGTGGGACCAAAGTAAATTTTCAGTTTTGTACACCAAAAAATCTGCCTTCTTGCCCGTTTGCCGAACTGCTTGTTTTTGCGTAGAAACTGTAATTTTAATTGTAAAAAATGCTTCTTAATTGTTTTAACTGTATTTGGTGTTGTATGTTTTTCTACACTTTTCAGTTTTTAATGAAGAGATTTAGAGGCTTTATGTATGCTTTGCTGCGAAGTGAGAAATGAATTAATTGAATGAGAACTCTACCTCTAATGAAGTTCGAGGAAATAAATTTAAGTGAAATGCAGGGAAAAAATGCGTATAATTTAATATTCCATACAAGGAAGTCATATGGTGTCCGCATCAGATTTTTTTTATATTGCACTTATTTCTTTAAGAAAACTCATATACTTTAAAAAAATATATTATTGATTTTTGAAAGATATTAAAAATTTTAGTGTATTTTACTCTTATATTTATTTAATACTAACGAAAGTATCCGATGGCAGTTAAGTTATATTGAGAGTAATGAGCATCTAACAACAGAGAAAACGATACCGCTATAATCCTCCTCTAATAACGATGCAAAAAATACGATAGAGTCACAGTTTTCAGTCTGATGTGATATGTAACCCACATAAAATGTGTCGATAGAAAAATAAGCTAATTCTCTCTCATTATATCAGCAACAATGGCACGCCGTGTTTAATGATTTTTGTCTTTCTAATCAAATGGTCGTAAAAGCTCAAGTTCCATCCAATACTTCACCTAGATTCAATTTTAGTCCATTAAATGTGGCAAAACATTTATCATAATGGATCAGAAATCAATAACGCGAACAAACACGCAACGCAGACATTCTTCTTTATATGCATAGATTTTATAAAACTTACAAATTTTTTATTAACAAACTCTACGATTTGATAGCAAGCAGTAGTAACACTTTTCGAAATAGAGCATAAAAGTGCTTTATGTTCCAAGCGCGAGACTGCTGCCAATCGGAAAAATGTATGCGAAAATTAGCGCTTTCAGAGTTTTTAATTAATATCTCGACTGATTAACGTCATACGAAGATGAGAATGGTCGAAATGGCTTCACAAGAATTTTTGGAATCGGGAATAATGTATTTAATGTTTAGCAATGCTATTTTTATTTCATCGCAAAACTTGGAAATTTTTAAACTCTACGATTTGAAAGCGAGCAGTGGCAACGCTTCTCGAAATAAGGCAGATTTTCATCTCCAGTTTGCCAGACTGTTGTCACTTGGAAAAATGAGAACGAAAATTAGTGTTTTTTCGAGTTTTTAATTAATATCTCTGATTATAGCCATTGTTTTTTGAAAAATGTGAACGTCGATCTTTTCCAGGACCCAGAAAACAATTGTAGAAAGTTTGGTGACAATAGCTATAGTAGTGACTGAGTTATTAGAGGATAAACACACAGACTTTCTTCTTTATATATAGATGATTTCTTCCTTACTACATTATGCAGCTTTCTATCAATAGACAATTAATTATCAATTTTATTAATGCAATTATTGCAATCAACGGGGTCTTCGTTATGCAGATCAATTGCTGGTGAATATTCAGCTATCGAGCCCCTTGATCATCACTGGCTGCCTTTAAAATTACATCGAACCTTGAAGTACAGTACCCATCTCACTAGAAACACCTGCTATCTGACCAAGAAACCCATCTTTAAATTGATTTTAAAATCTAGAATAAATGTCAGATGGAATGATACTGATATTCATAACTCTAATGGTGATTCACTCCCTAACATGTTTGTTAACTTCTTGCCCCGGTATGTTGATCACTACTATGTGACGTAAAGAGAAACTAGCCCTATTCTTTAAAAGTTCAAATATACATGCATTGAGCCACTATTACATTGACCTCTTTACAAGAACAAGGCATGAAAATTTCTGTTTGCATTTGAATATCTGTCGTATTTGTTGCATCAGGAATGATGGGCACTTTGTACATTTGGGAACTACGAATAAAAATACCTTTTTCAGCATGTTAATTTTTTATATCATTCTGATACGTAATATGCGAATTTGGTTACTAGATATTGATTCAAATGTAGCTTATGTAATATTTCTGAAATATGCATTAAAATACTAAAATACTAATTCTTATGTAATAGTTGTAAAATATTCATTAAAATCCTAATTTCAGACGCGGAAAGGTGAAATTTTGTATATGGAATTGCTATAATATGTAATTGCACGCCTTCTTTTTTATTGCAGTCGGCATTACCAAAAGTGTGTATATATATATATATATGGAGACAAGAAGTAAGAAATGTAGAGCCAAATCCACAAACACACGAAAGAAATGAAATTCAAAACCATTAATTGTGATAATTTTATTTAAAAAACTTGTGATACTTTTATATATACACACTAAGAGATAAAGCAAAGTTGTCTTTGAATCTATGAATCTTAAATAAATGTATATTACATATACTGTAAGGAATTTATACGTGAAAAAGAAATTTTCGAAGGCGTTAAGCTTTGCCCTTTTCTCTTCGAAGCTTGTCGTCATAGCAACGGTAGAATCCAAAATGAAATATTGATGGCTCCGTAGAGAAAATTTAAATGTTAATGTTTCGGAAGGAGCCTTGCGAAGAAAAGCTTTTTGTCTGCATATTCAGACGTCATATAGACGTCTAAATTTCATCACCATGTTTGTTCAGCCTGGAATAAATGAAATAGAAAGCTTTATGTTGAATAGCAGGATTTCGGGTTTTGGGAATAATCTTTTGCCTTTGTTTCTGTGATAATTATTCATAGTTACATGAAGCATTTCTTATTAATATACTTGGAAACAAACTTAGAAAGTATATTAAGTTTTGCACGCGGGATAATTAATTCTTACACCTAGGCTAAAGTTTCAGATGAAAATTCGAATTAAGTATTGGATTGAAAATAAAATCTAATATCTATTAAAAACTAGAAACTAAATCGAAGATTAAATGCTTAATTACTTTATGGTAATTTTATGTTGGAATTAAAAATAATATGTTTTATTGGAAAAAATATATCAATATTTAAGTAATTTAATAATAAATTTAAGAGTCATCTAACTGCAAATTTTAATAATTAAAACATGGCATTGAATACTGATAGTTTTAACAATAGAAATGGTTTGGGAGAGTCTTTCGAAAATTTTTGGACTATTAATTGAGTTACGCTATCGTGTGCAAAAAGAAAGTTCTTCCTACAGCTGAGAAGAGGACTCAAAAATCTTAAAACCGATGTTATAACATATCTTATTCATTTAATTTTAACATACTTATGTGATTCACATATGATTTTAAAAATTTACAGCTTTAAAGTAATTTGTAAAAACGCTACGTATTGCACGTTAGTCAAATAATGATCATTTTCATATAACCTGACAACAAGTCCTTTTTAAAATATGTATCGATGTAATGCAACTGATAATAGATCTAATTGATAGCAACTGATAGTTTTTACAGCCATTTATTTACACACTATAGTATGATTAGTAACAGATACTTCTATGCACTTGGATACAGTATATTATTAATATTTCGCATTTGGATGCAGAATAAACCACATGCAAGCAGAAAATATTTCACTATTTTTGATAAGAATATAGCATACTACAGGATGTGGCATTTAACGCTGTTCATTTTTAAAATCGAAGAACACTTTTCTTTCACATACAGCAATGACTGTATCCTAATACGGTTAAGTAAGACGATGTCTTGAGTTACCAAAATAAACTCCAGTCTTTAATAAACTATCTTACGGAGGTTTTCGATGACAATCAAGGCATTGCTGTCACCTCAAAGGTACACTTGCCATGACGATGTTAATCGTTCTGCGTAACATTTGCAGTTTTGAGCTGAATTGAATTTTTAAGCTTAGTAATGATTAAAATTTGATGAATGTGAACGTGAATTTGTGTATATGAAATTTTAAATATGCCAATGAAACTTGTATTGCATTCTCTGGGCGACACAGCTTCTCAGGATAGTGGCAATTAATGGCTCTTATTCTAAAATCGAAGCATTAACACAATTGGGGTTCTTTCATGGAGAAAACGAAATTATTCACATTCTACCTGACATGAGAATTAATAAATGAAGTTTGCGAGGAGATTCCCGAAGTTTTGCAGGATACTTAGTTTGAGGACAAGCCTCGATACAATCATCGTCATTGTATTTTCACCTCTAAGAAATTTCCGGTTAAACCAAAGTTTCATTGAGACGTGAAGTGAGTTATGAAGAAAGAGGGCGATGCTGAGTCGCCTTTCTCTTTTGTCGTGAAGAATCTTTTCCTATTAAGACATTGGATAGACAAAATCCTGATACCAGACTATAGCATTTTTTGCAGTAGCAAGCTGTTTTCAGATCTACGAGTATATTCATGCGAAGATGAGACAAAATGTTTTTTGGATTCGAAAAGGCGATGCCGCTCAGTGTATGTCGATTGCGGCCGTATATCTTTTCGCTTTTTAGATTGTTTCCTTAACATCGACATGAAGATCAAGCTTTGCTAGTTATACTTGTATTAGCATAACTAATGAACTTGTTAGGATCTCCTGTTGAATATAGCAATGGAATGCTTTCTCGCAAAAAAATGTTCTACCTATTAACTTTAATTTCGGCAAATTTTAAAACTGAGACTTATAGTAATACCACTTTTATAAGATAAGCCATTCATCTCTTTTTTTGCAAATGTACTCTAATAGGAAGATTTAATTGTAATATGTAGTTTTAACTACAGTCTAAGATTGAATTGTTTCTTTTATAAAAACGAATTTGTTCTCGATATAAAACATTGCAATTTTAAAAATTTTGTTTCAAAATATCGTAAATATCTTCTTAAAGGAAAAATGTATAGCAGTTCCTTTAATATATTTTGAAATAGCGGAATAAAACTGTTCTTACATATATATATCCTGTTGGAGAAATAAGGTGCATTTTACAGGAAATAAAACTATTATTTTAAGGTAAAAATCTGCTGCCCGAATCTTCTTTTCATGAAAACGCACTAGCGGCTTGCAGTGGCATATATCAGTTTCAATTTTGAATCCAGAAAGTTAAAACGTTGGCCAAGAATCCAGCACATTATGCGTCACTGATTCTTTCAAGTAGGAGGAAAGTGTTTTTTGCCTGAAATGCTGGCAAAAATTTAATATCAGAGATATCCTATTCCTTTAGAAAAAAATTCAGACTTCCTAAAGTTTTTATTCCGAAAGAAATGATTCTTTCTGATCTCAGAATCTTCTTTTGCACTTTTCAGGCAGATTTTTAGAATTACGTTTTGAATACTCACGAGGGATATCCAAAAATAACGGGAATTATTTTGAAACAATTATATTATACTTTACAGTTACAGATTTCAGCCACATTCAAAGTATTATACACTAGTATTGATACAATACATCTCGATTTTTTTTCATTGTTGGCAACAAGGAAATTAACTGAACTGCAATTCTGAAAATCTTAGAATGAGGTATTATTCAAGGACACATAATGCAGTTTGTTTAACTTCATTTACATCAAGGACAATCAGAGGACATTCAATCAGAGGACAGCTTTTGCTGTCCTCTGATTGCGTTTTGAGAGCTTTATTCATCCGTGGATATTGTTGCATTGAACAAAAAGAAGTTTTGCTGAGTAGCGTGAATGAGAGACAATCATCATGTTGTTCTTCCTCAAAAACTGTCAGAGAGAGATTTTCCAGAAATCTGGCCATTGGTCTCTGGTCATTTTCAGTTTTTATACATTTGAAATAATTTCCTCATTTCTGTTCGTCAGTGGATATCCATGTCACAGCAGCTTTCAATTAACATGCTGCCATTTTGAAGCCACAGTATGATTCTTACACTCTTGATTTAATCAAAGCATCGTAGTTAAAAGTTTACCGAAATATTACAGTGATCTCAGTTGAACTCTTCGTGTTCTAGAAGAACTCTTCGAGCTCTTCTAGAAGAGCTCAAGCTACTAGTGAGCAAAAATTAAGACTATCACGTCTAACAAAGTTTAAAAAGGCTTGAGCACTATATAAAGTCCATATTTACCAGGCTAAGATTTCCTCTTGGCATACCTACTGCACGCAAACAACAAAAGCTTACTGACAAGTATTTAAAATTGCATCGAATCAAGTATTTAGGCCACCGACTGTTCCACCAAGATGTTACAAACAGCATCATCACAGGTTGGAGTACTTAAAAATCTACTTGATAAAATTTTTCAGAGAGGTAATTCTGCTGATAATAAGGAATTACATAAGATCATTAAAATCATTAGAAATAACTTTGATAATTACAATAATAGAAGACATTTTGATAACGAACCCACCCAACTGCTCTGGAGGTAGGACGTATTGTCCAGGCTCTGAACACTAACGAAGCGGCAGGTCCTGATGGGGTGCATTAAATCTCATCAAGGTCATTTATGACAAAATACCAGAGCTTCTTATGGCAGCTGTCATAGCTTGCTGGAGAATTCGTCGGTTTTCCCGGTATACAGAGGTAGCAGAGGTAGCTTTGTTCCTAAAACAAGAAAAGGAGCCAGCGTCCCCATTCTCATTATGGACCAGTTTCCATTCTTCCATCATTTGGTAAACTCTTAGAAAGGATCATCTTGGCCCCCCTTCAGTTTCACCTTAATAGGATCCAGGAAATCCATATTCAACAATATGGCTTCAAAGTATATTTTTCTACAGAACACGCATTACAGCACTTTTTACAAACCATTTCAATAACAAAAGAGAAGATCGACACACGGTAATAGTTTCACAAGGTGTTAAAGGTGCTTTTGATTCTCCCTGGTGTCCTGTCATTATTCACAGACTTGAACTAACTGGCTGTCCAGGTACCTTAATGGATCTTACAAGACGTTACTTGGAGGACAGATATGTAAAGTCACCTTATAAGGTATTTCTCCCGCCTTCTTCGCATGCCTTCGTGGTGTAGTGGTCATCACGCTCGACACGTAACCGAGAGGTCCGTGGTTCGATTCCCTGCGAAAGCGTTGCTCATTTTTCATCTTTTCTACTTCAAAATAAACTAATGTCTCTACAACCTTAGATAGTAGAGAGACTGTGAAACTCCTTAAAAGAGGTTGCCCACAGGCTTCGTGTCTGGGACCGACATTATGTAGTCTTGTTGCCAATTCCGTATTCCAAATCTATGACGACAAAGAAGGAGCTTATTTGCTGGCATATGCGGATGACTTTCTCTTCATTGTACCAGGAAGAAATGACTTGGAATTGTAGACCCAAGAGAACATTAACACTTTTGCAAAATGGGCAAAGAAGCACAAGCTTAAAATCTCTGCATATGAAATAAATGCCTTGATCATTAGGAGAAGCCCACTACGAAGGAACTCGTGCCTTAATCTTTAAGAGGCTTCTATTAAATGTGTAAAAGAACTAAAATACCTAGAGTGATCGCCGATTCCAAACTCTAATGGTTATCGCATCTAAAACACGTGAAACAACGAATTACTGCTTTGACTAGCAACATGAAAATGACTGCCTCACTACGGTGGGGAATCCCAGGCAAGCTACTTAAGATATGGTACAAGACTGTGGCCGAAAGGATCGTCTTGTATGGAGTTTCAATCTGGGGTACACAGGTCAAGTCATATATCAGACGTATACTTAATTTTATTCAGAACAGCAATTCCTTATGGTCTGCAGGGCATATCGCACATCTTCGAGATCGGCACTACAAGTAATAGCGGGAATGCTTTCTCTTAGTCATTGAACTAGAAGCTACGATAGTGAAGATTTACCCACTTGGAGTCACAGTTAATTGGTAAGGACAAGAATACGTCACTTTAGGTTATGCGCTTAATAGCCCAGATCCCTGCCATCCAGTGGCAAATGACCTAGAGGAGTATATCTCGCTTATGAAACCAAATAACTTCAACACTGCAGATGGATTATACACAGACGATTCCAAATCCCTAGAGGGAACAGGCAGTGGCCTCTGCTATTATATAGAAAACAATAGAGTTACTTACCATTGGCAAAGCAAACCGAGTACTTTTAACTCAGTTTTTCAGGCAGAGTTCTTAGCGATTAGTGGAGCCATAATTTATCTCTCCAAAGAGCTTTTGGCATCTCATCACATTTATACGTACTCAGATTCAAGTTTAGCTGCAATAGCAGGGACTGATTAACCCAGTACATTACTAAATAATATTAGACATCTGCTGCTACAAGTATTTCATTCAGATAATAGGCCTCATCTGCACCGGATGCCCGCACATGTTGGCATATATGGCAATGAAATGGCTGACTATATTCCCAAAGAAGCGGCATGTATTAGAAGAAAGAAGAAGCGGCATGTACTAGACTCCCAGAATTACCGGCTTCCAAACCGGTCTCTTTTTTCAAGCAACAAACAATATCTCAGATTATAACTAAATGGCAAGGCAAATGGAATAGAAGCACCACAGGTGAAAGAGTATGTAAGTACATTCCTAGTCTTCCTGGACAGACACATTCCTCCTTACTATAACATTCCCTTTTTGACGGGCCCTATCCCTTTCCCTTTTATCTCTACTGCTTTAAGATTAGAGATAATGAATGCATCTTGTGACTGTGGTACAGAAGGCAGCCTGGATAACTTTCATTTAGCTGCAATTTACTTGGGGATCAGACTCAGGCAGCAAAGTGACAATAATACGCCCGTGTAAAACAAGAGCCTCCAATATAATAAGTCATATCCGGATCAAAAGCATTATTGACTGATGTGCAGATAAATATTCTTACGTAAGCAAAACAATTTCAGCATAATCAGTGCAATATGGGAATACTGTAAATGGATATGAGGGATACCCCATTTGTAATTATACGAAGATTATAGCTAATTAGAACGCTCCATGCGTATGGCAATGCATTTGTACTGTGCTCTGGTGCATTACATTGTGTAACGTATTTCAAAGTGAGCGTGCCTTGTAATATATCTGTAATTTATTGGTAATTACATTTTGAAAATTACACATGGATATTGGCATTTGTAAAGGCTTTGTAACATATTAACAATTGTATAGGTAATTATTTAGTAGCTTTTTGCGTTAGTCCGAGGTTGCGTTATAAGGTACAATAACTGTTTAAGTATTAGCAATTGTATAATGTACTAGACTTGTAATGATTGTATGATGTACTGGATTTTGTAAGTTGAACCTGTATTTGTGTAATGTTTCAGTTTATGCTAAAAGAAAATTGGTAACTGAACAATAGATTAGAATGTAATCAGGATCGTATCTATTTAAGTTATATGCTGATGAAATATTGTGCCTAGTAAGTGTATAAAGTAACAGCGATTATAATACGTACTAGATATTGTAAGATGCAATTATCGAGTAATGTATGGGTATTTAATCAATCAGTGGGTAATAAGGTATGATAACTGTATTTGTTAAATAATGAACTTCTGTCATTTATCCGTATATGTACTAGTTGTAATGTACTTGGAATTATACTGCAAGTGGTGCAGTATAATTACTGGTGAATTTACTGGTGAATTTGCATGTGCGTAATGTATCAGTATTTGAATCAGGTTTTAGTATTTACCGAGGAATGTAAAAGTACTCGTTAAGAAGTAGATTGATAAAACATTGTACTTGCCGTGTAATGCATTTTTATGTAAAAGTACTTGTAAAGAAGTAGATTAATAAAACATTGTACTTGTAACTGCTGTTTAATGCATTTATGCAGTAATATGGTACAACTTATTGGTTTATTAAGCATTGGTATAGTACATCGGTATAAATTACAGGTATTGGAAGCATACATTAGTTTCATAAGATGCAGTCACTTTTGTAAAATGTTTCAATTACTCAGTTTTGTTTCAGTATTTATTCAAGAATGTATTAGCATTTATTCAAAAATATACTATGTATTTGTATTATGTAATTGCATCCCATAGTTGGATTTATATTTTGTATTTTATTATGTATTAGTAAGTGTACATGTATTATGCACGATGGGTATGAGCTTCGGCTTCCTAAGAAGTGCTATTAATATCCACAAGGGCATTAAACTGCTAGGTTGGTAACCAATTCTGTATGGATTATGTAATACTCTGAGACGGAAGCCAACTCAGCGAATTTCAGGATTTCAGTGATCTCAGTTAAAGGTTTCCCCGTCGAGACGTCTTACGCAGCACCACTAGCAAGGTGGTTCCTTCTTGCTAGTGGTGCAAGACACACAGATTACCACTCCTAGCGAGAAGGAGCAAGCACAAATTAGCACTGAGTACGAACAGCTCTACTCAGACTAATGCCACCGGGAATGTGAAGGGGAGATTCCTAAGATAATAAAGCTCAGCAGCACGACAGGTAATTACAAAATATTCGCGTGAGTTGTGGTCATTCCGGTTATTTCTGGGTATTTCTAAGTAGATAAGCTAATTTCCCTTTAACCACTGATCGCATTACGAATGATCAGCAATTATGCCTTCTGCGCTTCAAAATACAATGAACTTTACTTCATTCTTTTCAGCAATCATGTCATTCATTTTCATGGAATATTTATATACGTAGATTGAAAACGAATTTCTTAGAATAATAATGCGGCAGAAACTGGGGATCAACCTATTACATGTAGTTTAATAAATATTATTTCGAATTGAAAAATAAGAACTAAAAACAATTAATTAAATAAGTCATCGTTCCTAATTTTCACAACTAAACAGTTTCATTACTTATCGTTTATCGTTCGAGTCGTATCATTTACACAGATAGTTTTCCCCAATGTCAGATGTACTCTTCGGTAGGAATAATAATGAAAAGTTTCCATGCCCCATAAATCTGGAAAAAAATGAAATACACACTTTTTTTAAATATACTTCCAACAGCAAGGTACACAACAAACGATTTCTGTTATCTAGTTTTCAAAAACTGATATTTTTAATAGTATTTAGAATATTTTAAAATTCCGATAACCTTGTAAAGTCTGTCAAGCCTTTAAAAGCAGGAAGCATGCAAAATCAGTGATGATCTTGGCGGATCCGACCTGCGGGCCTCCCGATTACTAGTCAAATGTGCTTTTAATTACACCCTGAAAGCACGCGAGAAGCACTTGTTTAACTTAACTGGTTCAACTTCATAAAAATTAAAAAAATACGTGTCTATTTTAACAGGAAAGAAGTTAAAAAAAGCTATAATGGCACTGGTATGCTCATATGTTGCACTCCCTTAAAGTTACTGAGCAATAACTAAGCGAACAAAAAAGAAAGTTGTGGTTATTATATATGTACACTAATGGTAGTAAATTTAATGATATTTGAGTGCATCGAATTGTACCCAAAATCTATATCACAGCGTTAAGAAAAATCTATTACTGCACGTAGCTAATATTTGGCACTAAAATATTTTTATTAATTATTTTCGCTATAAAAATATTGTAATATCATGAATTTTGTGCTCACAATTTTATCTGATGAAGCTATGAATAAGTTAAATAACTTAAATCTTAAATCATCTAGCTAGCAAATGAATTATTTAATTGTGATCGTACTTATTTATAGACATCGCTTTGTAAGTAATGTCTTTCCGGGCCGAGTTGTGAAAAGGATCGGAGAAAAAGAAAATGAAATGTACTTCATTAAAATATACATCATAACATAAATTTAAATTCAATTAAATTTAAATTAATACCATGTTTATAAAGTCTTCTCCTGTCAAAAGGAATTTCACATTATCATTTCTCCAAAAGATTATCCATTATGCTATCATATTTAATTTAATTAAATTTTTGGTACCAAATTACAAATATGACATACTTAGATACTATTTCAATACAAGCTATTAAGGCACCTGCAGAAGGAAACAAGTACGATTCCACTTTTGCTTCGAACACTAATTTAACATTTGGGCGAATAATTATTTCATAAAAATTTACCTTATTAATGAGGAGCTTTCAGCCAAAATTTAAGTAAAAGATAAGGAAATAGACGAAAATTCCATAGTGTAATATTTAAAGTTTGCCCGGAACAGAGCTTTCCAAAATTATTGTTCATACTGATTTTAATAACCATTTGCCCATCAGGTCTGTCGTCATTCCAGTACTCAGGGAGGAAAAGAAATAAAGGAAGACTTAACTGTTTGATGACGTTTCCATTCTTTGGTGCCCCACTGGAGATTTGTAGTTAGGCCATGTCGACAAGTCAATCTGGACAGCTACCCAGATCCTTGCGTCATAAAGAGGAAAAATCACGAAAGGTCGCAGTGCAAAAACACCGTAAGTCTGCTACAATATCAGGTTGCAACTGGCGGCAACCTCGTCATAGCTAGCAAGCTGGTGAAAAACTGTCCTGGGTTCGTTGGGGCTTTTGCTGATTCATATCTATTCCAACCGGAATAGAAAAATCCAGACCCCGTTCAAACGGGAAATCAGCCGACGACAACTCGAACTGCTCATAGTCGTAATAGGAACAGAACCTAAGAGCTCACTGATTGACGATTAAAAAAAAGAAAACCCCTTCATGAAAAGGCAGCACATCATGAAGTAAAGTCTGCAGTGTAGGATATTCTACTAACTCTGCACCATTTCCGATGGTAGCGTCAGAATCCCATTTTTACCCTTATTTTAAGTGGAAAACCAAGTCGGGAGCATAGTTGCAGCTCTCCGCCTTCTTAGCCTTCGCAGCTCACCTTCTTGACAACCGTCACTTACCCCGACCTGAGCAAACAAAAGTGATCTATATCGAAAAATCCTCCTTCACTTCTTTCAAAAACAAGGCTACCAGGAAGGCTGCATTTTTCGCCCCCCTTTAGGGACCAGATTTCCATTTTTCACCTTGAAAGACCAGAAAATGTATACAGCACACGCGCCACTTCTCTAAAACGGCCAAACGACCGGACAGTTAGATCGCCAATTAAACGACCTCCACTGTAGGTGAAATGACAACCTTCAACCACTCGTCATGTACTTCCTGTCCTAAAGGGCCGAATCCTGCCGACTGCGAATCATACATTTCCCCCCGGGGGTTGACTCAGGAGAATTCCTGGGAAGTACTGGCTAGGATCTGTACTTAGACAGTCTCAACCACGGGGGTAAAATATCAGGTACTATTGTACCTTATTCTTCACAGGACTAGAACCCGGGTATTGTACCTAGGATGGGATCAGGCTCGACAGGGACCGTACTGGTACTGGCTTGTCCGCTCCCTTGGCTGTGGTGGAGCTGATATGAAAAACCAGGAGGAGGGCGTGGGACCATGCCCGTATAACCACGACGGTAAAGTTAGGGCGTCCCCGTCTCTCCGTAACGAGTGTCCTAAAGGGCAACCGAAACAAAGCAATCTCTTTCTAGAAACTTCTCCGGAAATAACGACCCCTTGAGCGAGAGAATGACTGAGCAAAATTCGTCCTCTTTCCTTGATCCTTTCACAAAAACACAGAAATCTTGATTAAATTCAAATAAAAGAAAAAAATCATAAAAATTCATTGAGGCATCTGTTTTTCCCCAAAATTAAAGAATTTACATAACCGAATATTGAATTAATCATAAATAATACAACATCATATTACTAATTGAACGAATTAAATAAAAATTAAGATATTCCTAAATAAGAAAAATAATTAACTTGATCTCTTTCATATCCGAAAATTCAAACTATTATCAACATAACAATTTTAGTAACTTTTTTTTCAAATGACACTTTTAATTTAATACATTTGTCGGGTATGGTCAATACCCATTGGTTATTGTTATGTAGTGATTTTTGGTTAGTTTAGAATTATGGATTAATGTGTAGTTAATTGCAGTTATTTGTTAATTAATTATTGAGTGAGTAAATTATATGCATTAATTTATGCTTATTCTAAATTTTTCTTCACGAATTGTATTACTTATGTTATTAATTGAATCAATTATTTTTATACGAGCTAAACAGAGTTCTCATTCTTACGTTACGCGTTCGACAGTATTAGCCTTCGGGAGAAGGAGACAATGGGAAATCGGTTGTTTCTGCGTAATATTTTAAATTTAAAAATACTTCCTTTTTTTTCACATGGTTGAAATTTATACCTCTTAAAGAGAAAAAAATTTACCCTTCTTATGAACCTACTTTCATGACTGTACGTCGCCCCGTTGGAGAATTATGCCCATTTAATTGCTAAAATTGTTGAATTTCGTGTCTAGAAATTTATTCTGCTATAAGCGCCGTTTTGAGCACTTTTCTCGTCAAGGTCATGTACTGCGTCCGGTTGCGTGGCAGGGGAGTAATAGGTTTGTCGCATTCTTTCCCTCACCCCTCCTTGTTGGCGAAGGGGGTGGCGAGGGTGGAACTTTTTTTGGTGTGAAGAAGGAAAAACTAAGTTTTCGCAGCACTGTTTTGTGTTTGGCGAGATTTGCATACTAATTCACCAAATTTGGTGATTTTCGAAAATTCTGGAGCCTGGACGATTGAAATCGTCATGCAAGGCCATGCTCAGCCCTCTTTGCCTTGGATTCGCAGCTGTAGAAGCACGTTATTTTTTTCTTCCTCTGGAAGAGCCGGAGATGGGAAATAAGATAAAGATGAACATAAAAAAAAAAAAATCACTTGAAGTTTACTCCTCCGCACTTTACCATCCCCGTGTTGGAGTCGAGAATGTTGTTTTTTTCCTCATCGAATTACTACCATCAACTCGAGTACTACCATCAACTCGCATGAATGAGAATAGACGGAAAAGGGAGGAACCCTTAGGAGCTCTTGTTTTGCTGCACGAATGCACTTTACCATCTTCATAGTGTCTGATCCAAGTGTCCAGATTTCTCGCCGGACTCCCTCGTTCAACATCTGCGAAGAACTGGTCTTCGGCAGAGCCTTGTTCAACACCTGTTATGAATGGGACATCCGGAAAAAAAATCTATAAGATGAGTTAATGCTTAATTAAATTTTCAATTCTTCCCTTCAAGTGAGTTCAACCTTTTGATTGTTAATTTCACCTGAAATTTAGTACAGCTTGCGACTTAAATTCCGTGAACATGTTTCCTAAGTAATATGGTAAATTAAAATTATTTTTAAGAGATTTGATTATTTGAAGTAAATTTTCCAGTGATGAATTATTAATGTAAGGAGTAATTATATGTGTATTTAATTTCCAATTAAATTCTATTTAACTTTTAGTCAAAGGTTTTTCTGCTGGATCTTAAATCCAGGCTGTGTATTTAAGCAACTGCTGCACTATTAATCTATTTAGGACTTTTAACTTTAACTTGGATTGTAATTAAAAGTTATATATAATGGATTAAGACAGGATATTAAATTTGTTAACTTATCTAAATTTTTTTACTTTTTTACTTTAAGTTGTTACTATTTTTGGTTGAGAATTAACTTTAACTTTTGCTAATTAAGGAACAATTTAAAATTTAAATTCTACTTTACCTTTAATTGAGTAATTGAATGTAGGAATAAATGTAATCATTTTTCTCCAACGGGTCTACTTGAATATGTAATATTTTCTAACTGCCTAAGGGATTTGCTAAATTTATGTATGTAATTTTTACCTGAGTAAATTAAGAAATTTCTTGAACTAAGTAATCTCTATCAATATTGGTAAAGACACCATGCTCGGTGATTCATTAAATTCCTGTGTATTTTTATGCTGGCCAGCAGAGTTTGATAACTGCATATGAAAATTTAATATTAATTTTTACGGTGTAAATTTTTGATTAATTCATCTCGGTGCATATTTGAAATTAGCAATATATATATTATAATTCTAAATGCATTATTTTAAATAGTTGTCACCTGAACACACCATAGATCTAGAAATTTAAGTTGAAAGATTGAGTGTCTTCCTTTAATGCTGCAATAAATATCCTTGGTTATATATATATATATTTGATTCAGAGTTTTTCTTATGATGACTTGTGTGAATGTTTTTAACACCAGTACTCCTGCTTGGTCTTAGGGGTTGTTCGGGTTAGTAATACACAACGCAAATGAGATTTTGGTTTTTGATATTATTGTAGGCAAATTATTGTAACAGTTAGTATTTAACATTTGGTACCACAACATTTGGTGACGTGAAAATTGCCACACAACATCTGGTGCCGCGACATTTGCCACAGAACAAACCGAAAGAGAGGCAAATTAAAAACGATTGATCATTTTTCTCAAATTTTATACATTGTTCCCACACTTAAGTTGTAACAATGTAGTTTTGGTGTGCTGCAGAAGCCTATAGTGACACATCGGGGTATATAATGGGATATTTAATGAATGAGACGAATATTTAAAATTTGACATCTCCGTAGATTGTAACACGCTCTGAATTTGAGAAGCATTGAGATTAAAAGTCGATGAAGTGCTCTGCTTACAACCGTCACAAGTTAAGAAGCGAAGGCATCCATTGAGATGTAATTGATTTAATTTTATATACCGTATTTCCGGATTTCCCTCTCCCCCAGCTTCTTAGTGTCAGGTACAGAAAATTAAAAAATATTTGCTTAGTTTTTCTCTTCCTAAATGCTTTCAGAGAACGAGCTCCTTTAACTTTTAAAATGGATTCAATTGAATCATATGCGTATTTATTTGCTTATATTTTATCAACAAAGACTAACTCTCGCAAATCACATATGCAAACCACCTCGAAACTTTCCTTTCTAACTGTTGAACTTTATATGCTTGCCCAATACAATAACCGAGCTATCATAGCGATAGTTGTCACCTGAACACACCATAGATCTAGAAATTTAAGTTGAAAGATTGAGTGTCTTCCTTTAATGCTGCAATAAATATCCTTGGTTATATATATATATTTGATTCAGAGGTTTTCTTATGATGACTTGTGTGAATGTTTTCAACACCAGTACTCCTGCTTGGTCTTAGGGGTTGTTCGGGTTAGTAATACACAACGCAATGAATTATGGTTTTGATATTATTGTAGACAAATTATTGTAACAGTTAGTATTTAACATTTGGTACCACAACTTTTTGTGCCGTGACAATTAGCACGTAACATCTGGTGCCGCGACAATTTAGCACTTAACATTATTTAGCCGTAGAACGTCGCCAAAGGAAACCACAGAAGAACACGATTTTACACCCACAAGAATGGGTAAGTTCCATTTCAACTTTGATGAGAAAACCGCGAGAGGAAAGATGAGGGTTTCCTTCATTCTTTTGCTACCAACAAGACTCTCAAGAGGAATTTTGCTTCACTAGAATTTTAAGTGCCCTTATATAGATTAGACAGTAATTAATAACCTTATAAAGAAAGTCATCGAAAATATGCCTTCTATGTATCCATAAGAATGGTAAGTACACGCGAACATTAAAAAATGTAAATTAACTAATATATCAAGGAATTTGTTTTTCAAAAAAAAGAAAGGAATAATTAAATTATTGAAATTCTTTTCTTCGAAAGGTTTAATTAGTTACCTTTATCGATACCATCAAGAATTAGACATTTAATCTGTTTCTGCTCCAAAAGAGCAGACGCATCATTTTTTAAAACCATCATGATCTTCTACATCTTAACACTAAAGGGCTTCTCTTGAAAGGCTTCGATGTTCATTCTTTCTGTATACGGCCACTGATATTCAAAGAACCTCGATGTTTTTACATATATGAAAAATATTTACCTTATATTTGTTATCTGCTATTAGTCTGCAAACTTAATTTGTGAATTCTTCGCAGTTTGCAGCAATTTAATTTTGCAGCTTCTCATTTAATTTCTGCTGATTCAAGATTTTGAACCTTAACTCATAGGCGTTATTTATTTCCAAGCACCCTTTTTATTGCAGCATATATATATATATATATATATATATATATATATATATGAGAAAAGTTTTCTTTTTTATTATGTTATTTCTCTGTCTTTATATGCGTTACTAGAGATATTCTGCTGAAAGCAAACGCTTATGGCAAATCTAACCCTACTCCAGCTGTCCTCAAATTACGTACAGCCTCTATTCAAGGTGCTGTACATTACCTCGCGATAAGACAAATAATAAGACCACTTACGAAACCTATACTATTTTAGATATAAACTTTTCAAAAGTGGAAGGAACGCTTAGGCTAAAAATTTCTGATGGTGCTTATATACATGCATGTCATTTAGAATATTTCCTAGAGAAAATTGTGTCAAAATTTCTTTTGAAAGTTAGTAGATCCAGAAATATTTCAAGATTTATTCATATTTACAAAATTCCCTAATTAAAAAAGGATTACATCATTAAAAAGAGTCACAATAATTTGCAAGATAAATAAGTTTCAAGCAACATTAAAAATTTATTTATTGGACCAATATATTTGGACCTTAGACAATATTTATTGGACCTTAGAAATTGTTTCTAAGTTACATGCATTTCTTTAGGATATTGCAGTTCTTTAGAGAAATTAATTTAGAATCTGATTTTCATTTGGTATTTACTGTTAAGCTTAAGTGGAGGTCAAATACTATAAGTTTCTGCAACATAAGAAGGAAAAAAAAGGAAACGAGCAAACAATCTGTACACGATTAAATACTAAGCTGCGTAGAGTCATTACGTTTTTTTTTTTGAAGCGGGAAACATGAAAAATGAACATTGTCCTTCCCGGGATCCGGATACCGGGCGTCCCGATTACCGATCGGACGTACTATCCAATTTCACCGCGAACTCACGCGATTATAAGAAAGTACTTTATTGCTACATTAGGCCATGGCAGCTAGTGTTCACTTAAATACGCCTTTTTGGACCAAACGAAATTAATTTTGAATCGATTTATTAATACATTTATTTATTAGCAATTTTGTTAGCTACACATTTATTATTTGCTACTTATCAGTCTCTTCAGTGCAGTGTCATAGTATCCGAAGTACGTTAAATATGGAAATGGCTATACAAACGTTAAATCTATGAACATTTGTCCAGAATCAAAGACGCAGAAGAAACAAAGTTGAAATTAAATTTGGATTTCATAAAATTTAGGAATGAACGTTTTGCATATATAGTCTATGTTAAAGCTGGGAAGATACCCTAGAACGAATGAGTGCAATTTCCGGGATGAAACAATTGCGGTGAGATCATCTGTATGTTTCAAAACCGATATCAATGTCGAGATAATAGATTTGTGAGAAATAAATCTCTTTGAGATATAGGATGATAGGCTATCTTTGTGGTCTGGTGCTTGCTAGGCGTACAAACCGACCTTCTTTCCAATAGCCTATCTTCAAGTAAGCTAACGCATAAACGTCCCATTGGGAGAAGTAATTTTGTGAAGCTGGTATAGAATAACTGGGGGACTAAAAAATTAACCAGCACAGAATACAGTTTAAGACACTTGAAATAAATGTATTAGTTGTAGTCGTAATTAGTTACTCGGTGTTAGAAATATCCGTAGAGAAAACGGCATAAAAGTCAAAAGGAAAGGAATTAGAAATATAAAGTACAGTACTTATTAAAATATAGTATTAATAAAATAAGAAAATACAAAGATTTGGGCTTCGTATACGGTACAACCATGTGTATGTAGTAGTACAAACAAGGTGCATTGCAACAATGGACATTTGATAAAATGCATGTAAGGTCATCTGCATTGCCAATAATAAATTTCAAGGCCGCTTTGTGTTTCGTTAGGTTGCTTCCTCGGATTGTGTGATCATCATTCAAAGCTTAAGAAGATGCATATTTTCGGAGAGGACGGATCTATGTAGGTAATGTTATATGTCTTCAAATTTACCTCGAATACAGAGATTATTGTCTCTTACGTCTAACGATTACGTCTAAACCTGTACAAATAAGATGGTATTAGATTAAGCTTCGTAAACAGCCGTGTGAGAGGATTATTCCTGGATTTAATTTTCAGTGATATCCCTCAGAAGAAATCTTGTGCCACTTCGCTGGGAGAAATGTAAAGTCTCATTAAGTAATCGAGATGAGAGGGTTCCATAGCAATGGATATGTCTACAGGGCTTACTAAAGAATGACTTTAATCATGATTGTAATATATATGTGACCTTTAATGCGTGAGAAAATTTAAAATCGTCAAAGACAGATCATTTATCATTCTTCTCAGAGAATTCCTTGATTCAATATATATCGAATTTAGTATCTTTAATACATGTCGCCGCTCACTGCACTCGAGGAAAATGCTATTGCTTGGGGAATCAATGTCTTTTGGTTCTTTGGAAAGGCCTGTTTGTTCTCTATCATATCTCCGTAAAACACATTTCATTCACCTACATTTGGAAATGCAGGAAAGCACTGCACACTGGATATTTCTGGAAAATCCACCATAGGAAATGTCTTATTTTATGCAAATCCAACATCAAAATGCCTTATTTCATGTATTTTTGGTGTCTTTGTTGTAAATAAATGCATGATAATATCGAAATGACATGAACACTGAATATTAGTTAATAGTCTATATTACCTTATTATATAATTCGGAGATATATTATATATTACGGAGATATGATATAGCAATAACACACACATTACCATGAATAAAGCATATATGTGCGAATCGGACATAGGCAGTAGCATGAAAAGATGGATGATTGTGTTCCGGGTCCCTGTGTTTATTTTACTGTCTTCGCTTCTGTTTAACTCACTATTTCTGAGTAAGAAATCTATAAATTACTCGACAGAAGTTACCATTTAACATAGCAAAATGTTATTACAATACATCTCACCAATTTAATTAGTGAAAGGAAATTCTTAATCTTATAAGGTATTTCTCCCACCTTCTTCGCATGCCTTCGTGGTGTAGTTGTCAGCACTCTCGACGTTTAACCGAGTAGTCCGTAGTTCGATTCCCGGCAAAGGCGTTGTTCATTTTCATCACACCTGCTTCTAAATAACCTCATGACTCTACAACCTTTTACCTATAGCTGAACTGATACCTTCTACCGATAGCTTTATCTACCGAAAAAAATCGAAAGTTGCATCGAAGAAGGTCTTATCCTAAAAGAGGGCGGAAGCAGTTTCAATTTTCTAGCAAGAATTTGATTCTGAATTATGTGCTTTATTTGATTATGGCAAAGTATTCAAATGCTATCTGCCTAAGATACGCAGCCAATCAGTTCACTGGAATTCAAGTGCAGGGGCGAATTACCAGCGTTCAGTAATGCTACCGCTCAGTCTCTGGTGGGTTGATTCTAAATTAAAGAAAGTGTAATATGACCAATGCATCTAGTTCAATCTGACGAATATACGAGTGATCGGAGACATTCAAAGATTGCATATTTTGGTATATATACTTTAGAAAAAACAAGGAAAAATTATTTATTGGGCAAAAAAGAGAAATTTATATTTAAAATATGAAAGTAATGATTCATTTTATTTACTTTATTGTAGTGTAGGAGAGAATCGCAGTATCTCTCGGATGCCCACAAAATTAGATTTTATAGTTTAGTATTAAGGGGATGGTTCATTCTACTTTACATTACACCAGCGTTTCTAAAACTAGAACCCATGAAATTCCCTAGCGGTCTTCCTAGACTTCCAAAAATTAAAATTTAAACTAACTGAGTATACTTTACTATAGTTAAAAGTCTCGATGTTTGGAAATTACACATGGGAAACATCTATCACTTTTCCTGCTAAATCTGTATCGACACGATAATCATTTTGACTTTCTTAATGCCTATGAGAAAATAAAAGTGTCTGAGAGGAAACTTGGTTTGTGTGTTGTCAGTTGTGTAAAATAGAGAAGGCTTTTACCATTTCTAGCCTTAGAATGTTTTTTCCTGGAAAACGATACTTTATCGGTAAAGAATTATATAATGATAAATGTTTGCATCTCGAAACTCTGAAATCACATCTTAAAAGTTATTTTTCAAACAGAAATGTAGCGAATTGTCATGATTCCTGACCCTTTCCATTACGATTTTGAAAATAACAAACTATTATTATATGAAAGAGAACGGTTAATCGAACTCTCTTACGGCACAGGAATTAAAATGAAATCTCAAGTAGAAAGCATGATTAATTTCTCGACCTCGTTACCAGTGAATACGGAATGTAGTGAATGGTACAATGGTGCTTTGAAGAGCATAATGCTGTTTGCTTCTACGTACCTGTGTGGGAAAGTGTTTTATAGCTAACTCATAAAAAGTACTGAAATCGTCTTGATGTATGTACCTATTTCAGCTTATCAGAATACATCTAGATATAGAACATCTACTCAAGAATCGGCAGGCTCATAGAGCGGCATGAGCGACTTTATCCGGTCATGAGATTTTTGTCACTTGGCACGTACTAGCTTATAATTTAAGATATTTTGCTTTCTTACTTTCTTTAATAATGTAAACTTCATATTAATGAATTTACGTTTATGAAACTAGAGATTAAAATAAATAATTGTACAAATTTTAGCTAGTAAATGCTGCTTAAAGGTAAGTCTTCATGACACATCTAAAATCTCGTGCCGCTCAAAGAGTTAATATAAGTACAAACACTCATTCAATTTTTAGTTGATCTAATAGATTTTAATTATTAAAAGCGAATATATTTTTTCTTTTATTAACTTATAATATAAAATTAAATGAAATTTGGTTCATTGTATTTAAATATATGCATATACTGGTAAAAAATATGCTGAAAAATAACATCAGCCCGCGAAAGCCCGCGAATTCATCGTGGCAAGGAGTGCAAGATTACGCGTGTCATTGGCAAGAGCCTTGAGCACTATACAGATGATAGTACGACTTTGCTCAGTTCCTCCCCCAATTTTGATGCACAGCACCCCTGGGGTGACGGGTCCGAGGGTCTCCCACCTCTCTTTC
>KK117338.1:448988-474631 GCA_000611955.2 Stegodyphus mimosarum
GCCCCATGTCTCAGAGACACTATACATTTACAAACACCATCCCTTCTCCGGGATTCGAATCTGGCCCTTCGATTCGGCAGTCAGCTTCGCTAACTACTATACCGGTTGGGCGGCAGTTTATAAAAGTAGTCCCCGATTAGAAAATTCTTTGAGAAACCCATTATTACATGGCTGATTATAACAGTTTGATTTAGGAAAATGTAGTTATTAAAAGTTAACATATTTACTTCCACAGTTCCTTCTCTAGCATTTTCAGCATATGATTTAGAAGTTTTGGAATTATGCTAGCAATATGCAATGTATAAATAAAAATAGTAACAATGATAGCACTAACTGGTAACCGATGACTTTGTAATATATACTATAGTAATATTAATTAATCGATATATATGAACTTTCTAATCTGATTAGTTCTTCTCTCAACATATCTATTTAGAAACGAAGACAGACCAGTAGCCGAGCGTTTAATCGTTGAACGCTATTAATTCGACCTGGGGTCGATTCCAGGCGAACGGGCTGGCTGTATGAGAGTTTTCGTAATTTTCACCACGCGTAACGTGGATGAGAACCAGTTTCACATAGAAAGTGCACCACAAAGGCATCGCTTCTCCTAAGCGGGTAGCCCTAGTTTGCTTTGTCATAGTCAAGCAATACAAAACAAACCAAGCCTTAGAAATAGTGTACACGTATCCTCCTCTTGAATTTCAATAACTAAAATTATTAACCCTTTAAAGTCGCATTTAATTTACACATAGGTTTCATGATGATCGGAATTAATTTTCGTTGAATGAACAGTAACATATAATATTCAAGATTGTGAAGCTTGTCTACTTAATATAATATAATATAAAATCAATGTGGGTCTTTGCTGTGGTTGCTGAGAGCAGACATACGACTGGAAAGGCAAAGAAGCTTTGGTGGCAGAATGCATACATTCAGCCACAAAGACGTAATATTAGATGGAAGAATATAAATGAGTAAATATAGTGTTGCTCTTGATATATGAATATTTTATCTTGAGAAATAAGAAGTATGTGTTTTCTTCTGGAGCTAGTGATAAAAATTTTAAAAACTTTGCCATAGTATACTCGTTTCGCACTGAGATGAATTTTAAGTACTACCATAAACCTTTAAAAAACTTTTTCCTTGTGAATACATTTATTACTTAAATGTAAGCGATATTTTGGGAGGAAAAGTTTGAGAAAGATCCTAGGTCAGCACACTGTAGTAATTACTCTCTTCCGTTCTTATTAACCGTAACTCATTACCAGCTACGCATCAAAGCATCAGACTCTTAATGCAGCCCATTAAAGAAAATTCTGCTAACGACTTTGGTTTTAAAAGTCCACATTATAGTTATTGTTAGTTTTAGTTACATTTTGCTAGAGGGCAGGGAGTATAATGGGAAAGAAAGAACGTAAATTCTCTTCTTTTTATTTTTTAGCAATTTATATTTTTTATTATTTTTTGTTTTATTTATATAAATGAATAAAAAATCTGCTTATTTATTATACTGACCTTAAAATGAAAAACGAAAAATGGATGATATAGAAAAATATGGTTACTTCCTTGTTCAATATTCTTGGGAGTTTTAGCCGAAAATCAACCATAAGATATGCAGAGAAGTACTTACCATTAAAGTGAATGTAAATTTGTTCTTCTCAATATCAAAAGCAATGCGGTAAACTTTTATAATTTGAACTGAATGTAAAGCAATTGAAACGAACGTTTCTAATGTTTATATATTTCTGTTTATTTTAAATATATGTATGTCATATTTCGGGCTTTTCATTTATATCCTACTTACGCTTGTTTGTCTCATGTTTATATGTACTATACTTTCCTAACCGTTTATTTTCTTAGTATCACCTTTGTATGTAATATTCACACCGAATTTTATCAGTTTCTACCAAAACTGTCCCAACAATGTCTGCACTAATCTTTTAGTTCTATATATGTATATATGAAATACACCTAATGAGCTATTCTTGTGAGGTTAGCGACAGGAAAAGAACAAACCCAGAAGGAGTTCCATTCTGTCTTTAAATGTAAGCGTAATTATTTTTAAGTGCCATAATTAAAAATTAGATAGACACTGGCCCAAATGCCATTGTATTCAATATGCTAAAGACCTTCCAATTAGTAAAAGAAATCAACATTTTTTAAAATCGATTGTTGCAAAAGTAAAACATAATACTTCAATTACGATCCTTCAACTGAAAACCTGAATGTATTTTAGAAAACATTTCATTATCAAAAATGCAAAGGTAAACATTGTGTTTCTGTGAAAGTAAGAGGATTGTCCACCATGAATTTATTTTTAAGGAACAAACTATCAGTAAACGTTTTATTTAAATATTCTGGAACGCATGTAGAAGACGATTCTCCGACTCTCATTTTCAGCAACTGGCATTGTTTCCTTCTTCACGATAACGCACCAGCTCAACGAGCAGCTCTTGTACAGGAATTGTAGGCCAGAAAACAAATGTGTTATATGTAAGCTTTAACACCACTCTTTTTTTCTTTGCTTTTTGCCACGGACAGAACAGTCGGTCCTCTGTTTTAAGTGCTCATAAGCTTGTTGTATCTTGCCAATAGAATAAACAAACTACAGCCTATTGCTATGTTCCTGGAACATTACAATGTAAATGATAACCGAATATGTGAATAACTGAAATAAGGAGATGAATGACATGAAAGGTAAGGTAATGAAAACGTCTTGCAGCACACACTGACTTTTTCTCACTGTTATAATGCGCAGCAACAATTATATTATTAAATTAAAAAAGAAAGATGCTGTAGTTGGTAAATAATAATAAGCCTTGCAGATTCGCAATGTGTAACATAGCTCTGTTAATGCAATACCTATCGATAACTGGAAACGATTTTACAAGGAACTGGTAAAGGGTAAAAAAAAGAGAGCACTGTGGCGTAAAAGAATTTTAAAAAAATGCTATCACGTAAAAAGTAATAAAAGGACAAAACTGATTCTTGTCACTGGTCAGAGGAACTAATGCTAAAACACTGGTAATTTTACTTTCCATATTTACAGAGATAGGAAATATTAGCATCAAGGTTTAAGAGTATGGAAATACTTTTCGATTCCTTAAACTGTAGGAGGAAGCAACATGCTTTCTGCCCTAAGTTTGATCAACTCATGTTGTTAACTGTATTACCTCAGTATCTTCATCGGAAAGTGATAAAGTAACTAAGCAGTTTACGATTGTATTCGAATATAGATATCAATATTGTTAACTGTACTATACAGTAGAATATTAATATAGATATCAATATTGTTAACTGTACTATACAGTAGAATATTAATATAGATATCAATATTGTTAACTGTACTATACAGTAGAATATTAATATAGATATCAATATTGTTAATTGTACTATACAGTAGAATATTAATATAGATATCAATATTGTTAACTGTACTATACAGTAGAATATTAATATAGATATCAATATTGTTAACTGTACTATACAGTAGAATATTAATATAGATATCAATATTGTTAACTGTACTATACAGCAGAATATTAATATAGATATCAATATTGTTAACTGTACTATACAGCAGAATATTAATATAGATATCAATCTTGTTAACTGTGCTATACAGTAGAATATTGATATAGATATTGTTGCGTGCCTACGGGTTCGTTATGGATTGAATGCACAAGTCGTTAAAAAGTTAACAAAAATTTATTCTTTCCACAAGAAATAAGTGCTGAAATATTTTTTCAGAGCTATTCTTAAAATATCACAATATCTCAAACGTTTAGCAAAATTCATAAACAGAGAAACTAATTCTATCTCACAGCGAAATCGCTACAATCAATAACAGCATTAAGTAAACAAATAGTTCGCTTAAAATAGCTACAACTGCAACTGAGATAAGGTGTTTAAATTCGGTTTTTATAAGCTTTGAATCAGCACGAGATCATTATTTTACTATCTTGATTTTTGTGGATTACAAAAGAAATTGCGAGATATTTATTTATTAAATGTTAAATGCACGCGCTCTTGTATTTTTACTTTACCGGCTCAGCTTTCTCTTACAATTCGTCACGGGCTGCAGTGCGAGGGAAAATAAAACAGTTTTAATTACAATCATAAATAAATAGCCAAATAAATATGAAATCCGTAAAACTGGCCCCTTCGCAAGGACTGCCCGTCCCGGGCAGTACAATCCTTGGACAGGAAACCAACTTCCAACTAAGGCATCAATGCAATAATAAACATTACGTTACAAAAACAAAATAAACAATAATTGCAATAAGTAACTTTCAGCAAATCAAATGCTATCAAACGCTAAATACAATTCAAATACTATCAAATACTAAATGCAAAAAGGACCATGGTCTTATACGGTTTACATTACTATTTACAATTATATACACTACGTACTAAGGTCATGGTAATTGACTAACATGTCGTAATGAACGAATTTAGATTTGGAGTTCGATGACTTACGGATCCGAACCACGACATCATTCTGTCTGTTTAGGACTGTGTAAGGATCATCCCAAGGTAACTGTAGTTTCGGAGAAAAACCTTTTCTGCGAGTCTGATTCCATAACCATAACTTGTCTCCTTCGTTGAAACGACGTCCAGTAGCTTTCGTGTCGTAGCACGTCTTCATCTTCTCCGTCGCCAAGTTGACACGCTCTCGTGCAAAGTTGTGTATCACTTCAAACCGGGCCTGAAGATGTTGAATGTATTCCTCAAGCGATGAAGGCGCATTCGGAGGACGATCAAATAAAAGATCACATGGCTGACGAAGGTCAAGACCGAAGAGCATCGGAGATGGGGAATAGCCTGTGGTCTCGAGGACAGCACTGAGGTAAGCCAGTAAAAACAGTGTTAACTTCTTGTCCCAGTCCTGTTGGTTTCTGGAAACCACTAATGAGAGGTTATTGTGGATGGTTCGATTAAACCTCTCTACCATGCCGTCCGACTGGGTAAGTAAAAGCGTCGTTTGGGTTTTGTCATTGCCGAGTAGCTTGCAGAGTTCTTTTATTACAGCCGAGGTAAAATTCCTTCCCTCATCGGAATGTAACTGAAGAGGCACTCCAAAACTGGAAATCCAGTGCTGAATGATAATCTCTGCTACTGTGACAGCCTCTTCATCAGGTATAGGATACGCTTCTGGCCACTTGGTGAAGTAACCAATGACAACGAGGATGTATTTGTTGCCATCAGCAGTTCATGGAAGAGGTCCTAAGATGTCAAAGACGACACGTTCAAAAGGTGCTCCTACACTGTAACGTTGAAGCTTCTCTCATTGCGTTTCTTCGGTTCTTTCCGACTTGCACAGGCATCGCAACATCGGCATCATTTTTGCACGTCATCCTTTGCATTATTCCAGTAGAAGCACTCACGAACTCTCTGCAAGGTCCTCATTATTCCGAAGTGGCCTCCTGCAGGGCTGCTATGTAGTTCTTTAAGGACGTGCGGGATCCGGGGTCTTGGGAGTGGCAGCTGCCATCGGAAAGTCTTTCCATCATCCGATTCGAATTTCCGGTATAAGACGCCGTTTCGAACATGGAGTGAGTGCCAGAGAGCCCAATATTGTTTTGTCGTGGGACTATATCTCGAAATGTCCTGCCAGGTAAGTTTTCTGTTTGAGGTCTCCATTAACTCAATTATGGGTTTAATGTTACGGTCCTCCAGCTGGTCTTTTCTGATTTCCTTCTCACTCCACGGGTCTGGATCAGCTGATGTTGATGTTGTAATTTGTCGTGCGACTGGATTAACCAGTTGGTATTTTGCTTCGACGCTGGAACAATATCGGCAGTTTTCTGGGGAAGGTATGTAGACAAGGCATCAGCGTTTCCGTGCGATGATCTCTTGTGATGACGAATGTTGATGTCATATTCGTGCAGTCTCTGCATCCACCTGGCTATCTGACCATCAGGATTCTTAAAATTTAAAGGTCAGGGCAATGATGCATGATCCGTGCGGAGCAGGAATTTTCTGCCGTATAGATAATGATGGAAATGTTCTACGGCTTTGACTATGGCGAGCAACGCTTTCCTGGTGACACAGTAATTCCTCTCCGGTTTAGACAGGCACTTGCTCCAGTAAGCCACTACACGTTCTTGGCCCTCTATTTCTTGGGACAAGACAGCGCCGACACGTTCGTTACTCGCGTCCATGAAGAAATGGTCTGTCGAGCTGAGGATACGTCAGGATTGGAGCAGATGTTAAAGCTTCCTTCAGGTTCTTAAATGCATCCCCACATTCTTTTGTCCACACGAACTTTTGCTTGCTCTCTGTCAGCTTGTGAAGGGGTCTTGCGATGGAAGAAAAATCCTTTACGAATCTGCTATAGTAGGTGCAAAGCCCTAGAAAGTGTCTCAGCTGGTGGACATTTTCAGGACGTCTCTACTCTTTAACGCTGACACTTTTTCGAGATACCTTCAGCAGTGATGACGTGTCCGACGTAAGTCACTTCCTGTCTGAATAATTTGCATTTAACGGGACTCAACTTCAGATTGGCTTCTTTCGGTTTCTGAAGCACCTTTCTAAGATTTTCTATTTGTTCTACGAAACGCTTTCCGACGATGATGATGTCTTCCAGGTATATCAGACAAGCTTCGTATGAAAGACCTTTTAAAACAGTCTCCATTAGGCTTTCGAATGTAGACGGTGCATTACTAGTCCAAACGGCATCACCTTGAACTGCCAAAGTCCTTGTCCTGTAGTAAATGTCGTCTTTTCTTGGTCGTCAGGGTGCATGTCTATCTGCTAATATCCACTCTTTAAACCAAGTGTCGAAAAACACTTGCTTCCAGAAACAGTGTTCAAAATGTCGTCAGTTCTAGGAAAAGGGTAACTGTGTTTCTTCATAACCTCGTTCAACCGGCGATAGTCAACGCAAAATCTAGTTGAACCGTATTTCTTCCTGACAAGGAGGATGGGAGATGCCCAGGGTCTTGCTGAAGGCTCGATGACATTGTTTTCTTGCATGTCCTTTCAAAGTGTTCGTAACTCTTAATGTTTCGCAATCGGCAGACGTCTTGGATGCTGCTTGATTAGTGGATGATCATCAGTATCGATTCTATCCTCATCGTTTAATGGTGAGTTCTGCAGTAACTACGATGCTGTTTGAAGACACGGTTTCTGAGATGTTACTTTTTCTTTCAATGCTGGTTACTGGAGTACATTCTGCAACCAGTTCACCTTTCTTAGTAACTCTCGCCTTGTCAGTTACATTGGCAACTCTCATCGGGATAACCGTCCTCGTTAGGTCGACGAGTGCTGAAGCTATTAAGCTCCTTTAAGGATATTACAATTCTTGGGATATTCCAAGACGCCGTAGCAGAAATTTGTATTTACGGCTATGGATCTAGGAAGTAAAATTTCTGTTCTTGCCGGTATTATGATATCATCTTGAGCTATGATTTTGTGGATAGATTTCAATCCTTCCTCATTAATCCCGAATAAGGTTATGTCTTCAGAGGCAGAATGCAGTTCGTTATTTTAAAAGGTCCAAGGAAAAATCGAATTTCCTTAGAGAGTATGCAAGGGTCCGTAATTTCTGCTACATATGCCGTGTGATGGTAGGCGGTGCTTCCAAACCTGATGTTAACGTTTAATTTCCCCTCTATATCGATCTTTAAAGCTAGTTGGACCGCGAACATGATGGAATAAAATGCGCAGACAAAAACATTCAAAATTCGTTACATGGACGGTGTAGACACGACCAAGAGCGTCCGATCATTTATCCCCTGGCCAATTTTCAACAGGCATACCTTGAACGCGACGTTGCCATTTTTTTAGTTGTTCCGTGTATAATAACTTCGGAATACAATAATCTTTTCTCAAAAGTATCTGTCTGGTAAAGCTGGAAAAAAGCGGTCAGTGTGGTTTTAGGAGGAGATAAAATTCTTTCTTGAAAATTATTCTCATTAAAAAAACATGCTGTCCATTTTCTACGGCAAGATGTGTAACAGTCGGATATCTTTCATGTAATGGAAAACCAAGGAGCCGCCACGCTGCCTCATTAATAGTGATATATCGCCCTGCTTGATAGGTTTATATTTCATTCAGAGGCTGCAAGATACCTTCGGTACGCAGATTGTGAAGATCGCCTTGTCGCTCCCTTTATTGAAATATTTACAAATATATTTAATCACACAGAGTTGTAGGCTTCAACATTAATGTAAGCATTAAACAATTTATGTAGAACGGGTAAATATGGCACAACCCAGCTATTATCAAAAGTCTAGACTACCTCACTGCGAGTTTGAATCGTAACTCTTCTACCACCATCTTCAGGTGCTCTTCGGACAGTAGTCTGGAGGGTACAGAGCGGCGTCCAGATATATTTACCTTCGAATTGTTGAGCCAAATCTTTTTGAATGATGCTAACATTGGCTCCCGTGTCGAGCGTCATATTACAAGGAACTCGATTGACGTGTCCCATGGTGAAAAGTCCGTTACTGCCGCCACTCACTGAGAAATCTGAAGCGCTTTAAACTGAAGCTTTTCATTATCTGACAACCTCCGCCCCGCAAGATGGACACGAATTAGTTTCTCTCCTTCTTGATAGGTGCGGTCTTAACATCCGTGCCCTGGGGTGTTCTGCAGTTTCTTCGAATGTGCCCTTCAGCACCGCAGTTCCAGGATATACGATCGGTTTCTTGTCACCAATATTCCGTGTCAATGCATTCACTTTTCTAGTTAAATCGTCTAGGCGAGCAGTCATTTGATCCACTGGTTCTTGTATGTGAGCAGATCTGATTGGATGGCGGTCTCTACGAGTGGCTTGCTGTGTTGCCTCGAATTTCATGGCGTACACCAGAGCACTTTTTAAGTCCTTCACATCAGCCATTCGTAGTGCTCTATTTCAGTATCCCGGATGCCGTCGCTAAAGTACTGCAGGGACAGGATTTCCCTTGATTCTCTCTGACACTCTGTAAAAGCGAGATGGGACAGCCTTTCAACATCCGTGGCGAGCTCTTGGAATGTTTCGGTGACCATATGTTTACGGGATTTTAATTGAAGCCTGCTGTAGTCTTTCAAAAATTTCTCCCCAAAGCTCAACTCGAATGTGCCGGATAGAGCTTCGAAGCCTAGTCTCTGGTTTTTGGGAAGAGTCTACATGATATCCGCTGCATCTGCTCCTAGAGAAGCGGCGAGATGAAAGGCCTTAGCTTGGGAATCCCATCCATTCGCATCCGCAACTATTGAAAATTGTATCTTACACACTTGCCAGGAGGGCTTCCCATCATACGTCGATAAGTTCAAGGAGGGATGAGCAGGCATGGGTAAAAATGTAAATCCATTAGCATTGCTTCCTGCTGTCGCGACGAATTTCTTTAAGGCATCACCTTCCTTGGCGACCGAAGAAACCCTGTCATCAATTTGTTATTGAAGAGCACAAACTCTTCCTTCGATTTCTTCTTTGACAGAAGAAACTCTGTAACCTATTTACTGTTCCACGGCCGAAACTCTTTCTTTCATTTGCTCTTTCACGGAAGAAACTCTGTAACCTATTTGTTGTTCCACGGCCGAAACTCTGTCTTCCATTTGCTCTTTCACGAAAGAAACGCTTTTTACAATTTGTACAAATTTATTTTCAACCGCATATATTTTACCTTCCATAGCTTCGAATTTGTTTTCTATGACGCAGGTAATCTCCCTTTTCATTTCCATGCTTCAATCTTTTCTTGAACAGCCTTCATTTCATCCTTAAAAGGTTTCTCCATCTTTTCTTGAACGGCTCTCATCTCTTCTTTAACGGAAACTTCACCAGCTTTCATCTCTTCTTTAACGGAATCTTGGCCATTTATAATTTCTTCTTTAAATGCAGCAAAGGCTACCATAAATTGCCTTAATTATTTTTCCATTGCTTGTGTAATTTGCATTTAAGACCGCACTCCTGACACCAAAAATTGTTGCGTGCGTACGGGTTCGTTATGGATTGAATGCAGAAGTCGTTAGAAAGTTAATAAAAATTTATTCTTTCCACAGGAAATTAATCAAATTGCTGAAATATTTCTTCAGAGATATTCTCACAATATCATAATATCTCAAACGTTTAGCAAAACTCAATTCATAAACAGAGAAACTAATTCTATCTCACAGCTAAATCACTACAACCAATAACAGCATTCAGTAAACAAACAGTTCGCTTTAAACAGCTACAGCTACAACTCAGATGAGGTGTTTAAATTCGGCTTTTATAAGCTTTTGAATTAGCACGAGATCATTCTTTTACTTTCTCGATTTTTGTGGATTACAAAAGCAATTACGAGATATTTATTTATTAAGTATTAAATCTTGTATTTTTACTTTTCCGGCGCAGCTTTCTCTTACAATTCGTCATGCGCTGCATTGCACGGGACAATAAAACAATTTTAATTACATTTACAAATAAATATGAAATCCGTAACAATATCAATGTTGTTAACAGTACTATACAGTAGAATATTAATATGGATATCAATATTGTACTGTGACCTTTTTTTCTTACACGGCAACGACTTATAGACTTCTTGAATAAAATACAACAAGCATTTGAATAGCTATGAAATTAGTTTAGAAGCAATTTCAAAAATATATTAAATTATAAAAAATGATTATATGGGTTGAGGACGACAATGTGAGAGTTTTCAAGATTTGAATTGGAGAATATAGAGACAAACTTAAGCACACCAGATTTTGAAACTCCTGAAGCATATACCGTCGGAGGCTTGTGAAGAGACACAGTTATAAATTTCACTGATCCTTGAATGTGTTCAAAATTTCCTCGACTTTATTATTGCGTTTCTTGATCGTCTTAAATCACCAAAAGGAAAGATTTCATAATGATTTGACTGCTTTGAGTCTTTTGGGTACTATCAGTGCAATCAGTGATTAAAGCAGTTGCAACAGTCACAGATTGCAGTTGTGGACTAAACAAATATTCAAATAAAATATGTAAATTAATAATAAGAGATATGGCAACAAGAAAATTATGAATAGCGAAGTTTAAGATTTTAGTGTCACTATACATTCAATTAGGTTTATTTCGAAACAAAAAAATAAAATATATGCAGTACCTTAGCTAGAATTCGACCGCACCTCCCGATACTAGCCAGACGTACTTCCATTTACAATGAACGGAAGCATTAAGGAAACAGAAAATACCTTAAATTCTCCTCAAATTAAGTAGGACTTAAAAGGCGGGAACCCGCTCTCTAAATCTTTGTGGTGTCGAATTATCGTCCGTCAAAGTTTAGTTCGCGTGCCACTGATAGAGGCATTAGGTTCATTTCAGAGCAGAAAACATAAAAAATGAGTAATGCCCTCGGCAAGATCTAAACTCCAGGCTTCCCGATGTTAGCTCAACGTGCTCCCAACTACACCGCACGGTTAAGAAGGAGAAAACACCTGATGACACGATATTGGAGACTAATCTAATCATTAAAAAATATTAGACTGATTATTTGTGTTTTTTAAGCGCAGCTGAATATGATGATTATGAAAAAGTGACTGAGTTTTCAAGTCATTAAATTAAAAAAAAATTATTAACAAAGTGAATGTAAAATATAAACATGTAACTGGGCCTGTTTGTGCTCCTAAGTAATTTTGTATAAGAAACTCTTAACTTTTTTAAGAATAACCTTAAAAGTACAAAATAACAATGACCTTTCTACGAAATGCATATATAAATTTTTTGTTTTCAAAAGTTTAAGAAAAGGACTTATTGTGTTGCCAATTAAACTCTTTTCGTCTTCTTTTACGTTACGTTAAGTTTTCAGACAAAATAAAGTGATAAATTTACAAAGTATGTGAATGGATTACTTTGACCGTAACTTTCTAGAACATGGATAAAACCTCTGAAGCAATAAAATCATCGATTCGATTGATGAAAATTCCAGAAACATTCTACTACTCCGAGGTAAAACAAATTGAAACAAGTAAAAGTAGATTAATAGAAAAAGTTATCAAAAGAATCCTAGTTTTCCATGTCCAAAAGATGTACTTTACTGTAATCGCAGACTGTAACATTTCAATTCTCCAGGGATTTTACTCTTTCGCCTCAGAGAACATTCGAATTTTATCCTCGAGAAATTTTGTGCATGAAAAATTCTTCTTTTGGAGCAGTTTTATGTATTCTGCTTCATATTTTATATGCCAGAATGAATCGATTCCTTAGGCAAATAGCGGGAAACAAAATGCATTTCTCTTGGAACGAAAAAGTTAACAGTTTCCTAATTTTATGTTTAGAATAACTATAAGCAGGTGGATTATAAGCAGGAAGGAAACTGGAAAGGAAAAAAACGGAAAGCTCCCTGAATGTATGTACGATATTACATGATAAAAAAATAAAACGTGTTTTCAAGCAACAGAAAATTATCATTGAAATGAAACAAGAAACGAAACGAAAACAAAAAATAAATAAATAAAATAAAATAAAAACTAAAGCATGGAAACATTTCATATCTTGCACTCTTGTTAGATGATTTAAAAACAAAGTGAATTGTAAATAACAAATATACTCTTGATAACGCAGGAGCTGTTCATAGTGATTCTAGAGTATAAATAACAAAATGATTTAAATTATAGGTATTTTTATTGTTTTTGATTTGAACGGAAATGAATAGGTAAGTGGCACGGTGTGACAACATAAAAATAGTCTGAAAATGTTGTCAATAATATTTTTATTTTAATACAAATTTTAGCTCCGTATCAACACATTTGAGTTGAAACCGATTTATTTTATCAAGAAAAGTTAAAAAATATACGCTTCAAAGTTTTCAAAAACAGAATGTGTACAGACAGGGAATTAAGTTCAGACAAAAGAAATCAAAAGTATTTAATATCATCACGTGGTAGAAACATTAGGTATTTTTTTGAAAGCAGGAAAGGTGAAAAATGAGCAATGTCCACGTCAGGACTTCTAACCACGGACCACTCGAATACGCGCCGAGCATGTTGACCACTACAGGCATGCCAAGAAGGTGGGAGAAATACCTTATATACTCCTCCTTTTAAAGGGCGATTTGGGATTAGGTGATCCGATCGCCAAATTCTGGTGGCGGAGAATTATCATCCACCACCATTTTAGTTCGAGAGCCACTGTAGAGATATTAGGTATTTTTTTGAAAGCAGGAGAGGTGAAAAATTGAACAATGCTCTCGCCGGAACTCGAACCCCTCTCGAATACGCATCGAGCGTGCTGACCACTACACCACGAAGGCATGCCAAGAAGACGGGAGAAATACCCTATAACGTTAAAGGTGTTGCAAGTGACATTTTGCAAAGAAAATCCCTCTCTGATTGCATAGGGAATGATCCAGCCGTCTCTTATAACTAAGTGTCTGTAGGCTTATCAGAGGCCGAGTAGATAAAATTGCATTAGCAGTCTGATCTGGACTCGAGGTTTAGTTTGCTTGTATTGAATTATGATATAGACCTCGAAGGCTATATACCTAAGGGTATCGATGCTTTCGTAAAGGTCTTTCTGAAAAATATGTCTTGTATTCCCGTTACGTTTGAGGAAAACATATAAACTCTCAAGCAACCAGCTTGTTCATTTGAACCTGATACGAAATGCCAGCTTTCAACGATGTTTCTACTCAGCCACTGCTGAGATGATCCCGATCGAATTATAGAGCATAGGTTGGCTATAGATGTGTTTTCGTCGTTTTCCGATGTGTAATAGGAATAAGAGCTAGCTTCTCTTAAAATGCCTTTCACCAAAGCATTCTTTCTCTCGGGCAGACAGTATTTGCATAAATGTTTTAAGAAACAAACTTGTGATATTTGATTTTAAATTTAGCTAGCAGATAAGATTAATTTTGAATCTTTCCTTTGTGCCTCGTTTCGTCACGTATTTTCTCAGTCCAGAAGTTTAAGCAGATTTTATATCTTAGTTTAAATTGAGAGGAGAATAATAATAGACTTGGTAGTAGCGGTTGTAATTCTGGCTGCGGTTGTAATGACTGATTGCAGTTGTAATTCTGGCTTTTAGGCCATCAAATTCGACACTCTGCTCCTGTAAACGGGGATCTGAAAACCCCCGTGAATACCGTGAGGCACAAAGGGATTCCCCAAAGGTTAATGTGTGGTGCGGACTAATGCACGACCGAGTCATTGGGCCTTTCTTTTTTACAGAAAAGATGGTCTCATCAGTCGTACACTTAGACATGTTGGAAAACTTCGTATTTCTAGAAGAGCTTCAGCCACATGTCTTTTTGAAATAAGATGGTGCACCACCTCATTGGGGTACCATCGTTCGTAGTTCTTTGAATTACCATTTTAAAGGAAGATGGATTGGGCGAGGAGGTCCAATTCCTTGGCCACCCAGATCACCTGATATAACGCCGCTGTATTTTTTCCTTTGGGGATTTGTAAATGACAACGTTTACAGGAGGAGAATGCCGAACATTGATGACCTAAAAGGCAGAATTACAACCCCAATAGCCTCTGTGGATGCCGATATGCTTGCCGGTACCTGGAGTGAAATTGAATACCGACTTGATATTCTCCGTGCGACGAAGGGGGCACACGTGGAAGTTCATTGACAAGGGTCATGAAACATTTCGACTCTATCTAAACATTTATGTTATTAATTTTAATCTATCTTTATTATGTTATGAGTTATTAAACATCAAAATGGGTCCGGGACTTTATAAACACCCTGTATATCATTTATTCTCAATTGACACTTCTTCTGCTCAAAATAAGAAGTCAAACAAACTTCCTTAGAAAATTTTATATCCTTAAAGGAGGGTACTGTACATTTAAGCCACGGTATATAAATTAATTATTATATCACTTGTATTTGTGGAACAATAAATGATATTTTCGTATGTTTCTAAGTAGTATCAGGAAACTTTATTCAATAGTAAAACGAACTCTTGTTTCTAAATACTTTCACAAGATTTTTACAAATGCAAGAAAAAAGCACAAAATTATTCAAAAAATAAATTTATTGTAATAGTTGTAATTTTGATAAAAGTATAATATCTGTGATTTTTTTCTAACCTGAAATCTTGCTTTAATTTTTTATCGTTCTTCTTTTCAGTGAATTCGAAAATTGCTACAGAAAATAAATAGGCTTTCTGATTATTCTTATGTAAGCCGACAGAGATGTTAATAATAATTGAAACAATTAAGTCGAAGTGGACTACTTCAAGGTTGGAGAAACAGAAAATAAAATCATGCTTAGTTAATTTCATTCATTTAAGCTGTATCGCCTTACGAAGCTGTCTTAATACAAGTGGGAGTTTGACCGATTAGTCTGCTTGTTATGAGTAATGTTCGGCTATAATGTGTGCAGTTCTTTTTATTTCTTTATCAAGATCTCTTTTTTTAATTATTACAAAAGGGAACAATGCATAGCTGTGCTTTCCTATAACGTAATCATTTTAAAAAAGCTGTCATACCCTTAAATTATAGCGTCTTAATTTGAAGTAAGTTTGATAAATCGAGTTTCAAAGCTTTGTAAAATTTTACCTTCAAGTAGACCTGAATTTACTTATCGTAATATATATCGTATTAAAATGTATAATACCTAATGCAAGCAACATTGAACAAAAGCAAATAAAAAACGACTAGCAATTTATAAATTTAAAATTGAAAGATTTTATATTACGCCCAAAGGGAAGTTTTTTAACATTTGTGTGTTACCTTTGTTTATAAATATCATGTTCTTCGCATGTACGGCACATAAAATTCAGTTCAACGGCAAAATCATAAAATAAAATGTCAAAATAACATATCTTTAGAATTTCCGATACACTGCCTCGCATGCTGGAGATAAAAAAGTGTTTAATTCCACACAGTGTTGCCACTGCTCGCTTTTAATATATAAAAAAAACGACTTTTAATGCTAATTTTTGGTGATCAAAAACTCAAAATTTTACAAAAAATTAAATAATAAATAAAAAGTAAATAAAAAATCTGCAAAGGTTCAGATTTTAGCGGTCGCTCAAAAGGGTTTGTTAAGGACACTCTCGCTGAGCTCCTACCATTTTGCTGTTGCACTCACTCCTGCTAACGCATTTCTGTTTGTCTTTTTCGCTTTATTATTATAAGCATCGTTTCCTTCGCACTGACGCCATATGTAGATCAACAGCAAAATTACGAAAAATTTTAAAATCAGCATGCGTTTAGAATTCCCAATGAAGTGTTAAGTGTTGGCATACATTTTTCCATTTTTTTTCAGTTTTTTCTCAGTTTATTATAATCATATACAGTTTACTTAGAAAGATGGTTTGGAAACCGTTTTTTGGGATTTCTATTATTAACGTTTTGTGTGTTAAATTTATTAATTAAATATCATGTTGTTCGCATTTACGCCGCATAAAATTCAGTTAAATTACAAAATCCCAAAATATTTAAAAACAGCGTACCTTTAGAATTTGGGATATACAGTCTCGCACGCTGGATATGACAATGTTTGAATACGTACAGTGTTGCCACTCCTCCCTTTCAAATAGTTGAGTTTATGAAAAATTCATTAAAATTTTATAAAATATGAAATATAAAATTCGAAATTCAAAATTATAGGGACCCATGTTCAGGTGGAGGACTAAGTTATTAAAGATTTGATGGCCCTAGGTTCCGTCATTTTTCACAGTGCGAGAAACATACATACATTCATGCAGATTCTTCATTATTTAATTTCTTTGAATTAATTCAGGGTGATAGCATTTCGTGGCCACAATTTGAAAAATGAAACATTCCGTTTCGAAACTAAAACCTACTCGAGCTAAGGTCTTTTTGGACTAATAACACGTTTTTCTATGAAAATATTGAATATTTTGAACTAGATAGATCATTAATTAAATGCATTTTTATTATTTAAATCAATCTGATTCAAAAGTATGAAACGTATGTTCTTAAGAACTGTATCTATTGCTTTCAAATAGTTTAGTTTGTTAGTCCACAACAGACAGATTCAGTCTGAAAGATAAATATTTGCATTTTGCCGACTGGCAACAGACTCGAATGAAAAGCAAAACTTTTCATTTATAGTGATTCGAAGCAAAATGTCATTTCGGGACTAATAATCCTTTTGAGTTAAAAAGAAACTCAATGTTAACATTTGTTTTGTTTCATTAAAAACGTTTTTGAACGTCAGATGTTTCGTTTTATGTTTGTCTTTAATTTTAATTATAGATAATTTCTTGTTTAATTGCAAAGTTTCATTTTGCAGGTCTTATAGCTGTCGTTTCCAGAATTTTGATTGACGAACCTTTTAAAATCTCTTCATTCACAATAATTTTTTTAACACTTTCTTGTTTTCTTTGTTTTGTTTGGTAACACTTGCGATGTTTTCCGGAAGTAAAAGCATGCTACATGTTTTGCCGTCCGTGAATTGATTGATGATTGGGGCAGAGGCGTACCGAGGGGAGGGACAGCGATGAAGCGAACCGCCTTTGGTTAGAGAATGAGACCTTAAGTTTTAAAGTATATGCACCTATATGTAACAAAATAACAAAATAAAAAGACCAAGATAAGAAGTGGTCTGTATTTGAAAATGTTTCAAATGTGTATTTGAAATGAAAGTTTGTTGAGGAAATGGAGTTGCAAGAATAAGTCTCTAACTTATATAAGGCATTACAGACATTTTTTGATATTGCATATTTCAGTTGCTTCTTCGAAGTTTTCAAAGCAGATTAAAAGCTATCTTGGATCAACAATGAACCAAGTATTGGCAGTCTTTTCCATTGAAAATGCCATAGTTAAAAGCATGAATTTTGACAAAGCTATAAAAATTTTTCGGAACTTAAAGTCGCAAGAAACAATTTTACCTTTTTTTTATGGATTGTAAAGTTATAAAAATTTTTTTAAATCATCTAAAATGGCAGATTAATAAGCTTTTTACTTCCTTGTACGAAGTAAAGAAAGTATTCTAATCGTGAAAGATTTCGGGTATTATATTTCAACGAAAAGATCCATTTCATCTGCTCTCGAAACCATTTGAACGATATTTTTGTCTGACATCTCCATGTGTGAACAGAATAAAGGACTGGTTTTGCCAAAAAGGATTTAAAATCGATTCAGGAGAGATTTTTTTCCTTGATGTCTGTACGTACGTACGTACGTATGTGTCGCGTATAACTAACTCAACAACGAGTAGCCGTAGAACGTTGAAATTTTGCATATGGGACTGCTATAACATGTAATTGTGCAACCTCGTTTTCGTTGCAATCGGCTGCCACAATAATATATATATATATATATATATATGTGTGTGTGTGTGTGTGTATTCTCACTCTGTTACCTGGTTCGGTGAGCTTAGTTTTTTTATTCTTACACGTTGGTAAAGTGTCAATTTTTTCCTTTGAAAGTGATTGCTGGACGAAGTTTTTATATTTCGGTTAAGGTTTTTATGCCTTTATTTAATCTGTATGCAGTAGTTGTAGAATTTTTAACAATTTAAAAGTTTAAACGGCGTCTTAATCCTAACGGAAGACCATTTGTTTACATTTTAAACTCAATAGAATAAGTATTAAGTCAATTTCTACACAGTCCCTGCCTTTTTGCCGAGTGGGACCAAAAGTAAACTTTCAGTTTAATACGCAGAAAAATCTCCCTTCTTGCCCGCTGATAAAATTGCTTGGAGTGGAAACTCTAATTTTAATTGTAAATTTTTAAAAAAACATTTTTAGCTGTATTTGATGTTTTATGTTTTTCTGTATTTTATAATATTTAAATGAAGATCTTTTGAGTTTTCATGTACTTTTGCTTTGCCGCGAAATGAGAACTAAATTAATTGAATGAGAAATATGTCTCTAATTAAATTAGAGGAAATAGGTTTAAATGAAATGCAGCAAAAAATGTGTGTAATTTAATAGCGGTGAAGCAAACCGCCTCTGGTTAGGGGAGGAGGCATTCGAAGAACCTTAAGGTTTAAAATATATGTTCCAATATGTAAGAATATAAAAAGACGAAGATAAAAAGTGGCAAGGACAAAATTTAATAGGCCATATAAGGAAGTCATGTGGTGTCCCCATTAAATTTTTAAATACATATTTATGCGCTAGATGTAAGTTGTTTTTCCTTGGATCGTACGATTTTCAGTTTTCCAAATGTTTTAACTGTTTCATTTTAATTAAATAAATCTTAATTATCTATTTGCGTTGACGCTTTATATGGCAATCATTCTAAATAAGGGGAGGAGGTAGGGAGATTTCCACTTCGAGCCTCGACAGCTTAAAGTTTGTCGCTGAATCGAGTCACTGTCATAACAGTCTTCTTCCCTGCTACGCTAACGAAAGGAAACTAGAATGTGCATTTCTAGTCCGAACAAATACTTGTGTTCGGGGTTTACTTATTGTATAAAGATAAAAGAATGAACTGCTGCTCCCTAAAACCGTGTATATATATATGTATGTAGTATTCGATGTAGTACATATAAATAGATATATATGTGAGATATAACAAAATACGATAGCAGCTTTAACAAAATTTGTCGACCTCAAAATTAACATTCCAGATTTGGTACCTTCCCCTAAATTCATCTGTTCTCCCATATTCGAGATCTTTCTATGTTATGTATCGGTACGTGAAAAGGGCAACTGAAACTAATATTAACTAATCATAGCCTGCCTATACAATTACATTTAACTTAGTATAAATACCGCTGGGGAGTTAATTACTTCTTTCCTTCCCTAACTGCTGGTTTGTCAACACCGCTTCGCCTTAGCAGTGCTTAAATGCCCAAGCCATTTCTTTTAAAAGCCCATGTACTTCGAAATTTATCATATTTCATTATGACTGAATCATAGAAACGTATTGGATTTCATTATGATTGGATAAATATCTACGGAGATGATTTTATATGCGTGGAAATAAAGATTGGGAATTCTTCTAATTAATTTTTGTGTCTGCGTCATCTGTTCGTCTTCCCAGCCTGCCACTATGCACCACGACAATGCTTCAAAAACATTACACAAGAAACCGCAGGCACCTGGAATCAACCTGGTGGAATGTTTCTCCAACGGATGTGAATAGTTTATTCTCGAGTGCTTGCGAGCACAAGAAACGCCGTGCTTAGCTAATGAATGAAATAGTGTTTCCTACACCGTAAAAGTATGTCAAGGTCGTTTGCTAGAGACTTCTAGTGCTGTGCCTACTTTTTAGCCAGTATATTTTGCAGAAAATGTCATTTGGTTAATTCTGCTGTATATGAACGGTTTGGTGTTTCCTTTTCTGAAGGAGCTATCTTCGTTAAAACGTGATGTCGATCTCAACAGCAAAATAGTGTGATGACATCTGGATGCTTCTAGTGATATGCGTGCGCGTCTTCTGAAAGATTATAAAGGTGTCATTCTAAAAGTGTCATCAAGTGGGATTCTAAAAGTGTCATCGAGTGTGCCGTCAAGTCTTCAAATAGTTTCATGTGATCAGTGAAATGTGAAAAAATTCTAGTGATGTGTGTGAGTGTCAAGTGTTTCAGTTATTTAAAGTAAATTCTTCAGGAAAAAATGTGCATCATTTAGTAAATTTTTCAGAAATTTCAGTGATTAATGTGATTCAGTTTAGTATTTTGGTATAATGTGAAATCTTAATGCTGTGTTCTACTATGAGGTATGAAAACACGATCCCAAACAGAAATGTCTACGGAAAAAGTGAAATAGCGACAATTACTAGCGATAAATTAGTGCGCCGCATCTTCTATGGACAAAATTCAGACGTACAAATTGATGAATATCTCTTATTATTTGAGAAAAAGTGCTAAAGCAAAAATATTGGTGACAAGAAAAGTCACTAGTATTTTCCGAATGCCTTCGTAGCGAAACTCATGAATTTTTTCCTCCGCGAATGTGTCGAACTAGACTGGCCAGCACTTAAGGATAAATTGCTTACATATTTCTCAAGTGCAGAAACAGTCGCTTTCAGTGACTTTATTAAATGCACTTATTCTAAATTTAATGATATCTATAAATGTTTTAGGCAAAAATTAAGATTCTCATCTATTTTAAAATTAGAGGAAAAAATAATTATTTAATCGTTGAATCAGGGACTTCCTGAGCAGTAAAGAATGTTGCTCATGGCGCAAAATTTTGCAACAATTCAAGACTGGATTAACACCTCTAGGAAACGTCTTCCTAGCTCCCGTTCATCTAGCTCAAGTTCACTGGGAGAAATCCGTAAAGCAGAAAATTTTTCAATTCCGAGACAAAGTATACCTCCGATTTTCAACAATTTAGATATAGGTCTTCAAGACCATTTTTCGATCTTAATAATAATCTTAATCTCTCCACAAAATCAGGCATGGAGAAATTTCCAGCAAAGACGAGTAGTTTAGCCATATAGATTATTTCCTTCGTTAAGTCATTATAATAATCAAGATTTGCAAAATGTATCCAAAAGTGAAAATATTTAAAGGGGAATGTTCAATGAAATAAGAAAAATTTACCAGGTATTATCGATACAGGGTCTCAGGTAAATGCGATATCTGAAACTATTTTAAATTCTATCGGTGGAAAAACTGAACTTATTCAAAATCATCCTAACTTAAATTTAATGTCATTATCAGGAAGTCTTGTTGTGACTAAAATAATTAAATTGTTATGTAAAATTAGTCATATTAGTAACACTATAGTATTTTATGTTGTGAATTCCAAATTAACTTATTTATTATTATCATCACCTTGCTGTTTCCTTATTTAAATTAGAACTAAATTTTAATAATTATGAAGTGAATCAATTTAAACGCATGATAAGTAAAGGTATTCAATTAAATAAACTTTTTCAGAATAATTTTGTATATCAAAACAGTGTAAATAATAAAATTTTTTATAATTATGAAAATGGTGAATTTGTTGATTATCAGTTGCAAAAATTACTAAGTAACTATAATCATATATTTGCTAAAAAGAAATATGATGTGGGCTGTATTAATATAGAACCTCCACTAGTAATTTTAACTTCAGAATTACATATATCATCTCGACCCTATAGTGCCTCTCATAAAGATAACAGTGAAATTAAAAGACAAATAGGTGAACTATTAAATACTGGTATCATAAAATCTTTTTTAGTCCTTATGCTGCATCTGTAGCTTATAGAAAAGATGAACAAGCCAAATCTAGATTGTGCTTTGATTATTGGAAATTTAATCAAATTATCAAAACATTACCTTTTGATTGGAAAAATTCCCCAGCTGTGTTTCAAAGAACTCTGAGACAAATTTTAAACAAGTATCAAATTCTGTTTGCTTTAAATTATTTATTATTTTCATGACAATTTAATGTTTTCTCCAAATTTTGATGAACATCTTAACCATCATAAGATACTATTTGATATACGTGTGAAAGAGAATATGAAATTGAAACAGTCTAAGTGTAATTTTGCTATAGAAAAAATGAATTTTCTAGGATATGAGGTTCAAGCAGGAAAGTATCAGCTCAGTAATGCAAATATTGATATTATTAAAAAATTAAAACCCTTTAAAAATGTTAAAGAATTAAAAAGAGTTTTGGGAAGTATAAACATATATCATAAATTTATTCAAGATTATGCAAACATTAGAGCTCCTCTAGCAAATTTACTTAAAAAAGATACTCCCTATAAATGGACTAATGAATGTCAAGCACCTTTTCAAAATTTAAAAGATGCATTAATTTCAAGAACTATTTTAACTTTGTTTAATCCAAAATATCATTGTCATGTATTTGTTGATGCATCTGAAAAAGCTGTTGTTGCAGTTTTGAAACAAGAACTCGCAGACGGTAACCTACATCCAATTGCTTTTTATTCTAGAAAATTAAGGTTTTTATGAACAAAATTATGCAATAACTGAATTAGAGTGCTTAGCCATTATAGATGCTATAGATAAATTTTATTATTATTTACATGGTAACCATTTTACTGTACAAATTGTTCAGGCTGCTTTAGTCTGGCTTAAAAACATTAACCATCGTACAGATAGATTACTCAGATGGTCCTTAAAATTATCTATCTATGACTTATTAAATACTAATGTTGAAGCAGACAGGCTAACGATAAATTCTATAATGTCAACATTTAAATTTGCAAGTTAATTTATTATCATTAGAAGAAGTTATAGAATATCAAACTTTAAATAATTTATGTAACCCTAAGCATAAGAAAATTAAGGATGTGTTAAGGATTAAAAAACAAGGGCTATGTAAAATTTTAATACCCATATCTCTTCGTACTAAATTACTTGAAAATGTTTACCTTAATTTTCTGGCTTACTGGTGTGTCCTGAATGTTAAATTTATTATCTGCTCTATACTATTGGCCAGGAATTGTTCAAGATGTTCGAAATTGCTGTAAGCATTGTGAAGTGCGTCAAATTAAAAAGAAAAATAAACAAAAGAAATTTGGTTTAATGCAGTCTTCACCATCTGTTAGTGAGCCTTTTGAAATAGTGTCTATTAATACTGTTGGTGGATTAAATTATTATAATTATACTGAAAAGTATATTCACATTGTTATTGATCCTGCAACTAGGTATATATGGACTTTTGCTTCTAAAAGTGTAATTACTGATATAAATTATTTAAGACATTTTTTTCAAATTCAAGTGCCAAAGAAAATTTTAAGTGATACAAATGCTTCTTTTACCTCTTTGAAATTTAAGCACTTTTTAAGGAATCATAATGTAAAACAGTTATTAACTACTGCCAACAGACCTCAAAAATGGTAAAGTAGAACGAGTTAATCAAACAATTAAAACTAGGCTAAAATGTAAATTAAATTCTTATCAAGGTAATTTTGCATGGACAAGATTACTACCTCAAGTGAACACTCCACATTCTGTAACAAAATTCCCACCGTCATATTTAATGCATGGAAAAATACCTTATGACTCCTTACTTCAAAAAGTACATCCACCAACTGAAGAAGCTAGAAAAATTGCTCAAAAAAGTCTGATGATTATCATAATGTAAATAAAGAAAGATATGATACCATTATAAACCTAGTAATTTTAGAGTAAGTGATTTAGTAATGTATGAAGAATTTCAGTATCCAAATACAGGCAAACTTTCACCTCTTTTTCAGGTCCTTATAAAATTTTAAAACAATATTCTGAAGTTTCTTTTGAAATAGATAGGCCTAATCCTCTAACTAAAAGGAAATCAGAAATTGTTCATTCAATCAGACTCAAACCTTTAAATCTAGCTAGTGAGTTTAAATTAACTGTTAGAAATAGTAGAAACCCGGTCTCTATCCAAAATTAATTTATTTTTAATTTTCCGAAATTCCGCATTAATTTTTTTCCCTATGATGACATTTAATACCTGATTTAGACTTTAAAACCAGTTATGACAAATTATTTTTCCCGATTTTGACCTTTCCCAGTCTGGCTCCTTTCCTTTCCTCCCTTTCCTTTTTCCCAGAATGTTTCCGTTCAAAATTTGTTGCGTACGTCCCCCATACCCCAGAAGATGGGGAGAGGAAAAACTCTACCATCATATTTTGAAAAATCTGGGTTCAATACCAGATTTTCATTCAAAGACGAATTCCCAATCTTTATTTCCACGCATATAAAATCATCTCCGTAGGTATTTATCCAATCCTAATGCAATATGATACATTTCTCTATACATGGGCTTTAAAAAGAAATAGCTTAGGCATTTAAGCAAAGGTAAAACGACGCGGTGTTGACAGAGACGCAGTTAGGGAAGGGAAGAAGAAGAACGACGCAGTTAACTCGCTAGCGTATATTTAAACTAAGTTTGATGTAATTGTAGAGGCAAACTATGATTGGTTAATATTAGGTTTACTTGCCCTTTTCATGTACCGTAACATACCATAAAAAATCTCGAATTTGGGAGAGCACCAAATCCAGAATGCTAATTTTGAGGTCGTCAATAATTTTTAAACTATCGTATTTTGTTAAATTATATGTAGTATTTTATTTGCTTAGTTCGAAGATGGAAGCTTAAAACAGTAACTTCTAGATGTGGCCGTTTCAAAATATTATTTTATTTGAGAGTAATTCACCTCGGAACAATTCTGTAGAGAGAGAGTATTTTTTCAGTCATAGTTAAATAAGATAGTTTTTATTGATACTGATTTTAAAAGTACGACGTAGCATTTTAGACAGGACAGGATAAGCGACGCAGAGTTGTTTGCAGAGTAGAAGCTAGGGAAGAATTGACGAAATTGTTTTGCAAAGCAGTATTTATACCTAGTAGATGCAGAAAGTACTCTAAGCTGTGATTGGTTAATTTTAGGTTGTTATGTAACATGGAATCCAATTATAATGAAATATATATGTTCGAATAATAGATGAGTCCGGTTATTGGACAATTGAGTTTCGGACATTATACTGTACTTGTTAATGTTTGATGATTCTGTGTTACATATGTTTAATATATACTTGATATCGTTGTCTTTTCTTCCTTCCTTCATTTGTTCTTTTCTTTTTTTAAAAAAATCAGTCAAGTTCTTTTCTAAATATGTAAGTCAAGTGTTTCGTTTGTTGGAAAAATAATCGAAATAAAGCTATTTTACACAGCAATTAATGAAAACTAATATTTGAGTTCCATTATATGTCTATTTAACTATTAAAACCCATTTTAAAATTAATTACATTAAAAAAACTGTGCTAAAACGTAAGGCAATGCTTTCCATTCCACATGAAAAGAAACTGAGAGTGTTTTTTCAAGGTACTAAAATAAATGAGAAGATAAAATTGGTTT
>KK117338.1:474664-487120 GCA_000611955.2 Stegodyphus mimosarum
GAAGATTTCGGGCTCGCCGTAACTTCCCTAAGTAACGAACTTAGAGTACGTAATAAAGCAGAATAATAGATAGGAAGGTGTATTTCATCACGATGAAACTGGTTTAGGAGGGGTTCAGTAGGAAATTTAGTTACTATTGGAAGAAAAGGAATTAAAAGGCTTCACATCTCAGCATTTATATCAGTTTTATTTTCCTAGCTTATAAGGAGATAAAACATAAGGACTGCAAACATTTTCGTAAGTAAAGCTTTAAGAGAAACATTTTTTTTTGGAATAAATTTTGATACTGTATCCTTAAAAGCATTTTGACGTTTTAAGATGGTGTTTATATGCTTCTTTGTTGCTCCAACCTAAAAGAATTTCTGCATTCTAAAAATTATCATTTAACGAAATCTTTAACTCATAGATTCGCTTTTACAATCCGCTTTAAAAATTAAATATATATAAATATATATATACATATATGTAAATATGTAAGCTAAGAAATATGTAAATCAGTTTTATAATTTAATTTAGTAATAGCCTATTAATTCTTCCTTTTTAATTTTGTTACTTCCTATTTATTCTGAAAGTAATAATAACATTTCTGGAATGCTGCATTTCTAGATTAATCTAAGTCAAAAAGCTTGCGCAACGCTGATGACGTAGTCATTTCGGAACTTAAACTCTGAGAACTGAACCCTTTCTAACGTAAACCAAAACCTTCCTCTTTTCCAAAATCACACACACACGCGCACACACACACACGCGCACGCACACACACACACACACACACACACACACACACACAATGAATAAAAGAAGATTGTTTTCTGGTGCTTATACATATATAAATGAGCAATTTTTATATACATATATGGTAATTAAAAATATCTGGCAAAACTGTAAAGAGCCGAAATCAGTAGATTTTGTTGCTGAATGTGTGCGTAGATATGGCTCTGTTGTTCTGCTGGTGGTAATCCCCATGCGAGAGTTATATACGAAATTCGAGAGTTACACGAACGCTGATATCGCCGACCTGCATTTTATCCATGAGCTTGCGGATTTAGATTAGGGTAGGTTATCTGAATATGAGAAAGCCTTGATGGCTATATGCTTAAGAGAAGGGATGTCTTCGTGGAGGATTTTCTGAAGGAACTAGGAAGGCATGAGACTGTGGATGGAAACGGAGCAGATGATCAAAGGAGGTACTTGGAAATCATTCTGTAAATCTTTCCTATTCTTAATCCAAAATTTTATACTGTAATCTACGTACTCCTTTCTCGCTCACCTCTGCCTTGCTAGCCTTACAGCGACCACTTCTGTGCTATCGCTGTATTACTACAAATATACGAAAATCTATACGTGTGGGGTTGTGTTTTATCCAACGAAATATTTTTCAATAGATAATCTAGGAAAGATTCGTCATGTATCTAGTTCATACAGTATATGCGCTACCATCATCAAAAGTTTTATCTTATATATATATATATATATATATATATATATATATATATATATGTATGTATATGTGTGTGTGCGTATAGGGTGATCCAAAAGCAACAGAAAAAAATCAAGTTTGAATAGACAATAGCACGATGAGAGTTCCACAGAAATGCATAGAAATATATGTTAGCTTTTATAATGTGAAATAATAGTGTTGCCTGAACATTTATATATTTCTGCAAAAGGTGGTGTCTCAGATGTGTCAAAAGTTTGCATAATTGCGCAGTACAGTTTGCAATACGTTTAGGATTGCAATGTTGTTCAGTCTGACAGCTGGTATTCGTGAGAATGACCTTCAGGCATGGCACGGCACTCCATGTGTATGGCCACTAAAAGTCACAAAGTGTAAGGTCTGTAGCCTCTGTTGGCCATTCATGCCAGAAAAAGCGATTGAGGACACGGTCATCGTCATATGTTGATCGCAGTAGGTGCTGGTGAGAACCTGTGCGGAGGCACTGCCTGCTGAGTTAATATTACACTATGTAGCACTTGCTTCTACAGCAAGGAGGAAAGATGTCTTTCAAAAGCTCTGTATACGGCTCGACTGCTATAAAAGCAATGCTGTAGACTTACTCGAAGGAGAAGGGGCTTATAAAGATCAAATATTCACATAACTAAAGCACTACTTGTCCATAAAATATACAACTTTTCTTGAAAAAATTTTTTACGTTATACAAAATACATGCTCTCTGCGCATTTCAATAAAAGCCACATATTTCTACTATCTACGCTTTTCACCTAATGAGTTTTTACTTTTTATGCTACTTTTGGATCACCTTGTAAATATAAACCCTCCACTTTGAGCTAAAATAAAATTGCAGTATATTGAAGTAACTCCAAATTATTTTAATGTTACCGCTATAAATTCTTTTACATGTTATTATTGGATCTAATATTTCACATGTCATTAATGTTTACATTCAACTACTTTCGATGCAGAGGCTAAGAATGCCAAATATCCACAAATAGGATTTGTCTGTAAACAATTATTGTTGTGTTTGTAGACTAACAATGTTTTATGATGTACTAGCGCTTTTAAGTTTTACTGTATGTTACACATGTATATTTTAAATTTTATAAAATATCCCAATTTAGATTTGCTGTTACTTACAGAACTTTACTTTGATGTGCTCTTTTTAATGGATTGAATTCTTGCACGACAAGTGGCCTTTATGCATTAGAGATTCATTTAATCATACGTGCTTCTAGGGATGTGAATCTTGTCAAATTTTCCATTAAAACAATGGATTACGATTTAATTTACATTAATTGATCACTTTTGTCTGATCTTTATTATTGGTGCCATGGTGAAAGCGAATCAGTTGCACAAAACTTCTAAATGGCATTGCTTTTCGGAAAAAGGGCAACTGAGTATTGATGCATGTAACATATCCTTGACATTACTGAGGCAAAAACGTCTTGATGTATAAGGCACGTCATTCCTACGCAAATGGCTAATTATAATAGAAAATTCAGTTAATTCAGTTTCTAATTATAATAGAAAAACAAGAAATTGCGATAGATTCAGAAAATGATATAGGTGCTTTGATACGTTGATTTGTTGACGGTGTTGCTAATGGTTGCAGACTAAACACCTAAAATTTACAATAACTTTTAGTAGAACTTTAACACATTTATTTAAAATATAGCTTAGCGTTATAATATTACGTATGAACAAAATTATATATGAAGGGGAAAATAATATAAAAGTTAGTTTTCGAGCTCTGAAAAACTTCCCAATTTCATCAATAATAAGAGAACATATTTCAAGATCTCATTTAATATACAGCACGTCTTAAAAGATTAAATCGATAATCTCTTCGACTAGTGGTTCTAGTTTAGTGAGTAAATCAAATATTGCAGACTGGAGTATAATGAAAATTTTGGTCAATGTAGAATTTGCAAAAACATCGCATTAACCGTCTGATAGTGAGGGGCATGAATCGCACACATTCACAATTTATTCCAAAGACAGAAACTGAGATCGATTTTGTAAGGAAAAAAAGGTGATGTGTTTATTTATTTAGTTATTTTTAAAATTTATGAATTTTGTACTCGCAGTCAAAGGGTTAAATTAAATTTTTATTCAGTTACAAAGAAAACCTGAGTTAGTAACTGTTCCTATGCTTTATAAAGATCTTAAAAACTAAAAATTGAAATTAATATAAATTATTAAAATTACTGTATATAACTTTATTCAAAGGAAAGAAAGTGAGAATTAGCGATTTAAAAGGTCCGGTAAAATTAAATAACGGTAGATAAAACAAACTGAATTTTATCATTTCTACAAGTAGAAATTTTAAATCCATGTTTCGGGTCGTCATATTCTTCGAGACTAAAATATATCTTTTGTAATTCGAAATGAAAACCTCACATGCGTAGTTATCTTTATCATTATTTTCATGCGTGCCCTATATTTTTTAATTAATGCCATTTCTAGTAAATTTGTAGGAAAATGGCTTCTTTTTCACTCCGTTAATTCGGACACGAAAAACGTTAGGTTCTTTGACACTTTTTCCTATAAGGTTCATATAACTTTTGAATTCCAGGTATGTTTTATAAAAATTGTGGCTTGATCAAATTTATCATTGTCTGGAAGTCTGCTACATTTGATTCATATTTCAAACGGAAACTCTAGATTTATGATCAGTCAATCAACAACTGAAAAATTCTTTGAAGCTTCCTACCTATACCATAAAAAGTGTAAAAACACTTTTTATTTGATTCTTTAAAACAAACTGTACGCTTAATATTAAGCCCAAAACTTTAAAACAAAACAGAATGGAAACTGAAAAATTCTTGAAAGTTAGAAAATAACTATCGTTTATGAATTTAAATCAGCTTTCTAGATCAAAAACAGATGTATAAATCTCTAATAATCCTGTAACAAAAGGTTAAAATATCATAAAAATACAAAATATAAAATATATTACTGAATATAATATCAGTTCTTACCAGAAGTGAAATGAACTTCTCTTTTCATTTTGAGAGAATAGAAAATGCAAAATAGGTATACATAATTTAATACGGGAAGATTTGGAAATACAAAAAGCATTAGAAAGTACTGAATCGTTTTTTGAGTCTTTTTCCCCTCACAGTGCACTAAGTAAGGAAAGGATTTCAGATATTAGAGTTTCTATTGAAAATTCTTTTGGGAAAAGATAAATTCAAAAAGAATTATTTGAGAAAAGAATGCGTTTTGTTTCTATATTTCTAAATTCAGCTTATTTTTACGGTGGGAAATATTGGTAATGATAGTGTACGCTTCAAGTATTTTCTTCGCAAAAACAATTTTTATTTTCAAGGAATATATACTGCTGTTTACTGAACAGTTTTATGAATTACTACATCGAAATTAGCATTCCAGATCAAGGTGTCATTCATTAAAAATAAAAAAAAAATATTAATAATAGAAATTGATATTAAAAAGTTAATAATAAAATGCTGTATTTAATAAATTTAATATTATAATTTAGAAAGTTTAATAATATAACTTTGCACTCGATCTTAAAATAAAATTGACAGACTTCAAATACCAAGTCAGTCAGTTTAATTCTTTTTAAATATTTTTCGAAGGAAACATATTTTATGAAAAATCACTATCATTATCCAAACATCAAATATCTAACAACTGCAAGCAAAAAAATTGCTTTTATTGCAATACGTTTCGAGTATCTATACAATATTAGGTAAAATGTGTTTCACTTTACATGCTTTTCCCTTCCTAACATTTAATTTATCGCTTCTATTATCGCTGTCTCTAATTCTAAATTCAGAAATCTAATTTCTTTCTGCATTTTTTCAAGATCAATATTTCTATTCATTTTTTTAAATTTTGAACATAAAATTATTCTTTCACAAAATTAAATAATCTAAGTGAATTTAAAAAGAAACATTTGTATATTCATTTTTGTATGGAAACGTGTTATTAAAGTAATTCGACATTTTAATTAAATATTTTAATGTTTAAAATTCAAATTTGAGCAAATTTAACTCTAGAAGGAATAATTTTAAAAGATATATTTTACATTAAAAATATTATTCAGATTATAATCTTTTATTACTATAAAAAGATTCATTAGTTACTTTTTGATAAAAAGAATTGATTATTTAACTACACTTGTTTACGAATTACTGTCTTCACAAATAAAAATTAGATTAGGTTAATTGATTGATTTAAAACAAATCGAGAGCTGTCTGTCTGTAGGTAGGTAGGCTTCGTGAAGGATTTTACTCATGTTAAACAAAGAAAAGGCATCATGTAACACGATCTTAAAACCAGTTTCTGACAGGAATCTAAATCCAGATCGAACAAGTAGCGTTAAACGATTTTACTAATCGGCAGTTGGTGGGCTCACACGCAAATAGGAGTCTAACTAATCTTCAGTATTACAAACAAGAAGTGCAACTTAATTAAAGGCTTATTAGAATTATTCTTTCCTGCACTGTAACAAATACTAACGTCACCTCAAGAGAGAATTCAATAACTCACCTATTTAAATAGTTGCAGAGTCTCAACCTCTTAGGTAGCATGCACTAAGTAGAGACTGATATTACGACTAAACGAATTATCACTATGTCTGTTCATTCAAACAGAGAATGTAAGATGGGTGTAAAAGACCCTTTTATTAATAATTCAAATAATTTAACAGAAGGCACTTTTTGTGCTAACAAAACAGCCAGCATTTATGGCTTAACTCAAAAGTAAAGAACAAATTTAAACTAAGTTAGCCAAAGACTACACAGAAATAATTCAAGCGTAATTTGGCTCAAACCTATTTAGTATGGCATGCATTGTTGCGAAGAATAAAGCAACGCCGAAGAAAAACTGCTATCGTAGCATTTCAACTAGTAACGTTATAAGGTATATCTCCCACATTCTTAGCATGCCTTCGTTGTGTAATGGTCAGCACACTGAGCCGGTATTTCAGAGGTCCGTGGTTCGATCTCCGGCGAAGGCAATGCATATTTTTCATCTCTCCTGCTTGTAATTAACCTAATGTCTCTATAGTGGCGCCCGAACTAAACAGGGTTGTGGATGATGACTCTCCACACCCAGGATTTGGCGACTAGGTCCCCTAAAAAAACCCTAGTCGCCCTTTAAAAAGGGGAGTATATAAGGTATATCTCCTACATTCTTAGCGTGCCTTCGTGGTGTAATGGTTAGCACACTGAGCCGGTATTTCAGAGGTTCGTGGTTCGATCCCTGGCGAAGGCATTGCATATTTTTCATCTCTCTTGTTCCAAAAAGTACCTAATGTCTCTACAACGGGGCTTTCGGCAGGCGGAACACGTTCTGAATAAATCTTTAGTCAGTATACTGGCATGCAGTAGTTCAAATTTAATCCTGCTTTTACCATTTTCTGAAAGAATCCCAAAAAGGGCATGGCCTGTGTAAAAGTTCACGAAGAAAATTTTTCCATTTGAGGTAAATGTCAGGGAGGACTGTCTAAATAATCTAAAACCTCTCTTTAAATACTATCTGTTTCTACCTCATTTGAATACGCGCGAACTAAAATTAGCATTCTGGCAGGAAAGGGCAGATGTGACAGTAAAGCTAGTGAATATAAAATAACTGATTAGATAAACTAAATGCCTTATCTAGTATAACAGGGAGTCTTTCATTCCGCTATTAAAAACTCAGCTTCAGCTAGTGGCGATTCTAAAATTCATTAGTTTGTAGTTTCATAGGCTCATTATATTCCTAACAGATGCAAAATTCCCTCACCGAATCCATAGTCTAGTTAGGTGGGAGTTTCCTTGTCCGAAGCTTGTAAAGAGCTACACACGGCTGCTGCCGTAGTACACTCTTTTAACTATAAATTCGCTTGTTATTTAAATTCTATTTTATTATTAAAGTAATTTCTATTAAGACTGACGGAACAAATACAATATACATAAAATAATTAAGTTGAAACCAAAGTATTAGTTACATTAATTTGATCAGTAATGGCAAAGAAGGTGATATCTAACTAGACAAAAATAAGTTACAGCTAATTCCATCCTTCAAAAAACAGTGTTTTCTCTGACACCAAAACAAGCAATTAAATAAGAAATGCGAATGTTTTCATTAAAATTTAAAATAATTAATTTTTATTGCTTTTTTATTAAGCACGCAGTAAAAGAAATAAATCATTTCTCATTTCGTTCTGATATATATTATTCAACTACGTAATAAAATAAAAGATTTGTTGTAATAACTTTTTGTTACAGCGTTTATTGAAGTTGTATCATTAAATCCTTTTTTCTAATAACTGTTTTTAAGATACGAAAACTAAATAACAAGTTTGGTGAAGAAAAAACGATATTTCAAATCCACTAGAACCCAGGCACATCATTAGGATTTCGTTTATAAAGCTCGAATTTCTTAACTGTTGCCAATAACCCGTTGCTATTTCAGAGAACTCGTAGAAAGAACAGAGCTTAACAAGCATTCTCAAGAGTCCTTCGACTCCGTAACGATCTTTATCTGATATGTTCTCAAGCCACATGATCGTGTTTGTCAAAGTGTGAATTAACTCTCTGGACTGCAATAAAATGGCCTCTTTATCTCCTTTTTCCTATCTCCGAAATAGTGCGAAAACTCTTCAAGCATATGTCCTGAGTTTGCTACGGTCTGCCGAAACCTGGAGAGGTTCCAAAACTTCTCTACTTGTATACAAAATGGAGATTCAAATTCGAGCACCAATTTTGTAATTTTATTCCGAATGCTTATTAAGTGCAGCCAATAAAGATTCGCAAAAAGTGAAAATTTCTGAGTTAAGTGCTGGAAGGGAGAAAAGAGGGGTATTTATTTTTAGTTTCTGCTCCATTTTATTGAAGGTATAGTGTTACAAAAAGTTTTATGTTTTGTACCACAGGCATTTGAAGAACTGATTGACAGTATATCTTTTTTATTGCTCAATTAAAGAAATTTGTAAATTTAGTAAGTATATCTGTATAATGCCTGCCGCAGGAGGCGAAAGGTTTTCAGTATTTGTTCTTTGGTTACGATAGATTAGTGTAAGTTGTATATTTCATACAACATCTTATTTGATACAACATATATAGATGCAATCTAAGTTATGTATTGAACACTATATTATTAATACACAATTTATATAACAGAGTCCGTTTCAAGCGACCCCCCCCAAAAAAAACTAATTTTAAGGTGCACTCTTTTGAAAGGGTTGTCAGGACTACTGTTTCTTTTGGTTAATTTTGCAAACATAATTGGAGCCCTGAGTCGGAACAGGGAGCTTACCAAAGCTATGTTCGTGCGTAAGTAGAAAATAAGACGAAAGAAGAGTTAAATTTACCCTTTATTCTCATAGCTTACAGGTGCTCCTGCACTTCGGGATACAACGACCAATACTTTTGGTCTAGAACGTAAAAAATAAGAAAATAAGTTAAGCCAGGACTGAACTAAATAAGAACTAATATGCTTTACAGAGACTAGTAACTCGAAGCTTGGTCCTTTAATACGTACTACGTATGTAGTGAGCAGGATGCAAAGACTACAGTACGCCTTTCGAATATCAGCGATAATTAAATTCTGGCCTTAAAGACAGACAACGAAAATCACACGCGTAGTAAAGGCTGCGAGAAATCTCTCTTTCACTACTGTCTCGGCTAAAAGCCATATCTCAAATATTTCTAAAGCTTGCAATCTCATTTGCATACACTAAATATATTCGCCCTTATTCTGACCGGAAATGGAAAATAAGAAGCGATAGTAAAGGTTTGAAATAAAATAAACATTTGTATAACTTAAAATCTTTAGAGGGTGGCAAAAAATTTAGTGATAAAACTTTTAAGGAAATAAAAAATTAAAAAATTATAAATATAGTCACTGTTTGTTTGCTAAAGATGAAAAATTAAAATTATCAGAACTCACGAAATATAGTTACTTTTACAAAAATTGTGATTTTTGAGGTTATTTCGAATACAATAAATAATTTAAAACTAAAGGTATTAAAAGTTTCAAGTTCCTCACGCCTGAAAATTCACATTAGGAACAATTGAATATCGACAGCAGTAAGTTTCGTAATTATAAGAAACGATGAAAAACAGAAGAAAAATTTTGCTATTTTTCAAAACGTTGAGTGAGATGCGAATATGGAAGAGGCATTTTTATGCGAAAGGTTTTTTTATTTTCATAGCTAGGCGATAGGCAACTTTTGCAGAGTATAGCTAGAGAAAATTTTAAAATAATGTGTTTTTTCTGCCCACCGTTATCTTTAAGTCACGGAAGATGACATTCTATATTAAATTCATAAGACTTAATTTTTTTCTGGGCTATTCGTTTTTTTTTCTAATCTCTCCTAGTTACATATTATTGACATTTTTATTATTTCATGTTACACTTTTATATTATATGCTGCGTTCTAAAATTTTTTCCTTTGCATTTATGTGTTGTGATGTTACGTATCATTCCACACAAATTCACAAATTTACAGTTCATAGTTTCTGAGAAATCTGCGATTTTATGCCTTTAAAGATGGTTTTGGACATGAGAGTATTTTCCAGCTATACTATAGTGGGTATATGTAGCTACGGTTTGCAATAAACAATGCGATTGTATTGGATTGTCCCATAAATAATCCTTTTTAGCTCAGAAGGTCTATTAATTTCGTTTTGGCATTTTGCCTTGATTTACTTTCTGTGTTGATTTACTTTTCAAACTGTTGCCACCAAATATTACAGTCCTGTAATATATTTAAAGGAATTAAATAATGAAGAATTTGCATAAATGTATGTATGTTTCTCGCATTGTGATAAAACAACGGTGCCTACAGCCATCAAATTTTGAATAACAGAATCTTCCACCGAATATGGGCATCTGGAAAGCCTAATTTGGAATTTGTTTTATTATCTACTGCATATTTTGTCAAACATTAAAGAATTTTTTATTAACAAACGAGCGATTTCAAAGCGAGGAATAACAACACTGTACGAAAAAAAAAAACATTTTTATCTCCAGCGCGCGAGTCTGTGTATCGGAAATTTTAAAGATAATGCTCACTTTAAAATTATTTTGCGATATTGCTGTTGATTTGAATTTTATGGTTTAAGTGCGAAGAACAAGATATTTAATAAATAAAGGTAACACTCAAAAAGTTAAAAGAAACGCCTTTTGGGCTTAATGTAAAATCTGAAAGCTTTCAGATTTTTTTAATACTTCTTTTATTTTTAAGATAAAAGAAGTTTTTTTTACAATCTAAAATACACTCTCATTTTTTCTCTCTTAGTTCGTAAGTTCTACGTTTTTCCACCAGGCTTGATGGACAGACTTGTCAAGCTCAACAAATCTTCCAGGAAGAGGCTTGCCTTCTAAACTGTAGTTTTGGGCTCGGAATTTCTAAAACTAACCTTGACATTGGCTTACATTTATTGTTCTGTTCCTATATGCTGCTTTAATATTCTTTTTAATAACTATTTAATTGAACTGATAAAGCAAAATATGCTGAATAGATTGTTTGACACTTCCATTTTGTTTTGAAAAAATAACTTTTAAAATCGAAATGCACTCTTCAAAATCAGCACTAAGAATAAGGCAAAATTACTACCTGCTTTCATAGCAAGTTGAATCAAGTGGTTTATCCCGTCAATTTCCACTTTTAGTTAAATAAAGAAACCCGCTTATTTATGGGATGACACGATAATATATCCTAACGAAAGGTATTGCGCAATCTGTGCACGACTGCTCTCTTAAACGCATTTCAACGTCACCTTCGGGATTTAATTTGAATATGACTTAAAATATTGACTTAGAAAAGGATGACAACAATGCAAGTGCATATAATAACTTAAAAGAGAATGGGTAAAGACTTAAAAGATTTTATTCACATTACATTTACGAAAAAAAAATGTTTTCTTTCTCATTTTCTGGAATCGTCTTTCAAGCAAATAACTTGTAGGCCTTCAGTGTACGAAAAGTTGCATGAGAGCAGCGTGATATTCGTTGATTCAATTGACCGCAGCATTTACTCTCCGTCATACTATCGGTTGCTTAGCAACACTCGCAGTGTACTCGGCAATTTACGACTCATTTATCAATTATGTAGAGAAAGCAAAAATATCGGAATACGATGACATGCTGTTTTATTTAGTATATTGTTAATATACTTGATGAAAAAATATGTTAGTCGTAAAAAGCAATTATTTTTTCCAAATATACATAAAGTTCGCCCCACAAAAGACTAAAATGTGTACTTGTTTGCATTTATTATTAAAATATGAACTTATTATTCTTAATTCTAACATTCTAAGTTTCATGTTTTTAAGTCTAATATTGTCTTCAGCTTATTCTGTAATATCGCTCAATTTATGTCTCAAATTATAACTATGTCACTAGTTAAAAGCTAAGAACTATTTTAAATGTTACCTTAATTACACAATAATTTAGAGTATATTATCCTACATCGTTTCAAGTTTTTTCCCCCTAAGATTAAACGGAGTATTAGTCTCGAAATGGGATTCTGCGTCGAATTACTATAAATGCGTCGTTTCACGTTTCATTCGAGTGTATTGCTATACGGCAAAGTGTACTATATTTATTTTTCAGATTGAATCTGCCTATTGTGGATTAACAAACGCTCTCCAGTGATCGAAACTGTCTATCGAAAATTCTAAAGGTACGCTGTTTTTAAATATTTTGTGATTTTTGTGATTCTTTTTATTTCATATGAAACAAGCAAAAAGAACGTGTTATTAAATAACGTTAATAATAAAAAGGCAAAAAAAGTTCTGTAAATCATCTTGCTAAAAGAAATGAAAACTGATATGATGAACTGAGAGAAAATTGAAAAAAAAAATAGAAAAATAGATTTCAACACTTAACACTGCATCAGGAATTTTAAATATACGCTGCTAAGCTGCTTTTAAAATTTTTGCTAGTTGGCTATTTAATTGTATCTGGCGTAAGTGCGAAGAAAACCATACTTCATAATACACCTAGAAGTAAAAAAAATAAAAAAAGTTTAGCAGGAA
>KK117338.1:493313-528948 GCA_000611955.2 Stegodyphus mimosarum
TTTATAATTTCTTTTAAACCTATTTCTATAATTAATTTTTTACTTTAAATTTCTTTTTACGAATAGAAATTTTGTTAAATTTATATATATATATATAATAGAAAACTTTTCGTATACCATGTCCAAGGAACAGAAATTCAATTAAAACCAAGAATTAAAAATTTTTTGTCAGTATTGCAATTAGCATTTTAAATTAGTATTTTCGAGACCTCTATTCTTCAAAAACATAAAAATTTGTAAAGAAAAATCGTTAATCACAAACGAAAAATCAAACGTAAAAATTTAAGTATTGAAAAAGGAGCTATTGTTATTGATCGCAGATTAATCGACTTATCAAGGGGAATAAACCAATCTACCTCAATTAACAACAACTAAATTAAGTGCGAGTATTTCGTCTTTCTTCCAAATAAGCATTAAATTAAATTTTGTTTTTACCTTTGAGTTTGAAAATGAGAGTGTCTGGGATATGTCTTCTGAAGTAAGCATCCCTTTTAGCTGTTTCCAGTTTACTTTAGTTGTGCCCTTAGTAAGCAATTTAAATTTAAAAGATTATTTGCTAATTTAATTTGATGCTTACGTGGAAGAAAGACGAAACACTCTCACTTAATTTAGTTGTTGTTAACTGATGGTAGAATGATATATTTCCCTTGATAAGTCAATTAATCTGCGATCAATAACAATAGCTATTTTTACAATACTTGAATTTCTACGTTCGATTTTGGTATTTTGGCGATTTTAAATTTTTTAATTCATGATTTTAATTGAATTTCTCTTTCTTGGAGATGGTATATAAAACGTTTTCTATTATGAATTATTGGTCATATATATATAGAGAGAGAATATATACACAAGTTTTCTTCGTGGAATACTATTATGTCTTATAGAAGTGTCCTTGGCAAATATTGTACTTTTTTATAAACTAAAGATTTTCAGCAGTTCTTTCTTAAACTAATGGAAGGGTTGGCCCATTTTAGGATTATATATGTTTTTTCCATATTTTTAAGGCTTATTCTCTCTACAGATTCAGTATTTTTATTATTTTTATAAAGAAAATAGGATAAGTAATAATCATCTGATAGCCTCTAAATGTTACATGAAATAATGTCTTTATTGTTTTCATCTTCAAAATAAGGTTTTGATTTTTGTTTATTGATAAAACCGTCCATTCCAAGAATTACTCTTTTTACCGGAACGCTGAAATATTCCTATTGATTTCCTTTCTTTAATTTGTAGAGTGGAAATATTTTCAAACTACAAATTGTTCATCGACCTTATAATTTCCAAATGTAGGCGTTAGTCCCACTAGAGCTCTGTAAAGAAGTTTCAGAAAGATCTGATGCTCCTAAGAATTCTAAAGATAAGTTGACGTTTATGTTGCCTTGAAAAACGCGTTGAAAATAGGCGCATTTATCATGACTTAAGATTAACTTTTAAGATTATGCGCTTTAAAATCTGCAATCGATCCATCCAAGAACACGCTTGAGAAAAATGAGACTATCTAAATATTGTTTAAAAACACTTAAACATTCTCTTGATTATAAAGAAGATTACAGATATGTAAGAACCATACGAAACAACCTACAAGAATGATATAAAAATCACGCCAATGTATCATCATACATGTTAGTAGAAGTTTGGAAATGTACAAGGAAGCATACAAATGCAAGTCACAATTTATCAGTCTAAATATCTTAATAGATGTCCACAAGTTTTTACTTGCAGTGATATCTAATACGTCCAAATACCACGTCTTTTCAACTTAAAACAGAAAGAAATAAGTATCTAAATATTTAACACACATTCAATCAGTGTCTAAATTCACTTTCAAAACGATATATAATATATCTTTTTTGCAAACATAGGAGAAACCGAAGAAAATCAAACAGGGCATTCTGAGATAGAGAATTAGAAAAAAAGAACAGTGAGTCAAAAAATCTTTAGAAAATATAATTTAAATTATTATTTATTACTCCGAAGTTAGGACTAATAGTTATCGACCAATAACTTTAGTTTTTCTTAAGAATGCTGCCCTTCAATTATTTTAATCAAAAGTTTTGAATGATCAAACTTAGAAGGAAAGATATACAGAAAACCAAAGTAGGTCAAAAACTCTATTCTTTGTTAAACAGTCAGCCAAGTTCTAGAGACACAAACAACGAGATAACATATTGTATAAAAGTGCTTAACGGTCGAAAAACTAGTTTCACTGTTAGAAGCGTTACTCTCAGACAGTGTTATTTACGTGATTTTAGAGAATTCTTACATAGCCATAAAACAAAGACGTTTTACAACTAATTCACTTATATAGGAAAATTTTGTTATTTTCTTGAAAGTTAGTTAGTTAAAGGCCGAAGAATGGCTTCCAGGAAAAAAACGCGAAAACGAATTAGTTGTGTTCTCATCTCATTTCTAAAATATTGTTTGCATGAATTTAGAACTTAAAATGGTGTCAAAATATTAACACATTAAAAGGTTATTGGGTTTTATTGTTACTGAACATTATTAATGCTGTTTATTTCCATACCTTATAAATCTTACGCAAGATAAAAAAAGACTTTGTCTTTACGTCTTAGGTTTTTTTTATAAAGTTTAATGCTTGCGTTGTATATTCCTTGATTAGAGGTAAGGAATTCATAAATATTAATAAGAATTACACATAAATACAAATCAGACATGTATATAAAAGCAAATATATTTCAAAAATTATTTCCTAAAACCCTGGCAAATTACCATTCTGTGAATGGTTGTCGTTATATCCGGGTACAAGATCTTAAATTTATATTTCAAATTAACAGTATGATTATAATGAGACGAGATATTTAAAAATAATATTTTGTTTCTTAGTGACTGTGTTATTTTTATCCCATTAATTTAATTAGTGAAAGAAATTTCTGGTAATATGTCTTATGCTTCTTCATTTCAGAATTTTGATTAAGCTCTGTTATAATACCTTTTTTGCTTAATTGTAGCTCAGTAAATGTAATTTTAAACGCAACCAATGGATACACACATATAAATTTTCTGTATTTGAACCTGTGTTTCATAAAAGCAAAAAACCTTTAAAGGAACAAAATGAAAGCAAATTGAACAAATACGTTTAAAGGGACAAAGTGTTAATTGCTCTTTGAATGTTACTTCTTCTGTCACTGTGGGTAATTCCGAGAATGGAGAAAAGGGTTTTGTATAAACGACACTTAAAACTTTGTTTATTAATAGATTCGAGTTTTTCTTCTCTTTAAATAAAACAAAAATTATTTTGAAATGTATGACTCTGTGGGCTTCTGTCTCAGTTACTAGAATTATTATCTGTCAGCAAACGTTTCCATATTTTGGCTCATAATGTTTCGTTAAAAATGAAGGAAATGGCCAACTAGTGTCTCATAAAATAGATCATATTTTGTTCTCGCACAACAAGCATCGTTAAATAAATATTTTGGTAATTTTAAAATACTTCAATAAATAAAAGCTGTTCCTAAATTATTTTACTATAGAATTATATCTTTAGTAAAATAACTTAATATTAAAATTTTTACTCAAATATTTTAAATAAATAACAACGTACTTTACTAAACAGTATGATTTAAAATTATATGCCAATTCAAATGCATGATAAACCTAAGAATAATGACCATGTCAAAACCAAGAATTTGCAAAAGCTATTACACTTGGCTTTGAGAATAATCAAGTTTTCTACGTTACTCTAGATGCCGCCCAGACGGGAGGGTGGTTAGTGACTCTGAATGCCGTAACGAATTACCAGGATCCGAGTCTCGGGGAAGGCATAGATATAAATTGCCTGTCCTCTCAGAGAAGGCCTCATAGATGGATGCATTTTAGGTGCCTGTATAATAAAATGACCACCGCTTCCAGCCTTAGTAGTGGCCAAAGCCTAAAATGGGTAGTACTCGCCATAAAAAAATTGTGCATCAGTTCATGTGCATCATTACAACAGCATGTAAAATTATATAATTAATTAAAGATCATATAAATGACAACTGCAAAAAAACCTATCTGCTGTTATACAATTTTTGAAAATTTTCTAGCATTGAAGTTTTTAATTATTTGGAAAAACTTTTTATGCTGAAATGAACTAGGAGAACGAAAATTTAAAACTTTGTGCACTAATTCCTAATGATCGTATTATATTCTTAAGTCTTCACAACAATGTTTTAGTAAGTTAATGCATCGTTTTCGAAATGCATTGTAGAGTAAATCAGAAATTTTAGAATATAAATAAGAAATAGAAAAATCCTTCTGCACCTCGCAAACCCTTAAGGAACACTTTTTTCATGCACAAAACGGTTTTCAGCAGCGATAAGTGACACTGACAAATGGAGACTAAGGATTCGCTGTGTGTCGCAGCTACTTACCAGCTATGCAAGAATTCTTTCTCTTCTTTATGACAGGAAAAGGTTTTTAAGCCCTCGGGAGAGATTAAAAGAGCATTTTTCAAAAGAAATTTGAAGGTAAGTATATAAGGATAAATCATTCATTATTCATTAAAATTAATGCTATAAAATAACGTTTTCGGGAGTGTTGCTAATTATGGCTTCGCAATTCGTAACCTGAAATTGATGAAGCTTAGGAAAGAATATAAAAGACCATTTATATTCAGCGAAAATTCCTGAAAGTATATGCTTTGTTTATCGTTAATAAATCGTTATTAAATTTAGAGCTAATACGTTCAGATTCTTTAAGAAACAGTAATCATATCAGCAATTAATCATTATATACTTCCTGATATGTAGTATATTTCATCAATAATTGTAGTATTGTAACCAATGCTTTCAGTTTTCTGCAAAGCCACTTAAAATTAAAAAAATAAAAATGATTTTTAGACACGTACATAATTATGGTTAGGTTGTTTGAAGACAGCAAAGCACACCAGGGCTGTCTGTCAAAGGGAAGGGATGTCTTCGTGGAGAACGTTGTGAGTGAACTGGCTGGTATTCATTGTGTTCGCATTTTCATTCATTCATTCGCATTTCCCCTGCTTTATAATTGGAAGTACATGCCTAACAAAGCCCTGAAAGCAGACCTTTAGCAGTTTATTAAATTTTATCTTTAGCACTTTATAAATCAGAGTATGCAGTTTAAATCTCAAAACTGCATACTCTGAGTATATCTGTTATCATTTTCATGTTAACATTTAATTTATTACAATTTATAACTTCTGCTGCGAGAAATTCACTCAAAAAGAAATTTCAGCTTGACGGCTTTCTAACAACATTATCTTAAAATGTAGATAAGTTTATCGTTCTTAACAACTACCCAACTGCAAATGCAAGAACAAATCAAATTAAAAAGACACTTTTAGTGGGTTACAAATCAAAGTTTTAGCAGAAACCAAAAAAAAAAAAAAAACTGCTAAAAAAAAATTTTAGAAAAAACAAAAAAAAAAAAAAAAACTGCTCCAAAAACAAAGATCAGCCTGCTTGCAAAAGCAGGCTGATAATAAGTAACTCTGGTAACTAATATTTCAGTTAAAAAAACAATTATATGCTCAAAACTAAACACCTGCTCGGTCTATATTATATCTGAACCTATAAGCTAATTATAAATAGCACATTATAGGAAATGGCCATAAAACTGTAAAAGTATATCTGAATTACAATATGCAACCGTTATACACTACCTAGATGAGCGCGAAGTTGAATAAGAGCGACGATGACGCAAACGTGTAATGATGAAATTCTTCTTCTTTTATTTTTTATCACATTTATGTACTTGTAAATAAATCGCAGTTTAGTGACTCGATGTGTATTTTATATCACTGAGGTTCAACCCTCTGCCCGTGAGATGTATGCGGCCCCCTTATTCATTTTTGTTGGCACTTACCCTTCTTACTAGATAAAAAATATTCATTAAGGATTTGAAAAAAAATCGTATACCTTTCTTACTGCTTTAATAACAATAAACAGAATAAATCGTATTTGTGCAAAAACAGTCCTTAGGATGAGAACTAGCTGGTGGTATGCTGTAAAATTCAAGGAGCCATCGGCAGTGTTGGCAACATCAATTCAGGGCAAAGTGACCAGTGCTAAATATTATTTTCTTCCCGCTGCGCTGATGAGCATACATAAAATTAGGAAACCGCTGACACTGGCATCGGTGTCCATCAGCTGGCAGTTTCTTTCATTCCCAGAGATGACACCATCTTACAGTCTTTATTTGTACTATAATAGCTATCTCGATAACAAGCTTCACTCTTCGACCATTCTATACAGTTACTTAGGACGCTTTTTAAGGGAATCAACAATAGCTAACTTTCAGTGAGACACACGAGAGATATTGGTGTACGTTCTAATAGAACTTGAAGTTGAACTCCTATTTTTAAACTATTGGGTGTCTTTTAAATTTGCATATCTTTCTGGTTTGAGCTAATATTGTGACACTGTGCCAGAAAAAAGAGGGCAGGCCTTTGCTTAAATCCAACTCAGTAAAAGTTAAGGATTATTATCATAAATTTATTACTTTACACTCTTATTTTTACCAGAGCAAAGTGCTGAATAGTGATCTTCATTCGCTCCATTCTCTTCGAGGCTGTTTCCTTTAAGGTCTACATTTAAATAGCTAAAATACGTATTCAAAATGTCCCATATAAATAATTAGCTATAATCATTTATCAGATTTACTATCTCGATCTCTGCAGTTGGTATAATGTCCATCATTAAATATCATGTTTATCTTCCACGAATAACGGAAAAGGAAGGCTTCAGTAATAAAGGAAATAAAAGGATATATCAGCAAGAAGTCTTTGCCTCTCTTTTATGGCCTTTTCTCAATTTTGACGTCAGGCGGTCTCCAATATCTGGCGCTCGTCCAATCTTCTATTACTGAAGGCAAAGAAGCGCTCGTTAAGAGCTCAGTAAAGAAACAAAAGAAAGGATCCTAATAAGACGAAAATAAGAAGGACAGAAAGGTCTCTCTCAGATGTCTGTAGCTATGGTGAAATCAAAATCAATGCCACCCAGAGCATGAACGATCATTAAAATCATCCTATTATTGAACTTATTATGTCTCCACCAAGGAAAATAAAGTATAAGATAGCAGAACTATTAAATGCTATACGGGTTAGTGGAAAGCTTTCTGCTACAAAAAAAAAACACATTGGAAAGAGCATTTAAGAAGTTTAACACTCATTTTATTATCAGTTATAATAAAAAATAATTCAGTTAAAATATTCTTTCAAAATTTTGAACTAAGTAGTTGAGAAATTAAGGTTATTTCTAAAGTCCTTATTCATTTCTTTATTCCCACGGCACAGAATAAGCCATATAAGAGTTCTAAGTTTAACTAGCCAGTTGCTTAAAGGTATAATAAAATTTCTCTTCCTTGTTCCTTCGTATGATTTAACCTTTTACAAAGTATTGTAAAAAAAGTATCTGGAAACTACATTTTTATATCTAGCAAACCAGGAGTGAACGCTGCAAGACCACCATTTAATTTTCTTTGATAAGTCACGTTTTGATACGAATTTCATAGTAGTTTTTTGTAATTCATAAATTTTCTTTCTCAAAGAGTGTTTTAAAATGAACATTATCGTTGAGCGTGTGAGAAAATTGTATCAATCGCAAGGAATCGAAAAAACACAAAAATTAATACGTGAAAATGCCCAGAAGTTACTTTCAGTTAATGCACTTATTAATGCACTTCAGTTATTGCATTTTTAAGAACCATTTAAGTAGAGTTCGTCGAAGACCAATAATGATCTGTAAGCCTTCAATTAAAAATCAAGAAGATTCATGAAAGTATGTAGAGGAACCAATGTTATTTGTAGAGTCTACTAGAGAGGTTGTAAACGATAAGTGGATGAAGGAGAACATTAAATCAGTTTTAGCGTGATATTCTAATAATGTTTTGGCATGAGGCACGTAGCTGACTAGATGATACTAGTCCTTTAGTAAGTAGTCAGACCAAAATAACGTAATACATACTACGGAAAGAGCAGAAACCCATCAGTTTTGAATTTCAGCTAAGGAATGAAAATTCAACTTTTCATCGGAATGGAAGTACCTTATAGGTCAATTTAGTTGAATGAAGATGCAGAGGATCAATTAGGAACGCCTTAATTTCTGAATCCATTGGTGGAATATTCGTTTGGTAGCTATCATAGACTGCTAGACTGCTAGATTTCGTTTGGTAGCTATCATAGACTGAATCGCTTTGAATATCTTCAGCAGGCTTAAAACTTTGACTTCCGTAGAACTGTCTTAATAAGAGAGACAGTTCGATCAGGAGATGGGAAATCTGGACAGTAAGTTTATTTTGGCATGGTAAATATATATTTTAAGCAAAGAAACCGAAGCTTCCTTACTCAGACACCATTTGCTTAAAATACAACGTCCAGACAAATATTTAAAAGCTATTTTAACTCTGCTTCTGCTGCTACAAAACCACGTTGTTCCAAATGATATCACGTTCATTAATTTCTTCTTCTGAGAATACATTAGGGTCTCTTAATCTCCAAATTCAGCTATTTTAAATTTTACTCATTTATGACATGACTTTTTTTGCGAATGTTTTGAATAAAGGAATATGGTCTGGAAAATGAATGCACAAAAGCAGTTGTATACAAGTAATAACACAGTTTTCCTAAAATCAGGTATGAACCTTGTAGTGTCTACTTGCTTATGTACTGTGTAAAAATATGAAAAGTAGTGAGAAGTAGCGAGAAGTAAAATATGAAGAGTAGTGCACACAAGAAGGGTTAAAGTTACCCTTTATTACTCTCTTTAGAAATGTACAATGCGTCAACTCGACGCTAACAAACTACGCCTCTGCTTGGGCGGTAACTGAAACAGTAAGGACTAAACTAAAGATTGGAAGATACTAACAAGTAGTAGAATTGCACTAAACGGCTCAGACTATCCTGTTTCTTAAAAGTCCTAAAAGAGCGTTGCAAATCTAGTGGCAACAAAGTAATAGCTGTTACGCAATGTTTAACCAGCAATTAATGCTAAGAAGCTCATGCTACAACAAGCACAGAGTTTGCCCATTCTCTGTAACCTTTCCTTCTAGAACTTGATATTTAAATCTTTTCTCCCACTAGTAGAATATGCATTACTTCACGCGCGCTACTAAATTTAAATATTCTGGCATTGACAATTAGGGGAATGAAGGCTTATAGGAAAGAAAATTCAAATTAAATTAAATTGGTTATTTAAAATAAATGTAAATTTCTACAACCTAATGTTTAAAAATGCATTTCTTTACATAGAGAATTAAGACTTTCTGCTCTTTGATGCAATAATGAGGATGCAGATTGCCCTGATTACTTCCTCTATATTCGCTAACATGTACGTCGAGGGAACTGTAAGTAGCAAGACTAAGACAATCATTACAAGAACTATTGAATCACATTTTAATATTTGAATGTGAGAGGGTAATCGTTATAATTTTCTGCTTCGACCATGAGTGAATGCAGATGCTGTTATCAGTAAACTAACAATTTTTTCCAGAAATTTCTAAACGTTATGTGATTAGTATGGAGGAATAGGCTTAGAAAAAGAGGAAAACGAGAATATACCTCAAAACGTCCGTTTCATCACGATACTCAACCCTAATCTTTTCTTTTTCTTGAGAGTGGGGGCCAATGAAGAACAAAGCTCACTTATTTAATTTTTAACTAGTTATTTATCTGAATTATGTCAGTTCAAAATGTTATTTTTGTCTCGAAAACAAGAAAATTTGTTTAAAGATTACTGTTTTACACTTCTGAAGAACTAGGTAAAAGTGGATATTGATCTAATAGTTATGAGAATTATTTTAAAAATCATTTTTCAGTCGACACAAAACAAGTAAACATTAATTTGGTTTCTTTGAATAACTCTAGGCTTTTTTTGTTTAATGTCCTTCACAGTTTGAACATTTTCATAATGAGCAACGAAATTTTGTGTACCCTTCTTTACCGCCTGTGATTATGGACAAATTCACGGTCATTCCACTTGTCCATCAGTTTCTTGATCTTCTTGAATCAATCCTACCCATTTTCTTATATTGCCATCAATCAGTGCATTATCATCGTGATACTTTCCATATCTAGCGATTAGTATAAAAAAAACTGCATGTTTCCTGCTGCTTGCTCAACGAATATTGCGAGCCTGCACGCACACTCATTCCCACGCACACTTGAAATTTCTAATTAAAAACGAACCATAAAAATTAACTTACATAATGAAAGCGAAAATTATGTCGGGAGCTGTCTGTTTTCTACTCATTCTTCGAAGAAAATTGTAATTTGCAGTAAGTTTTACGTTATAAGTCTAGATATCTTGTAAATAAATTATTATTATTATATTTTTTGATTAATGATATCATGCGTGAAGATTATTTTACTTTTGAGTGAATAATAATAACATTAATAACACCAAACGTTTTCGAGAAAACATTATAGAAATCAGAATATCTAAAATTTCCAAAATCTTATTCATGTATAGGTTTGCGTTTAATCAAACTAACTAAAGGCAGATTTTCTGTCCTTCTTATGAAATTTCATTATTGCGAGAGAGCATACATTATCTTTTTATTCGGTTGATAAATTTCTGTTCAGTTAGTGAATTAATATTTATACTCTTTAAATTGAAGTCTTGGTGGTCTTAGCTTTTCGTTACAACTTCATTAACATGTAGAAGAAAGATTTTTTTTATATACCAACAAGAATAGATTTTCTGTTGCTACCTATAATAAAAATTTAAAGACAAGGATTATCATGTCTTTTAATTAAACTTCGTTAACAATCTTACAGTTAATAGCACAATTAATTTGCTCTAATGGCGCTCAAGTCGTGAAAATGGACTTATAATTTACAAACAAAAGAGAAAGTTTTTCCTGGAAGTGAAGCTTTCCCTTCATTAGAAGTCATCTAGTTGCATATATGTGATGTTATCATTTAACGAAAATGCAAATATTTGCAGGTGGTTACGACAGAACATATTTTCTTTCCTGAAACTGTGAGAATGTCAAGGAGATTTCCTTTGATCTTTTAATTAAAAACAACGCCTTTTTATATGCCGTAAAATAATACTTTAATATTATGGTTTTAGTATAGACTATACTATATTTGATTCAAGTTTTTTTTTCTTCACTTTGTTTTCCAAAAGATGTGCTGATTTCAACGTCACAAGGATACATGGAAGGAATGTTTTTAATTCTTTAAAAAGACACTTAAGTAATATCCATATTACACTTGACTGAAAATCTCAGAAATTCTGCGATGAAGTATCATTGTATTCCTATAAATTCAATAATGAGCCTCTAAGTGTTTTGGCAATTCAACTTTTCTTGTTTCGTAAACTATTATTGCCAAATCTAAAACTCGTACTTCACTCTCTTCTGCAATAAACCCGGAGAAGACATTGGTTACTTTGCCTGCGGAAGTAAATAACGACAGAAAAGTTTTGTTATTTAAAGACATAGTATATTTGTACAAGTCTCAATTAGTCTTCTTGTACTACTTGGCGCAGTATGACTAGAGAGCTTCGCCGCCCTCTGGAAAAGAAAAACATTAGAAAACTGTCTTTCATCGCGAAAAGTTAATCCTTCCTCAGATCTTTATATTCTGCCACATTTTTCAACGTGACCCATTTTGAATTCTACAGCTGAAAGGAATTTTCTTGTCTATGTGTTCGTGAACAAAAACGCTTACAAAAGAAACCCCCAAAAGTTTTCACAAGCTTCGTATTATTTACTTCTAGATTGCTCGATAATTCAATTCATATTTACTCTGATCTCACGATAACTTCTCCATTTTTATATGGAGCAGCGTTTATAATATTTAAAGCGACAATTTAGGAAATCTTGGTTATTGCAGAACTTGGGACACATTCCGAAAGGGGACATAGCATTAAAATCCAGGAAATATGTGGGCATCTATTTGGAAGCTTTATCAACAAAATGTCATATTTATGAATGAAATTCGCTATAATGGTATGATTTCCATTCCATACGTAATCAAAATATCAGGATATCTAACTAATAGTCTCATTAAAAATAGTCAGTTATTATTTGCTACTCAAATGTACGCTACGCAAAAAAAGTGGGACAGTTCTATATCTCCAGCTCTACTGGGCCTATTGATGACATTCAAATTGCGTTTTCCATGTCTCGAAACTGCGAATTAGAGTATATATTAGATTTATATATAACTTTGTTCTAAGTTAGGTATTTTGACACAAAAGGGGACTTTTTCTGAAATAACATACCAATTGTTTTCCATATTGCGATTCCATGACTCAAATTATGTCTAAATATTCAAGATTAAAGTAAATATAAAAGTAAGATTTGATAAAAGTAAAACGTAAAGATAAAAGAAAGATTTGGTGCGAAATTTATGGAGAAATCAAAAAATTTAACTTATTGTAATTTTTTCAGTTTGCGCCAAGAGTAATTCACTTGGTGGATTTCTAATTTATAGCAATCTACACTCACGTTTGTGAAAATTGCAATACCATGAAGGACTTATGCGAGTGAGCTGAAATTTTCAGGAAATGCAAAGTAGCGCATGATATGCAAATGATTAGAATTGCAAATCCGTAGCGCATGCGTATGCTGAGCAGCGCCCTCTGAACGGCTGATGGATCCGAATAAATAGACGGCTGTAGCGAGGCGTGTATGGTTATCGGTGGTTATCTGCTAGTGGTAAACGTTAACTCAATCTGTACTTATGCCTCGTCGACGAAAGAGAGCGAGATTTGAACAACTTACAGAGTTTGAACGAGGGAGAATCATCGGCCTTCGTGAAGCTGGATTGTCGTATCGTGCAGTAGCCTCTCGTGTGCAGCGTAACAGCAGCACAGTGATGCGCGTTTGGAAGCAGTGGACGGACGAGTGTCGGACAACTCGGAAATCCGGGAGTGGACCCCGAAATGTGACGTCAGCTCGCGATGATAGACACCTGGTCCGCATGGCGCGGACGGACCGTACAGCTTCCTCTAGACAATTGGCAGCACTGTGGTCAATAGCTACAGGTGTTTCATTGTGTGCTTCATCAATTCGTAGACGTCTGCTGCAGTGTGGACTGCGCGCACGGACTCCTTTATACAGGATCCCCCTAACGCACGACCATCGCCGCCTGCGGCTACAATGGGCCAATCAGCATAGAGACTGGCGTGCTGATTGGCAGCATGTCGTGTTTTCTGACGAATCCCGCTTTAATTTGTGGTACCATGATGGCCGCATTCGTGTCAGACGCTATGCCGGTGAACGCCACCTTCCGGAGTGCATTATCGAACGCCACAGTGGACGAACACCCGGAGTTATGGTCTGGGGCGCCATAGCATATCATAGACGATCTCAATTGCTACGAATTGTGGGCAATCTGAACAGCAACCGGTATATCCGTGAAGTTCTACAGCCCGAAGCTGTTCCCTTCCTTCAAAGCTTGCCAGGCGCTGTATTTCAACAGGACAATGCCCGCCCTCATACTGCTCGGATTGTTAAATCCTTCTTTGCAGCGCAGCAGGTACAGCTTCTTCCTTGGCCTGCGTGTTCCCCGGATATGTCGCCAATTGAACATGTGTGGGATGTCATTGGTCGGCGTCTTGCTCGTGATCCTCGTCCTGTTGCGTCTGCAGACGAACTTTGGGTACGCGTACAAACGATATGGAATGCTCTTCCTCAGTCAGACATTCAAACTTTGTTTGACTCCATGCCACGTCGTGTAGCAGCACTTATTGCGGCGCGTGGTGGCCACACAAAATACTGATTCTGATCTCTTGTTCTTGTTTGTTTGCTTTGAACATTTAATCATTTATTTGTACCACTACCACTCAACTGTGTATTAAATTGCATTCAATTATGACGATTCCTTCTTGGTGTTGCAATTTTCACAAACGTGAGTGTATTTTCCTTTTCCTTTTCCATTGCAGACAAGCGGACAAAAGTTAACGTTCATACTTTCAAATAATTTTAGCACATTTCATAAACCACATTTATGTTTTTATCGCTTTTAAGAAATATGCCAAATTTCAAAGCGTGCAAATATATAAATTCACGTATACCTTATGGAATTTTGTATAAAAACTCTAATTTTTTGCTGGTTCGCTTACAAATACATCTGCTTTAAGATGAAGGTGAAACTTTTATAGGTTATAATTCAAATTCTTTTTCGAAAAATCTATAAAAATTATTTAAAAATATAAATTTAAAACATAAATCATAAAAAATAACCGAATTTTATTCAGAATGAACCTAAATTTCGAAATGTGAAAGAAGGAATCAAGTAAGTTTAACAAAAAAAAAATCTGTATCTTTACTTCAGAAAAACCGAAGACTGAAATTAAATTTACAGAACAGAAAATAAACATTTTCAAATTTAATAGTAGAATTTTAATTTAAGTGTAAAGTAATTTATCAATAACTATGGTCTGAGAACTAATAATTTATGAGGCTAAAGTAAAACGAAGATCTTATGTTTGCAATTGCCAAATCGTTTGAATAATAAATGCATGACAAGAAAACGTAATAAAGGTCTATATGTTTTCAAAATGGTTTGCTAAAGATAATTACTTAAACAATAAAAAAGTTACCATTTTTCCATAAATAAAATTCTTAGTTTGGTTTTGTACACTTTTAGAAAATTCTAGTGAATGAAAGCTCCAGAGACAATTTTCAAAGAATTTATTTAAATCCCAAATAATTTGTATATGAGGAAATGGACAGATCTGCTTAATTTTGCAGTGCTCCAGGAAATATAATCCAGCTTAATTAACACACCATCAATAAATTTACTTAACATTACCATTGAGTTACTAAAATTATTAATCCTACACATGAAGTTTACAAGCTGAAATGGGAATTGAATAATACCTTACTAGATGCGAAATTGAATGGTACTATTACATTTAAGACCAGAATTAAACTCACTTTATAAGTCCTCTGTGTTACACTAAATTTAGATATTATATTTATTGAGAATTTAATTAGATTTTAATAAATTTCATAAATTTAGATATTATATTAATTTAGATATTATAAAAAATTATGCATTTGAACTTTATATCTGTATACTCTTTAGTCAAAAGGTTATGTAACTTAAAATGAATAAGAAAAGTAAACAATAAAATACGTAGCTTTCAAAAATTAAAAAAAAACACACGATCATATTTAGGTATGCCCATTTGTATGTAAATTTATTTGCATAATTTGAAATGCTTTTCCTGAGCTTGGGTGAGTGAATTATTCAGAATTCTACGGTGTTCACACAAAGAGGCTTTGAAGGATTTGTTTTGCTGCTGATCTTTCAAGTAACATTAAAGTTAAGCTGAAATATTTACCTTTAAGTTACACCAGCCTCATATCCGAAACGGCTTTATGTCGAGTTACACATTATAATAGCAGAGTAAAATACTTTCTGCGAAAGGTGGTTCAGCGCATTACGAATAGCTGTTTGTGATATATGGCGTGTGAACATACGTGCAATAACCTTTAAACATAAAAACAATTGCTGTCATTATTCTTCCACCGATCAATAAAGAAAGTTGTTTGACATTGACATCCAATATCCTGCTGTACAAGCTTCATTTTCTTCCCAATCCTTCATGCCACTACCTGTTAAGCTTGTACTCCCTTCAAATATAAAGGCAGAGGTAGAAATACTCATAACAGTTAAAGAGGCTTCCCTACGCTTGCCCCTGTTTGTCTCCATTTAAAGCCCATAATAGAGTTCCATTCGATATTTTATCCTAATACCATTGTTATTGTTTCACTTTCGCAATGCTCTACTTTCTTTGGCTTGTGAGGGGAAATTGATGGCATGTCCAAACAAATAAAAGAAGGCAAGAACGAAGAAAAAAAGTTTCTTTTACCTGAAGTTAATTGAATGAGAATAGTGTTGCATCAGAATCGCAATTTCATATTTTGCATATCAGCGAGATAAGCGACTTCAGCACTGAAATGCAAAACTACAAAGGAATCAATATATAACTTTAAAGCATCTGTTTTCTTCCCCTTGCAGCAAAGTTAAAAAAAATACTAAAATTAAAGTAAGTAAAACCATAAAAAGATAAAAATAAAAAAACTGAAAGTGGTCAGATTTAACGGTTGCCGTACAGAGCTTTTTAAAAATTTAATATGGTTTATCAATAGCGATTATCAAATGGGATGGCCCAAGTGGGAACATTTTGTAGGATACTAGAAGAATATATATTTAGACTAACAGGGGAACGTTATATGTTTTCTGTATACTCAAAAATTGAAGAAATATATAACCTAATTCTAGAAAAATATTTATTGTATTTAATTATATATATCATGAATTAAATGCATTTTTATTTAAATAAAAAAGGTTAAAAAGCAAAAATATAATATTTTAATGAACTGCGTGTATTACTTTTAAATAGTTTAGTTTGTTAATCAATAACAGGAAAATTATTTTACGCTTTGATTTTACATTTTGCCTAAAGGCAACAGACCCTAATTAAAAGTGAAGCAACGATGGATGGCATTTATAGTGAATCAATACAAAATCGTATTTCGAGATAATTAGCCCTTTTGGGCTAATAAAGAAATAAGAAGCAAAGATTAAATATAAAAATATAAAAAAACTCAAACTTATGGAATTACTGATTTCCCTTTTATTAATAAAATAATCATATGCATATGTCATATGTTCATTTGTGTCTTATTTGGCTTACAATGTTGTAAAATATTCGAATTTTTCCAAGCTGCTATATTTTATAAAGCACGGCATTACGCAAAATGCAGATTTTTATGGGCATGTTTTCTACAGACAGCGCATTTCTCAATGCATTCCACAAGAACTGCAGAAAACATGCTTTCCGTGTTGTGCAGCTTTTACTGATGATGCGGATATAATGTCCAGGAAATGCTACCCATTTATTCATGACATAACTGATGATGTATGATCATAATGCACTGAATGGTTAGCCTCATTACTTGCGTTAGAGAATATTTCTGATAGAAGAGATATGCAGCAATATTTGTTTGTAACGTATGAAACTCTCTTCCATTATTTTACATGATTTTATAAGGAGCTTGCCATTATATGCTACATCCAGGGATTTAAAAAGACTTCCGTCATACCTTCATGTTTGCCATTGCGATTGGGCCTAGCAGTGGTTGAATGGGTAAGACTACAAAATACAAATACTCTACAGATTTTGTTTGAGGTTTCTTGTATTCGAGTATTGAGCTTCGAAGATGCTTACCCAGTATAGTCACTAATCACCGCCACTAGTTAATGGCGCTGATTACCCGGATTTGAATACTGGAGAAGGCATGGTGCTTGTAAACGTATAGTGTCAAAATAACACGGCGATATAAAAGTCCTTTTGAGAAGTTGATGGTGGGGAAGAGAGATCAGAGACCTTTGAACTAAACCCCCTTTCGGTGTTTTAAAAATGGGGCAGAAGTTTAACATTCGACAAGGACCGGTGATATCAAACTTATAGATTCGGGACTGCCCAGATACCGGTCTTGTTTCAATCTGTTCCTGTACTAAGATTCAGACTCATAAAGTATTTCACCATCTGCTCAGATTTGGTATCAGATACGATATTCTATGTGGCTAAATTCCATTTTCTCCAAAATTTCTTTACATCAAGTTTGCAAGTTTGAAGGTACACTGGACTTTAAGAAGAATTCGGACAGCTGAAAGACATTTGCAAGATCGCAAAATATTCTCAGTCCTTCCTTTGGAAAGAAATTTTAATAAATTAATGTAAGAATGAATAAAATAAGAAAGTACTTATTTGTAAAAGGAAAAAACTGAACCCAAATACTGCAAATTATTTCATCATTTACAAACATCGATCGAAGATATTCCGATGGCTCAATCTTTTGCAATTGAGTGCGTTCTAAAAAAAGAAATTATGCGAATAAAAAAATTTATCATTAGACATTCTATAAAAATGATCTGAAGTATGGAAAATCAGAAAAGCATTATAAAATTCTAATGTTTATTCGATAATTAAGCAGCTACAGTTTTTTTCTACCTAAGCAATATTGTGTACACCTTTTTTATGTTTAAAAATTAAAATTATCTAAAGGCTGTTTTAAATTTAATTTTGATTACATTTACGTAAATTATTTTGAAACGGTAGCTTTCCATATTTTTGCAATGCACATTAAAGTCATTTATAATTTAGTGCAATTGTCGATAAATTCTATTCAAATCAGACGATGGCGAAATTTAATTAAAGAATTACGAAAAAGTTCTTTCTTATTTGATATAATCATGAGGAATCTCTTTAGCATTCCTCACATAAATTAACAAATAGGTCTCAAAACGCCTTTATTTTATAATGGCTTTTAAATAAAATTAAAATGTAATTTGTAATATGTATTCGTTGTTACTTTTACAAATTTCCTTTGGAAACAGAGTTACAAAATTTCATGTTTGAAAGTGCAAATTTTACTTACGCTATTAACATATTTTATTTTTAAAACTATATTTATATCAAGCAGATATTTTTAATTTAATGGTTCATTAAAATTTAAGCTAAATATTAAAAATATAAATATAAATAATAATGTCTATTAATGCACGTGCCATCAACATGCTACAGAAACAATATGTGAATTTCCTATTTATGATCTACTGAAATTATTTTACCTACGATTCGAAATTGGATTCGAGTTTCGTGTTTTGAACTTGACTCAGTTCGAACTCGTTTAATTTCCAAAATAACGAGTATTCCCGATCTCTAATATTGCTAGTGGTTAAAGGACAGGCTGTATAAAGTTAGTGTTATTTTCTCGTATGCAACATTTCAATACCAGATAGTTTCCTTCTAAATGGTCTCCAAGAAACTTTCCACCATAAAGGCAAATATCTCTAGTGTACTTTGCCGTAATTAAATAATGCTCCTATGTACGTATTAAATTTCAAAGTACTCAAAATACCGTACTGTATATTTTCCCTTATTACAGAATTTTAGAATAATGATACTGAGCAGAAAATTTTATTTCCTGTGTCTTTCCAAGTTGTGTTGTTAAACAGTTAATTATTCATAAACTTTGTGGTAGTTTATTTGGAAGTTTTAGTGAAATTGATAGATCAATTAAAATTCTTAAACTAATTAATAAACCGTAAGCCCTTGAGATTGTAAATCCTCACCCTGAAATTGTAATTGGCGTGATAGTTCATTTCTCAAAATATTGCAAAATGATCGCAAAATTAGTTTAACCAGTACTTTTGTATCCGCTTAACATTCTGGTATGCTGCGAAAATTTATATTTTGTAAATTTAGAATAAATGCGACACAATAAATACTAACACAATAAACACACACAATAAATACGAACACAATAAACACACAATAAATACAATAAATACGAACACCATAAATACAATAAATACAATAAATACGAAAAACTTTTTAGACATTTAAATTAGTTTCAATAAAATATTTATGCTATTTACGAGAGCTATTATTATAAAACATTTACATGCATTGGGTAATGGATAACCTTTTTCATTCTTTGGCAGCAGTAGCAACTTGTAAGTATACGCTATTGGATATTCAGGAAGCATAAAGAATTTTAGCTCTCTTATTCGCGGACAACAAGCCGAAATTGGTACATATTAGTTGTTTGGTGAGTACTTAGATGGTATTCATTCATGTTAATGGAAAAGGTAAATACAGAATTTTTAACTGCATTTTAAAAATTGGATTTTGACTTGCATTGTATTTCGTCCTCAGTTCGAACTGAGACAGATAATCTCTTTTCGCATCGATAAGTTGACGACTTAAAACACTAAACCTCTACTCAGTTATTTCCCTTGGGCACTCATGTTGTCAGATTCCAAAAGCGCGATTCAAGCCCTTCTGAATAATCAAAATAGTTCCTAAAAGGCCTTTGCGTAAGGCAATGGCACAGAGAATTTCTTTCCAATGGATTCCAGCAAACTGTGGAATTATGGGCAACGAAAAAGCTGATGCATTGCCTAAGAGAGGAACTTATATAAGGAAACGTGCTAGTCAACCACTTTCGTTTCATACCACTAAATAGTTTATCAACTTGACTCTTAAGAAAATTATTAACAGGATATTATTCAATGTGCTATGGATAAGGAATGGAGTATTCTGGGGAAAGAGAGAACCTTCATTCCCAGTTTTCGAAGGAAGACAGCGATTGTTCTATTTAGATGTCTGACTGGATAAAACTATTTGCGAGACCATCACTGCAGAACGGGAATGGTGGATTACCCAAACTGTATTTAGTGTGAGTCAAATCAGCCTATGATTTTTGAATATTTAAATAATTTTAATCCACTTCATAGATATGAGGATATTGTTAAAAAGTACTGGACAGCCCGTGAGCTAATAGCTTAAGCGCTAATGTTTGGCATTTGTGAAATAAATTATCTTTCCTTTTTTTCTTGTACCTCGAACAATACTCCTAAATTGAGCGATGCAGTAATCAAAATGAAATTTAACTGAAGTATTTTATGTTGATATTTCGAAAGAAACTAGCTGTTCTCTTTCGAATCACATAGTGTTTCTTGATGCAAAACACGAATAAGTGAAGTGTCCAGTATTAGCTAATTTTTGTCTAACGCCACTGAGCTGAACAAGGGCGCAAATGCAAAACAGCCCTTTAGAATTTACGCGATAGCTTGGTTTTAGTGTTTAAACGACTGTCGTTCAATTTTCAGAAAGGTGAATACCGGAGACGGTGTGCTTGGCGGATTGTAGTTCTGTAGCTTGCGTGACGACCTCAAGGAAGAAATAGTAAATTGAGTTTCAGATATTATTCATGATTCTGTAATTTCTACACAATTTATTGAGGTCTTGGACATCAGCAAATATACATAAAGATGCATCAACGACACCGCAATTAGGTTTCCTTTAGAAAATCCTTCATGAAAGCATTCATACCTTTTATCAAATAGTGTTTTGTCATAATCGATTAAACAAAAACCTTGGAACTACGAAGGTTAAGAAGCATTAATCACTGATAATATAAATAAACATAAAAAATTGCGATATATCAGAAAGACATCAGGAATAAAAGAGTTTTTCAAGAAGTATACAAAGCTAAAATTAAACGACTTAGATGGCACTCATATAGACTGCATTATAGAAGTATAGTCAACTGCCGACAGACTGGGAAAGGATTAACTGGGTTGTGAAATAACTGAGCCCTATCTAAAACAAAAAAGTAAGCTTTTTTGTTGCAGATGGATAGAAAAATAACTTCACAAACCGTCAGTCTAAAACAAAACTATCTAAGGAAAACATAAAAGGGAAAAGAAAAATTCATGGCATGTTTGTAAAGATAGCAGATGATGCCATATTATTCGGCTGTAGTTTTTATTCCCAACGGCATGCAATTTAATTGGACATAAAAATAGAATACATATTAATATTCTTTTATTATTGCGCATTAAAAATTAAAATGTTCTACCTTTTAGGAGTGTTTGAACTCAGTGCTTTTCATAAAATCAGCAAAGCAGCAATCATTTGTTCGGCGTAGATTTAGCCAAAAACTCAACGCTGGCGCCATATCGCGTTTATACGGCATAGGAGTAAAGCCAAAGCGAAGGTAACGACATCTGTCGCCAAAAATGGTAATGTAGATAGAAAAATTAAGTCAATAGAAATTTAAAAGCGTTACGAAGGACTGGATTGGACTTAAAGTCATTAACTAAACATGATAAGTCTTTGTGAAGGTAAAATGCTTCAAGGAAATCTATCTCATGAATGGAAGAAGCTTCTTAATGCTTTTGTTCAAAGTTTGCTTTCAAATGTTGCCCTTTAATGCCATGTCTGAATTTATTTTCCATTTCGAATTATTTTGCTTCATTTATAAGGATGTTTATTTTTTTCTTTTTCCACACAATGTTCTTGTTTTGAATACAGATTTAATTTATGTCATTAAATGAACTTAATAAATAATGTTAAACGCTTTAAAAATACAGATAAATTGTTAACATTCATAATTGTTGTTGATTATAATACGGATTGCTTATCTTTCTTGCCCTTTTTACTATCCTCAAATGAAGCATGATTTTGAATTAATCGCTGATGTCATCTTCTTTATAATCTCCAGTATTCAGGAACTAATTCTAACTAAACTTTATGATAAGTGTCATACTGATCGACATATCTTATTGGTATATTCTGGCAATCTCTGTTAAGGCGGTTTTTTATTTTATTGCGTTCGTTATTTTTATTATAAAAATTACTACTTCAGCTTTAAACTTTAGGCATATTTTGTTCCTTGGTAGTTATATTATTTTTGTTTTCTAATACCAAGCTTTTAAAAATAAAAAATATTAAATCAAGATATTTCTTCTATCTGACATACCTTTCTTCTCTTTCTTTAATTAATTTGCATTATTTATTTTCCTGTATGCATGCTTTTGGGGCAGTTAGCACTGTATTTACCGATGAATAAATTGTACATTCAAGCATTACAGTACGGAATAATTAAATAATTAGAGTGCAAGAAACTAATAACCGTAAGGAAAGATCAGTACCATCGGTATACAAATTGAAAATATACGAAAAATATGATGGAGGAAATTTTCAGAGACTTGAAGATGTGCAAGCGAATGTCAGAAGATAAAAGGAAGGCGTATCATAATTTAAAAGAAATAGCACCTTTAGTTCTAGTTATTCGTACTGCATTTAATCTTTTCCGAAAAGCTTAGTTACAGGGAAGAAAAGTTAAATGGTGCCAAAATGCATATGCAGATTTGGTTTAAAAGAAAGCTTAAAGCTATTTTAAGGACTCTTTACTTTTTACTAAAAAAGAATTGCGCTTCATTTTTAAGCTATTGTGTGCGTGTTTGACGCATATTAAAACTCGCAAATGAGGACATATTTTCACACATTAATTAGAGGAGATCAGAAGAGAAACGTATAATCTTCCCATTTTTAACCGCGCATAAATTCATCTCTCTATTATTATGCTAGTCAGTCTTTGGAAAAGAATATACTTTTAGTCGCTTTTTTCTAAATTTTTCTATAAGACAAGGTGTACTATAGATTTATTCACCATTTTTTATCGACATAATTATCCTATTTAAAGAGTCATTTTACTAAATTATAATAACCTTTATTTTTCAATCTGTCAGGAAACATTCTAGGTATATTTAAAAATCTAATTTAATCAGGTGTTTTATTATACTATATTTCGTAATGTAAATATAACGAGATCAGTCATATATATTCTTCTATTTTTAGAATTCCTGATTCATTAAGCATTAGGAACAGACTTCGACAGTACATTACTGCAGAATCTGATAAAAATTCAGCGTATTATGCGGAATGACTTCTAAAACAGAGTCAAAATATATTAACTTAATCTTTGGAGTTAGCTTTTAATAGAGAAAAAACTTGTGTAGAGTTCAGATAAAGCATTAACAATTAAAAAAAAGAACTGAGTTAATTGCTGCTTATAGTGCTCATAAAAATAAACAAAAAGGGGTGTCGGGTTATTATAATTTTACATAAATAGTTATTTTATTACTTGGATCTTTGCTGTCACTTATATTTTCCGTTTCCCTACCAGAATGCAAATTTTGTGTCATAATTTTTGAGGTTTTTCGATTGTAATACAAAGCGTGTTTCTGCGAGACCACTTATTAGGTTTCTGCTAGTTCAGATAAGATTGTATTCTTCGATTTTACATTGTATTCGTCGACATTTAAATTGCTACTCCGTAAGAAGTTTGTGCCAACTTCGCGCTAAACCAATTGAGTAGCCTTCGGCTGCTAGACATAATTTTTAATCTTGAAATTGACTGACTCCTGATTCCGGAGATATCATCCTAAAGTGGCCTAAATCATACCTAAAAACAGAATACCTATGCATAAAAAAATAAATTATATCTGGTACAACGAATAGTACTGTGTTTTCCAAAGCGGGAGAACACATTAACTAATCACCGTAATAAACGTGAAAATATGTCTCAATAACTCCCACTTAAATCAATTAATATCTGGACATGGACCCTTATCCACTAATTACTGCGAGAGAAATATTTCTTCCTTCTTTTCTGTGTTTGTGGAGAAAGGGGATCTTCAGAACACTCCCTCTTTCTCATGCCTATTAACACAAGTACATCACAGCTTTAGACCAAGTACAAACTCGAGTTTCGAAGATATATAATAAATAATCCAAACTTTCATCACAACATCAACAATATTTTAAAATAGCTTCTGGAACAAGGGCAAGATATCTGAGAGCAATAATTGCTACGAAAACTTCTTTATATTAATATACAAATTCTTCTAAATAATAATTGTATGGGAATGTTTTGGAAAGTTTACACGGAGCTTCTGTAGGATGCTTCATGGATCAATAGCATCATGGGACGATATTTGATCACGAATGTTAAAGTCCTGGTGTCTCGTCTTCTTATTCCCGTCCTATCCTGTTACTTTAAGTCACATTCCCGCAAAGAGTTGGCTGATTTTTGTCAAGCACGAGATGTGCATTTATCTTCTAGCTGTGATTTAATAAAATGGTTTGTTAAACCTTCTTCAGATTTTGCAGTTCTTTTCAAACACAACGATAATTCGCTATATAGTTTATTTTACCGAAAAACACCAAACTCTATAGGGCAGTCAAGAGCTTTCTTTTAAATTTATCAGTTTGTAATATGAAGCCAATTTCTGCTATGTTGAAAAAGCAGATTAGGAGATTGTCCTAAAATCTAAAACTTTTTGTACGGTAAAAAAAAAAAGATATCTTTTTGCGTAGAAAAATTGCTTATCGAGTTGAAAGCATGTTCAGCTTACAGAACACCCTCTCAAACTCTTACCAGCTTGAAGCCAACATTTTCTAGACATTCATAGACTTTGCCTGTAAACTCTTAGAGACGGTGTTAACTAGCAGCGATAGTCTCCGTATTAACTTTCGTCACGCTATTAGGAATTTCATTAAGCAATTTTACCTTTAAATTCATCTCAATAAAATTCTAAAATAATTTGTTTTTATTTTATGCTTCAATATAAAATTCAGTGTTTGTCAAAGAATGATTATGATATGCAAGACATGTGATTTTCTTGGAACACATAAACAAGAAAACAGCAAGAACAAGGGACTCTCAAACTAGAACAAAATATAGCAAATATATAGGGCTTGTGCAAAATATAGCAAAGGACACCCTACAACTCGTAGAGTCATTAGGATATTCGAAGAAGGAAAGACGAAAAATGAGCAATGCCCTCGCCGGGACTCGAGCCTGGACCTCTCGAATACGCGTTGAGTGTACTGGCCATTACACCATGAAGGCATGCTAAGAAGACAGGAAAAATATCTTACATGCTTCTTAACTTTAAAAGGATTAGGGGGGCCAGTCGCCAATTCCTGGCGGTGAAGAATCATCATTCACCGCTTTTTAATTCGGGAGCCACTGTAGAAACATTACGTTTTTTGGAACCAGGATACATGAAAAATGAGTAATACCTCGCTGAGACTCGAACCTAGAACTCTCGAATACGAGCTGAGTGTGCTGCCGTTGCACCAAGAAGACATGCAGAAAGAAGGGAGAAAACATCTTATATACTCCCCTTTTTTAAAGGGCGACAGGGGATTAGGGGACCCAATCGCCAAGTCCTGGTGAGGAAGAATCATCCTCCACCACCTTTTAGTTCGGGCACAAATATAATGTTCCTCACTACTTGAACTATGCTGAACGTAGAGAAATCTAGTGAACTGTCTAGCGACTTATGCCTGGGCTCACATATATAACGACAAAGTCTACAGAATAGTTAAAATACCCTTTTATTCACTTAAAGAAATATTCACAGACGAGCATTTTTGGGAGTACAGGGAAGCTTCCCATCGAGCTTGAAATCAAGATAAGAAAAATAAGAAACTAGTCTAATACTAAACTTATAAGGTATTTCTCCCACCTTCTTGGCATGCCTTCGTGATGTAGTGGTCAGCACACTCGACGCGTGTTGGAGAGGTCTGTGGTTCGAGTCCCGGCGAGGGCATTGCTCATTTTTCACATCTCCGGCTTCCAAATAACCTAATGACTCTACAAATTAAACTGACTTAACCGAAGCTAGATACAAATACCTAACGTAGTTGAACCTTATTTAAATTAACCTGCAATTATCAACAGACGCGTACAATACATCGGAGCGCAGTAGGTTTAATAATGAAGTAGCGTGATGGCAAACACGTATCACTAAGGACTCACTCTTCTACTGAAGTAAGCTCAACCTTCCTTAAATACTCCTTCTATCTCATTTGCATTCAACGCGATTCTAAAAGCTTATTCTGGTAAAGAGTTGTAAGTGGGAAACAAGAATTGAAAGGAAATGATTTCAAAATTGAAAATAACTGTTATAAAATTCAAATGCACCTTACAAACTTACTACTAGAGATAAATAACACAACTTTTCACTATTTGTTCCAATCCAAGAATGGCATATATGTCTAATGTTGACTTCTTTAATTTATGATTGTGAATGGTTTTCATTATAAAACATTCATATTCATACTGTTATAGAAGATAATTCTCAAAGACATTTCGTCACTTCCCTAGACAAATATCAGTATGAATGTTGTAGATGGCACTAAAAAAACATCCAATCAATAGTCGATTCTACTTAACTCTGTTTGATGGATATTCTACGTATATGTAGCTACAGAATTCGTTATCCTGTTTTTTAGATTGTTAGAGAATTTATTTTTAGGTAAGCACTAAGAAAGAAAGCCACTAAAGTCAAATCTGGTGATTTCCCTCCAAAAGTCCATGGTCTCTATACGATTTCTCACATGTCAGTCTCAAATTCATATTCTATAATTTGGTGCACCAGAAATGGAGGGTTTTCAGAAGTGGAAGGTTTCGATTTAAAAGATTTTTATTATCTACCATCAATATGGAGGTTTGTCTTGAAGCATCTCTATTGCCACTGTTATCATCAGACAACAAACTTCAAACTTTCATCAGAAAAACACGTTGCAGAAAAGTATACTGTATGATAATAAATTACGATTCATTTCAATAAACATTTAATTTATTATTAAAAGCAAAGCAAATTGATATAACTTATACAGAAGATGCACATTAATATTATAATATAATAATAATATTTGGTAAGAGTCAGCAAATTATTTAGTATTCGTTTTAAATAAAATAGTTCAGTTTCTTTCGAAAGACAATCCTTATTCGAGAGCAAGATATTCTGCTAGGTATCTGAAAAATTAGTATTTGTTCTTGAAAAAATAACATTATTCGCTATAGAAGATATGACAGTTTATGAGCTTTATTTCTAGAATCGTAATAAGTCTGTTCATGTGTATTAAATTACTAAACAGACGTTAAATTTGAACGCTTATAAAAGACTAATCGCTTTTATAAATGCTACAATTTTGCCTATTCACGCACTATGCACAAAAGTCTGCCTTTTCCAAGATCGTTGCTTAAATGAATATAATCGGATTTAGTTAGAAAGTTAGAAAATTCGAGATATCAGTTTTATTAGAAAACTAGGCTTTTGATCTTAAACAGACACTCGTCGTTTCGAACAATAATTGATTCTCTTTAGGATACCTATTGCCAAAGAAATCCTTTGCATCTTTGTGAGCATCAAGCTTTGTGACTTAATTTATTCAGGAATTATTTAGCATTAAAATACATGAAATATTATGCTGAATTTCTCTGTCCACTGAACTTATAATTAACGCTGAAACAAATTTACATATTGCTTTACAAGTTATTTTCTTTGTCTTGTTCATGCCGCTGTCAGATTTTAAGGGTTAAGTAACTGATATTGAGTAATTCAGACTTCGAAGCATATTTGACTCTCGAAGCGATATATTTGATATTTTTAGAAAATGCTGTAATGTATTTTTTTTAAATGTCTTCAAATAATGTAAGCGAAATTCTCGAAAACAGCAGAAAAATAAAGCGCGAATTCAACAAAAGTAAAGAGTTTGCTATACTTTCTAACAAGCAATTGTTTGAAACTACGAATACTTTTGAAAAATATATACACGTGACTTTTGAAATACTCCAAACCAGTTGCAAGGGGATTTCTTCTACTAAATATATTGAGAAATATTTTTTAGATTTGAGTGCCTGAAAACTCGCAGACAAAACAGACAGACAAATAGTTCAAAATTGAGAAGAAAATAAGAAAATGTCTGGTACACCCCAGTTTCGTAAAATGCATATCGATACTAGATTATTTCACCAATTTCTACTTAAATTACATCCATATTTAATAATAATTTTTCAGTTTTCATGACTAACATTACTAATAAGTTTACCATCAGCACTAATTTTTTTCTGCTAGAAACAAACCAGTGTCAACATAAGACAGATTTATGTTGCTAACAGAGGACTTAAACCTCCATATCAATACACTTCTGGTATTATAAATGTATTTTTCCCCACATGATTTCCTTTGCCATATTTAATATTTTTCTAACTTGCTTTAAAATAAAAACTCAGTATCTAATATGTACAATATACAGATATGTCTTAATTGACTGTCTCTTTTTCATTGAGGTAGGTGTGTGTTCAACAATAAATTTTTAAATCAAGCATTTTGAGAATCAAAAATTATATTCAGATTTCTAATAATGCGGGTGATCGGGATTACATATTTCCTGTTTTTCAAGAAACAACTGCTCTAAACGACTGAACTGATTCTGAACGAAAGTTACGACTGACTGATATTGTTACGGATTTTGTATTTAGTGAGCTATTTTTAGTAGAATTGTAATTAATATTGTTTTATATCCCCATGCATATTTTATATGCGATACATATTTTAAAGCTATGGCGAAAAAGGAAAATACAGGAACACGTGCATTTAACATTGAATAAAATTTATCTCGAGAAATTATATTTAATTTGAATAAATGCAATTCACTTCTATGTTAGCTGTAACCGTAATTCTACTCTTTTACTTTCCAGAAAACTCGAGAAAACATAAATTACCAGACCTTTCTTGCGACCGATTAAAAAGCTTGAAAAAGCCGGAGGGAAACATCTCATCTCAGTTGTTGCTTAGTTAGTTGCTGTGATTTTGTTGATCGGATTAGCTTTCTCTGCACTTTGGATTGCGTTCTATTTAACGTTTTAGTAGTTTAAAATACAGCTACTGATTATGTTGCGCGATATTGTGATATTGTACGAATATCTTTGAGGAAAATTTCAGCGTTTTGTTATATTTGTGTCATGAGAATAAATTTTATTAACTTTTTATCGGACATGTATAGTCAATCTATTACGAGCCCCCACTCATGCAAAAATATTCTTTCGTGCTTTTCTTGATCATAAACTCTACTCATAATGAAAGAAAAAAATATTTAATTTTACAACTACTACATTTTCCAATAATAATTATTTTACTTAAACGAAAATAATTAAATCCTGTGCTTATATTGCAGGTTTATAAATTTTAATAATTCACTTTCTGGATACAGTTACTAGACTTATATGAAATACAAATAAACAAATGAAAATGTAAACATTTTTGTATAATGTGCAAAAAGGGATGGGGGAATACCATCAAATTATATGTACGTAATATTAATTATGGATGTATCTTATCGAGATATGCTTTATCTGAGAACTATGATCCTGGTTTAGAAACGTATCTGGTTTAAAATAATAAATACGCATCGTATATTAAGCATTTTAAACAACTATACCGAGTTTACTGGCATTTAATCAAGTAATGAGTTGATGTCACGTGCGTTCAAAAGTGCAACTGTAGAAGAAGCTCTATAATAATCTTATCTTATATAACAGCATATTTATAAGTAACTAAAGTCAATAAGTTAATCCTTTGCTTTTAATTATTTTTTCAACTCATACTATTAATTAAGCTTTAACAACTTAAAAATAATGTAAATTCAAATGTTTCAATACGACTTGAACACTTACTTATGGAATTAATATAAAATTCATAATGAAAATTGAGGGAAGGTTTTCTTATTTTAGTCATCAGTGTAATTCAGTGGATGTACTAAAGGAATCATTTAGTACCTTTTCTGACTTCTTCATTTCACGAATACAGCTCTGTGAAACGTTTCGAATCGACAGAGTATAGACCTGTAGAAATAATCTTGTAATCTAGTAAAATCTGTAAATTTGTAAAATCTGCTCATAAAATCTTCTCTTGCAGCTTCAGAAATCTTTGTTAGGAATTTAAAAAGAAAGGATACTAAAGAGCTTATGGGGCTCATTTTGATTTCCTTATTAAATATGAAAAGCCTATGATGGTTATTCGTCTAAGCGGAAAGATGCCTTCATGGATGACTTTCTAAGAAAAAGTGGCTTTATTTACGCTACATTTATGAAAAACGAATAGCTCTTAAGCAGTCAGATGTTTCGTTCAAGTCAAACTACTTATATTCAGCAGTCTTACTTACTCGGCTACAATTGGGCAAATATTACTAGGAATCCATATGCTTTTGAAAGCCCCAAAAATGGCTGAGTAGTTAAGACTGTTGAATACTGGTAGTGCGATGAGAGACATTCGGGCTCAATGCATGGGCTCAATCCTTTCTCGTAAATGTTCAACAGGAATCCTTGCGGTTTTCCAAAGAACCTCCTCTACGAACGCATCTTTTTCCTTAAGCATATAACCCTCGAATACTTTGTTATGTACAAGTAACATAACCAAATTGTATGCATTTACTTGTAATACGGGATGCGCTATATGCTTTATTACGTGTTTATCGAAAATAACTGAAAGATAAAAAACGACTAAATCAACTGAAAGATAAAAATCGCGATGTGCTTACAAATCTAGTGGGAATGAAAAACGTCCTTTCAATATTTATTTCTTTAAACACATGAACGATAAGAATTATTAAACACGAATGTTAACGAAGCATGTATTACTGATTCATTCTGTTTACTCTAGAAATGTAAAATTTTATCGTTGGTCATAGGAAATTCTTTGAAACTCGTAGCTTTAAATGCAGCATAACATTTGCAGCAATATTTTGGATTTTGATACTTTTTATTTTTGTGCATTTCATCAGAAGGGAAGAGTTTGGAAGCCTTATCCTCATAATAAAAATAAAAAAATTAGATTGAATTGCTTTGTAGCTTCCGTTACTCATATTAATCTGTAGATCTTATCTTCCTGTTAAATAATTACACAGCTTTAAGTTACTTTCTTAAGCTTAATGGCTTCATAAGACTGTTTTTTAATCAGTTGAAATTTATATCATTATTTTTTTATTAAAACTAAATATTTTTCAGAGTTTTTGAAACTATTAAAAATAGTATTCATAGCTCTTTACTATTTCACTCACATTTTCATTGCTTGGATGCCACAACTGCTGAAGCCAGTAGAGGCAAGAGTGTTTGTTTCGAAGGAGATGATAAAGTACAATTTTATTTCTTAAAAAAAATTAAAAGTGGCAAAACGTAGATAATGTATGTGTCGGCATATATAAAAATAGCATAAAACTGTTAATACAGCTTGTACGGAATCGAAGTATCTTTAATGTTAAAGTCTGGATCTTTGAAGACAACCAATAACTTATCGCCTCATCTTATTATAAAAAATAATACCAAGTCAGATATCTTTACTTACACAGCTCAATAACTGCTGCGTAAATTTAGAAACTTACATAGTTTGTGTAATAACAGAACAGTCTCCGATACTTGCGAGATTAATTAAATAAAAAAATCTAATGTGTACACCACATGACTTCCTTGTACGGAATATTAAATTATACGCATTTTTTTCTGCATTTTATTTAAACTTACTTCCTCGAATTTCATTAGAGATATATTTCTCATTCAATTAATTCAGTTCTCAATTCGCGGGAAGGCAAAAAATATCTTCATTAAAAATTGAAAGATATTTTTTTTTATTTCCAATGGCTAGGCAAAATGTTACAAAGAACTAAAATCTTACAAGCAAAGGATTACCAACAACAGAACAAAGAACAAAAAGACCGAAATCATTGCCTAAGAAGCGCTCTTGCCTCCCAGTATCTCGACTCTTCTCTAAGACCACGAAGAAGAAGGTGGAGAAGAAGGTGGTCCATTTCTTCTTCAGAATTGCAAAGTGGGCAAATAGGATCGCTTGAAATGCCTATGCGGTGCAGGTGAGCGGCAAGGCAATCATGTCCTGTAGACAAACGCAAAGCTACAATTGCAGTACGTCTTGGATTATCGGGAGTAAGAGAAGGATTTATCATTCTCCAATTTTCGCTGTACGAGTCTGAAGATCTCGTAAGATATTAGATGTAAATAAACTTTTAAGTCTTACTTAATTTAAATTGAAAAATATAGAAAAATATAAAACACCAAATACAGTTAAAACAATTATAACGCAAAAACAAGCAATTTTGTCAGCATGCAAGAAGGCAGATTTTTCGGTGCACAAAATTAAAAGTTTCCTTTTGGCTCCACTCGGCAAAAAGACACTGAAGGTGCAGAAATACTTAATTTACTATTCTGGTGAGTTTCAAATGTAAACAAATATGGCGGCTTTGGTAAAAAATTAGGCTTACCCGTACTTAAACAACTTTCAAATTGTTGATAATTCTACAATTATTGCATGCAGATTAGCTAAAGGCATAAGAACCTTAACCGGAAGATAAGAATAACATAATTCAATCGTTTTTGAGGCAAAAAATGCACAATTTACCAATATATAAGAATACAAAAAGAATTGAATTTACTCAGCCGAGTAGCAGAGTGGGTATATTTGAAATTTATTAATAATGAATTTGAATTTTCGTCTTTGTGAAAAAATAGTTCTAAATTTCTTACCTTATGTCTTTACTGATATAATATATATATATTTACATACTTTTCGTGGGGCCGATTACAACCAAAATCGAGGTGCACAACTATATTTTATAGCAGTCCCATGCACAAAATTTCAACGTTCTGAGGCTACTCGTTTTTGAGTTATGCGCGATGCATATAGTATATGTACGTACGTATGTACAGACGCCACGAAAAAATCGTTTCTGAATCCATTTTAAATCAGTTTTATAATTCGTTTGGCGAAAAAGAGTCTTTTATCCTGTCCTTACGTATAGATGTCAGACAAAAAATGCAAAAAAGGCAAAAAGGCAGATGTCAGACAAAAAAAGGTCCAATGCATCGTTAAATTGCATTCGATAACGGGGTCGAAATGGGAATTTTCGTTGAAATATGATACCTGGAATTTTTCGAGATTACAATACTTCCTAAATGCGAAATTTTAATATTTAAAAATGTTATATTTGCAAGGGAATGTTAGCCTATCAATTTTGGCTCATTCTCTTGAGTCACGTGAGCAAATATGGCTTGAAAAAGCTAAAGTCGATTCAAGTAAATGCAGCAGCTGGGCAAATCTAATTGTAAGACGGTCAGCGGTCGCTGTCATAAACACATTCCTAACTCCAAGAATTCTATTCTTATACATATAACTCCTTGCAGCCTAGTGGGAACCGACGAAAAAAGAGATAGTATGAAAAAACTTTCATTAATCAAAAAGATTTGAATAAATCAAATCCTGTGTAGAGCATAATAAAGTAATATCAATGGAAGTTCTTTTGGACCCTATGCAACAAGTTAGTGATAAAAGGTAATGCGACTAACTAGGAGAATTAACGTTTCACATAGACGTCATGATATCAATTGTAATTTTCCAAAGCAGAAAATTAAATGCATTGTGAACTTTGCTTTACGTCTCCCTCCTAATGAAGTCGAGCAGAAACTGCTATGCTTTATCTTTGATCGTTCATTGTTTCATTCATATTGCTAAGTAATGAAATTCTCCTGGCTGAGCTTGCAGATTTTATGCAAGGTGGCTTAACTAGTTAAACCCTTTCGGGCTGATACGAAATCCTTCTCAAGTTTTAGATAATGATGCAATCAATACGAATGTGTAGTCTGAGATTTTAGTTAGAAGATAAAAGATTTAATCTTGAAACTTCGGTTGAATACTTCGGATAAATTTGCAATTCATGTACATGTGGTTGAATTTTATACATTTGAGAATATATATTGAAATTGTATTGAAGTTTCTTGAGACTAATGCATTTCGTTTCATCAAGTAAGAAATAAAATTAAATGCCGTGCATGAGAAAACTATATGCTTCAGTTTACGAGGGTCATACAAAAGTTAAGAAAATTCATTTTCAAGGAACAGAAGTTTGATGTTGTAAAAACGCAGTTTCTTTACTTCTTTCTTTCCTTCTCCACTGAAGACGGGGCAGCCACTCCATTGGAACTGATAGTAAATCGGCCAGGTTGCCTCGCTGATGAAGTTAACTTTTCTAGTACGTAATACGTTGTTATAATATTTCTATTGTAATATTTTGCTATGTAATACATTGCGTGTAATTATGAACATTTAACAGCGAATTATGAACATTTAATAGTTACTGATAGGGAAATATAAAATAAATCTTAACATAAAAAAAGAATATTAAAGGTTTCAGATGTTAACGATCGCTTAAATAGGTTTGTTAAGGTTGTTTATGCTCTCGATTGGTTCGAAGTCTACCAGCCGACTGTTATACTCACTCCTACTAAAAATGTTTTTCTTATATTTAGCCTATTATTAATCATACTTTTCTTTGCGCTTAGGCTTTAGATATTTCAACAGCAGCATCACAAAATTTTAAAAGTGGCATAGCAGTATACGTTTAGAATTCTCGATGCAACGTTAAGTGCTGGCATATATTTTTTTGTTTCAGTATTTTCTCAGCTCATCAATGTTCAATTTTCTTACTAAGATAGCTTTAGAAAATTTTGTTTATCTTTTAATTATTAGCACGCTGACGCCACATAGCATTTGATTCAAGAGCAAAATCATAAATATTTAAAATCAGAACTTTTTTTTTCAGGTGCACACGTTCGGGGATAGGACTACGCTATTCAAAATTTGACGGCTCTGTGTAGCGTTGCTTTTCATAGTGCGAGAAACATGGACACATTCATTCAGATTCTTCTTTATTTAATTCCTGCGATCATATCTGTTGGCAACGTTGTGAAAAGTAATACTCAGTTTATAGTAATTCAAGGCAAAATGCCCCTTAGAGACTTATATCGCATTCGGGAGTAACGTTCCTTTTGTGCTGATAATATATTAACGAAGGTAATATACTCAAATGTTCAAAGTTAATTACAGTACATTAATTAAAAGATAATATATATATATACAGACGCATTCAAACATGTGAAGTAAAAAAAATTTAAATCTGACGAGAGATAAATAAAACAAAAGCAAATAAAATAAATAGTAGAAAAAAGAAAATTTTAACTTAAATAAAATACATTAAACGCAAGTACAAAGCACATAGGGGCTGTGCTGGCTAGGAGAATGGCAGCTGAAAATTACTCCAGCCTGTCTGAGGTATTATGTGCGAAGTTACGTTTACTGCATTTCCAGATAATCTCTGTCGATTTGATCTTAACCACCGTAGAAGCATACCAACACGATGTTGTTTCCGATTTTTATTTTAGTGACTAGATTCCACGGTATTAACTCCATTGGATACAAAAATCGCTGATCCGATTCCGGCTCGAACAATCGCACTCAAAATGGTCTGACTAATTATTAAAAAATAGGCCAACTGTCGTTAATTTGTAAAGTTTTACTTTAATTTTCAAATATTTATTTTTTTTTTTGGAACAAGCCTTTCCTGTCTCTGCCAGAATGCTTTCCAGGATTGCGATTTATGCAAGTGAGGTAGAAATAAGTATTAAGCTGAAGTTTTGG
>KK117338.1:532137-569464 GCA_000611955.2 Stegodyphus mimosarum
TAGCATAAGCAAAAACGCGCGCTTCTTCTGACAGGAAGTTGAAGCAGAGAGAAGATAGAAAAGATTTAAATTAAAATAAACTTGGTTAGTTTAACTAAAACCTTACAAGATCACCTATCCGCCGAGGGTACCATGTTAAATAAATTAACTTAATAATTTTTTTTTTTATTTTTTAAAGGTTTTTATTTTAAAATTCAAGCGTGCAGAAGACAGTTACAATAAGTTGCATGATTTATTTCCATAGATTAGTAGAAATGGAATCCGGGAATGGTTCACCCGCAGCCCGGACTAACGTTAGTCAGTTGTACACTGCGAAAAAAAAGGGGGGCAGTTCTAGTATATTTTTCGCTCTACTGGGCCGATTGCAAAATTCAAATTGCGATTTTCATATCTCGAAAACGCGACTTAGGATATGTATTAGATTTATATATAGCATTGTTCTAATATAGGTATTTTGACACAAAATCAGACTTTTTCTGGGATGACATACCAATTGTTTTCCATATTTCGATTCCTCCATGTTAATTGAATTTGGTAGGTATTTATTAATACCTTTTTATGTTAAACTTATTTGATTGTTCTTTTCACAATTCGCAATTAAGGTTCAATCCAAATAAAATTCAGCCGTTCTTTATGATTTGTTTTTTAAATTTGTACTTTTAAATAACATTTACAAATTTTTCGAAAAACATTTTGAAATCTATGAACTTTTTACCATCGTTTTAAAGTAGATGTATTTCTAAGCATACTTGCAAAAATTAGAGTTTTTCATTCAAAGTTTCCTAAAATATACGTGAATTTATATATTTGCGCACTTTGAAGTTTGGTATATTTCTTAAAAGCGATAGTAACACAAATGTGGTTTACGCATTTTGTTAAAATTATATTATTTGAAAGTATGAATGTTAACTTTTTTTCCGCTCGTCTGCAATGAAAAAAAGAAAAGGAAACTAGGTTGCTAGAAATTTAGAAGTTTGCTAAGTAAATTATTCTTGGCGAAAACTGAAAAAAATACGCTGAGATAAATTTGTCAATTTCTCCGTAAATTTCGCACCAAAATTTACAAAATTTAATATTTAGGCAGAATTTGAGTCGTGTAATCGAAATATGGAAAACAATTGGCATATCATTTCAGAAACGTCCGATATTTTGTCAAAATACCTATGTTAGAATGATGCTATATAGAAATCTAATACATACCCGAAGTCGCGCTTTCGAGACATAAAAAAGCAATTTGAATTTTGTCAATCCACCCAGTAGAACGGGAGATATGGAAATATGATTTTTTTTTTGTTTTTTGCTCGCAGTGTACAATTTTCAACTGATGGTGAGCCATGGAGAAAATATACTAAAGGGAACGTGTAGCTTATATAAGTTTTAAGAAAATATTTCTAGTTAACGAGATTACATTCCACAAAAGATTTTAGTTGGTATTAGAAAACACACAGCCGTCTAAGGAAATATGCATATGCTGGAGCTTATATGGAGTTTTAAAATTACGTCAAACCATATATGAAGGAACTGAGTGTATAACAATTCTGTTCTCGGTTAAATTACAGAAAATTAGAGAAATTGATCAGACGGATTATACATAGTTAAAAGGTAATGTAAAAGTCACAGTTATGCTAAAAATATTGCAGTATATTTGTTAAGACTAGCGAAGTTACGAAACGCGTCACTTAGCTCGAATGCAGTGATATAAACAGTAATAAATTTCCTTTTGCTCCGAGTTTCTAAATCTTCACCACCTGACTCAGACTATCATTCAGACGCAGCTAATTTGCATTCTGCTGCTCCTTCTCCTTTCATGACCAGTTACCGTGATTAAGGAGAATCAGCTGCTCTCTATTGATCCACTACGCCTGTCTGAACAAGGAGGGGCCATCAATAAACGATATTCTACAGTATTCCTGTTCCTTTTCAACTACAGGATTGCTGCTACTATTTCATGTCGCAAGCATATTTATACAAATTGAAATGTATTTTTATAAAATGCAACTGCATTTAAATTCGTTCGATTCGTATCGTTTGATTAATATAATGGTCAACAGAAGTGACTTTCACTACAAGAACTAAAAACATAAAGCTATTCATGGATATTTGCGACTGGAGTGTCTTTATAAAGTGAGGCTCTCAAAATCCTTCGGTACTAAAACCCTTCAGAGAGGTAGGCAGTAGAGGAAATTTCTTCTAATAGGTGTTTTTGATCAAAAATATGCACTGGAGACAACAAATTAGTCTACAATGGTTACATGAATAAATGCTTTTAAGGCCTGTTTGTGTGCTAATGAGAATAAAAAATGGGATTAGAAATAAGATAATTGTATTTAAATTGAAGGTAAATATATCAGAAATGGAAGCTTTCTTCTAGACAAATATTTTAAATACGATATTTTCCACTTACTTTAGACTTAGTATAAAGTATACTATTCAGATTTAATTATAGGTGGAGGTAAGTATACCTCTTCACATAGAACTAAAATATAAATTTCGAATTATCTTTGGGTAAAGGAGTTATTTGAACCTGTTTCTTAACTGCTGGAATGTGAAAGGTTAAAAGGAGAGTAACACGATTAGTCCAAACTCATTTAAATAACTCATAACCAAATATTTGGTTTGTTATATTATGGCACAGCACGCAAGGGCTATCTGTCTAAAGGCATGGATGCCTTCGAGGAGGACGTTTTAAGGGAAACTGGCTCGTATGTACGTTACATGTGGAGAAAACTAAAAGCCCACGCAACCATTCGTTGCCTGGAATGGAACCCAGATCGGAACTACCAATGCTTAGCGACTTTACCGCTTGGCTGCTAGAGGGCTCGAATGTAAGGAATAAATGCTTTAATATTTTGCTTTTACTATAATAAAGGATGTGAGAATTATTGCCTAATTGGGGAGATGCCTTGCCGGAGAAATTTATAAAGGAAATAGAATCATACTGACGTTACATTTGAACAATAGCAGAATGCATTTTAAACTAAAAGATACTGTAAGAAGTCAACAACAACATCGTATCTTACACAGAATGCACTTCAACCAGGAATGAAAATTATGTCTAGGAACAAATAAGGAAAATGAAATACGTAACAATAAAAAATTAACTGATAAATCGCTGTATGTAGGTAGTTAAAGTTTGTAAGCCATGAAATATCGGATCTCGGAAAATTATTAATTAATAAGCAAATTGTTCAAAAGCAAAGTCTACTTACTTTGCAAATACAGACAAATTTTAAAAATGATGTGAAAAACTAGAGAGAAATTAAGGAATTTGAATGTTTGAAATCTTTGAAAAATGCAGGGAATTTTGAAACAATTTCATTTATAGAAAAAAGTGTTATTTCACAGTTATATTCTCGAGGTAGAGAAGAACACCATTTGTAATGCTCAGTCTAGCTGAGGTGTAGCGAGAAAATGAGCAAAAACCGTAATGTATGTAATTCAGTTTGCCGGAATGAATCGTAGCGCAAGACAGATAAACACAAATAACTCTGATTAAGAGAACCAAACACAGATGAAGCTAATGAATTTTGTTTTGTGAAAACCTCTATATAAATCACTAACAAATAATCATTACTTAACAAACAGTAAAGCGTAAATAACGAATTCATTTTAAACTAGATTCAGGTTGTATGATAGCTGAGCAAGTACCGGCCACAGGAAAGTAATAAAGCTGCAAAAATTTAAACGATGTCCAAAATTCGCGAAAAATGGGACTACAGCTTTTCCAGGATTTGACATTTATTAATATTTTATGCCTCTTGTATATACAGAGCTTGTGGAATCTACTGAGATTCATGAGTTAATTCTGACGGATGTCTTTTTTCGCCTTATGTGTGGACTCAGCAGCATTTTTTAGAAACAATTCAATTTAACATGAAAGCTAAATCAAGTTTACAATTAACTAACTTATTTAAAAATTACGATTTTTGATTTACAGAAAAATTAATTGCAAATTAACATATATAAGATTAAAGCCTTAAGGCTCAAGGAAAAGCCAGATGTGCTCTGGCTTTTCTTCAAAAGTTCTTCAAATTTTCTCAAAAAGGTTAGTTATGTTTTGGATAGCTCATAATTTACAAGGTGATTCAAAACTCTCACAAGTATATAAAAACAGATAGAGAGGATCGAAATAAACAATTTTTGTAATAAAATGTGTTTGCCAAAATTGCGCATTGAGATACAACAGGATACTGTTGAGCAGAAGGTAAAAAACCTTCCACTGGCGTAAATTGTCAATCCCCGGGCAGCTATGAATCGAGTTCGGATCGAGATCAAATATTCCCGAGCAGCTTGAGAGCTACAGGTTGCTACACAAAGACGAAGCTTGCCGATGAACACTTTTTCTATGGAGTTGCTTCTAAAATGAAGTAGCTACTCAAAGAAAACACAGAGAATGATATTTGAGCTATTCCTTTGAGCAACTGCTCCGTTTTCTTCCGCATCCTCATAAATAAAATATATATCAGTGAGTTCCTCGTTTGTATAGCCACTCATCCAGTTCTAAATCTGTATGAGGAATACGCCAGAATGCGTTTATTTGCCTCTCAGCTGTGCCTTGTACAACATAAATGAGTCATTTCAACACATACATTCCATTATAAATTCGCTTATTTTAGTCTTTTCAATCTAGTGCTACATTCTTTCGGTATATGTTTTAATCACCTTACATCTCAATATATTTAAATAATGTTAAACAACTTAAATATCTTATAATATATCAAAATAAAAAACATTCTCCTATTAAAATAAATTTATAGCTGCTATTTATAAAGCAAATACTTCCGCATAGCAAAGGTAGTTATAATTTTCCATCTTATAAGAGTTTTGAAACAATGCAACAAGTAAAAAGATATCAGAGTTTTCATACAATATTTTTTAAAAAAGATTAGTAAGAGTCCAAAATTTTCACTATTTTGTTTCCATGAGATTAAATCAGATTTACTGCGGGCAAAATGAATTTTGTATTACATTAAGAAAGCGTAAAACACTTTTATATTATAAAATAAATTATTTAATGCCCATACGGAACATGGAATAAATTTTTTTAATTAATTAAATATATAAAACAAATATTTAGTCATGTTAAATATTTTCTCTGTCAGCCGAATAATGTATTAAAGAAATTCTGATGTGTACATCACATGACTTCCTTGTACCGAATATTAAATTATACGCATTTTGCATTTCAAAAAGACTTATGGGATTGAATTAAATCTACTTCGTCAATAGCGCATTAATCACAGGAGAATAAGTGCACTCTTTAAAATGCACTATATGTGTTTACCATAGCGACACTCTGGCGCTCGGTTCACTAAACAGCGTTACATCTCATTCATTTTATAACTCAGAATGCACAAAAATTATGTATACCATATGAAGAATTATCTGTCGTTGCCACATGTTGCCACATAGTATTTGACTATGGTATATCTAAAACGTTGTATAGAAGAAATTAAGCGAACAAACAAACAAAAAGGAGAAACAATTTTTCACTAACGATTCAGTATTTCCCATTCAATTAATTCAGTTCTCACTTCGCGACAAGGCAAAAATACATAAAAAATTAAAATATCTGAATTAAAAATTATTAAGTAAATCTTAAACACTTACTTCCCGGAATAAATTCCAGAATGGATTAAGCAGGATTTAATTCGCAATAATAAAAAAAGGCGTTGTCTTTGTTGTTGCAAAGCTTAGTTTCCCTAGATTGGCAATAAATCCACTATTCTCTTAAGTTTCAAATGTAAACAAATATGGCTTCCATGGAAAAAATGGTTAGGCTTAGCCGCACTTAAACAACTTTTAAATTGTTGATAATTCTATAATTCTTGCATGCAGATTTACTAAAGGCATAAAAACCTTAACCGGAAGATAAGAACAATTCAATCATGTTTAAAGCAAAAAATGCAAAATTTACCAACATATAAGAATAAAAAACTGACCTCACTGAGCGGAGTAACAGAGTGGATATACATATATTTATATACTTTTTCGGTGCGGCTGATTCCAACCAAAATAGAAGGTGCACATCTACATGTTATAGCAGGCCTATATACAAAATTTCAACGTTCTGAGGTTACTCGTATTTCAGTTATGCGAGACACATGCATACATACGTACGCACAGAACCACAAAAATGTCTCTTCAGAATCCATTTTAAATCAGTTTCATAATTTTTTTGGGGGAAAAGTGTCCTTTATTCTGCCCTTACGTACAGATGTCATGGGAAAACGTCATTAATTTGCATTCGGTAGTGGTCAAAATGGATATTCTCGTTGAAATATGATACTCGAAATTTTTCGTGGTTACAGTACTTCCTTTTTACTTCGTACATGGAAGTAAAAATGAAATTGAAACTTTACATTTTTAACTTAAAAATATGTATAGCCTGGTCTTCCAATTTTATGCTTCGCGACATGTTAATTTACACTACACTACTACGCCCCCTTCCGTTGTCATCTTATTGTTAATAAATAACCGTTTCACTTTGCATAGGCTCTTTCTATTAATTGTCTTCCAAATCATTATAAGGGCACATTGTTTATAGACAGAATAATAAAGTGAGCGAATTAAAAACCATATGCACTTTTAATATTTCGAGGCATTTTGATATAAATTTGTTTTCTTTGTGCTACTGTTAACAAATAAGCACTAGCACTGTTTTTAATATTATGTGCCACTTTACTTAGTTTAAAATGCCTTTGAAATAACCATGAGCTAATTTATTATTAATTATTAAGTATTACAGAAGAATTCATTCAATTACGATAGACATCCCGCATAACAAACAATGGAAAATTAGTTATTAATTAAGCACAGCTAATAGTTTAAATAGTAGTAAATTAGTTAAAAAAATAGCATTAATGATCTAGAAGTTAACGATCGGTTTTAGATAATCACTAGACATTATATTACGAAATACAAATTAAAAAAGAATGAACGTTATTATACGTAGATCTAAAACTCAGTTATCTTGAAAGCATTGTATTATCATACATTAGATATCCAGGCAACTACGTTATTGCTTTGACCTATCGACGTATGCTGACATTTTCTTCTGATCCAGAAACTGAATTCTTTTGCCCTTTACATTTATTGAAAGCACTGAACTGTCTGCTGCAGATGCTCTCAGTTGCAGTTGCATCTTGTATTGTTTAGGATAAGATATTGCTTTTTTATATGGCATATGAGATTTTTGTAATGATCATATTTAGACCTTTCATACAGGAGTATACAATGCAATTTGAAATATTCTAGCTATTAACTGTTCATAATAAAAATCGAGCTGAGGCGTTTTCATTTATTTCGCAGCCAGAAAACAAATTTTAAAATCAGTAAAACAGTTAAAATATTTATAAGTATAAAATGGCACCGTCGATTAAGGCGTCGATTAAATGCATCGACTGAGGCGGAGCACAGCAACACAGGCATGTATAATACTGTGTATTCAAGATAAACATGACCATCGTCAGGAGCATAGAGGACAGGTTCGGACCAATGTTTCAATGCTTATGCAGTACGAACGGAAATCGCGATTTTTGTTGGTCTGGATTCTTTTTAATTAATTGTGTTAATGTTCATTTATTTAAGGCTTTTTTACAAAAAAATCAACCTCACTTCCTGGGGGGTGGAATTAAACACTAACTAAATAGGTGAAAATACTACTACTACTAATAATAATAATAATAATGATAACATGTAAAAAATGTGAAAAATATTTTGCTAGTAATAACAGCAAGAAATCTTACTGAAACCCTTGTTTGAAATCAAGATGTAGATTTATAGCCGAAAGAAAATGAAACAAACTATTTAGACCAATTAAGGGAATCTAGCAGAAACTGAAGACTACGGATAATATTTAGCATTTAATGTAAAAGGTTGAAATCAATTTATTGCCTAAATTCATTACAGATCCTAACAAGACCAATGAAGAAAGGTCATCATAATCATCCTTTCCGCTGAAATTATACCAATTTCCATTTTAGTGAAAATAATATTTTAAAAATACAGAAAGTGTTTGATGGCTATGTGATTATCATAGTACACGAATTCTGTTTCAAGACACTCAACATAGCAAATTATTCTGGTTCGCTGTAACCAACACAAATGCTTCAATGCGATTGGGAAAATTCACAGTTTAGCATAAAGATACTGACACCTTCAAGAAAACCCTGAGCGTCTCATAAAGGTACGGGTCCCTATATGTTAGTTCAGTGTTTAGTTTGTTAGCTGAGGTTTTTCTAAATGTGCGAATATCTTTTAAAAAAAGCATGTAAGGTAGATTAGTGATAGTTTCAAATTCCTCTAAATGATTAGAATAATTTAAATTATACAAATGCTGTCGTGTTGGCCGTCATTCATGACACTATTAGAAATACAGTTTTCAGTTTCTAATCCGATATCAGTTTTTTTCAATTTTTTTGTATATTATCGTAATACAGTTACTGCGTAACAAATATTTATTAGGGCTGCCATAGTTGAAAATAATCTTTAAAAGATTTTAGTTATTTTAGAGACAATCATGATTGACTTTTATTATTTTAACCTGTGAATTATGCAGTTCGTAGGATTTATTTATCATTCTCACTGTTACTTTAAGAGGAAAGTAAAAAAAAATTATTTTAAGTGATGCAAATTTTCATAAGAAATGCACGCAAAATGAATAGCATTCATTCATCAACGAAATTAATTATTCTCAAGATATACAAGATTATTGTCAAGATTTTAATTATTCTCAAGTTATTTATAAATTAATGAGAGTTTCAATATTTAATGACGAAATATATGGATTTGATTGTGAATTAAAAACTTTTATTCGAGTTTTTGAAATAATAATAAATAAAAATGTAACATTGGCAAACGAAGCTTTCCATAAAAAATGTTTCCATGCTCATAAAAATTTTAGACAGGCTATTTTACTATTCCATTTTATCTAACCAAGTATGAAAATTTATTTATTGCAGAAAAAAGTCTTATGAGCACAGATAAGATAAGAACATTGATTACATTAAGAAGATTACCCATTAATAGGATTAAGATAATCTTTAAATGAAGGTAATGGAAGATACTGTTTAACACATATATCGGTATTAATTTCAGGAACGAGAGTTTAATTTCTTATTTGGTTATTTAAAACTATGCATTATATGTTGATTCTAACATCATGCTAATCTGATTAATAACTAATAATGCTAATAGGAGTGAAGTAATGCAGTGAAGTGTGCTATATAATTTTAAAAATATATGATGCAACGGATTGCTGAAATATTCAGTTTAATTAAAATAGCTTTTGGTTGTTCATTAACATGTAATATCTCATATAGCATATATGTTTACATTTTTTGTTCATATATTTTAATAAATGATAACGGTAACTACATCCAGGGAAAAATTTCTGTACTTAGTATAAAAATTTATTTCATATAAATCTTCTTGCTATCCTTACTATCAAAATCTATCGTGATGCTACAGTCATCTTATTGATTAATAAACTTGCGTTTATCCTATCTATGGAAACTGTAAGCCCGCTCGCAGTTTTTTTAAATTGTTATATACTTGAGGTCTTGTGAATGAAATAGTTATTTGTATCCAAAGTTGATGAAGATTTAAAAACGAGAAAACGTTAGATATTTTACATCATAAAGCTAGACAAATTAATTAAATTATTATTAGTTTAATTAGTAAAAGGTAAAATAATGTATAATAAAAAGATGCGTAACTCAAAAGACTTAAAACGCAGCTAAGGTGCTCACCTTAGTTTTCAAAGAACGTAGGTTTCGTCTTTAGTTTAGGAAGAAAATTTAATTCTTATGATGAACGTTGGTTGTTACAAAATTAGAAATAATGCTTGATGATGATGGGGGTCTTAGTCATAAGCTGTGCAGAAGAAAATAAATGCTGGTTCACATTACTGTTAGAAGTGTTCAATGTCTTAGACAACGATAAAAATTTTAATTTCCATTTTAAATAAACTGAATATTTTCCAAGCAAAATTTGTTATTGTAGTTATTTATTTATGCAAATTACACTTTATTGTTTTTATTATAAAAAGAAGAAATTAAATTTCAATTTACAGTTGAAAACAATCGACAAAGAGCTCTACGATGATGGATTTCAGTGCAGTCTTACAAAAGAAATTAAATATTGTTTCAAAGAATATGTTTACATTTGCATTGATATTTGCATATGTATTCAGAAATTTAAGGAAACCTGTTTTTACTGTATTACGTGTAGCTTAAAAATTTGAAAAAGCAGTATAACCCAAACAGTTATAAAAGCAGAATATAAAAAAAATTTCATTTTTTCTTGTAAATAAATATGTTAATTCAGCGTAGTTTGTAAAGGAGTTATTCCACAAAATAAGTATATGTTTAATGGTTATAAATTTACAAAAACGTATATATATCTAAATATTGTAAACACCTATTTTGAGAAAAAAAAAGAGGAAATCATATATCCCACTCTCTTAAACCATGGTTGCCTTTTATTTATCTTTTTAAAATCTCTAGCTCGTAACTGACATTTTAAATAATTATTTCAGCTATACAAACAAATATTTCGTGAAATTTCTGAAACGCTTTACACGCGCTGCTGCCTCAAGGCTTTCAACACTAAAAGTCAGCAAAAAATGAATTCGCTAAAATATATACAACTGCATCCATTTTCTAGTTTTCAACGCATTTAAACAGAAAATGTATTTTAAGGTTCTGAATGTTCTGTGAATACATTAAAAGAAGTATTTCTTTGATCTTGGGTTTCTGAAACTTTCGTTACGCTCAAGAGCTGTAGTTGTAAAAATGAATGCATATGCATTTATTTTTAATAAAACATCAAGTACTATAACCAGAAAAAAATACTGCTACTTCTAAAATTTTTATTTTAAAACAGAATGTCCTTAGTTAGTTTATGTTTCATTATTTTAATTTTCGAGTTAAAACTTATTCTATATTTTTCAAAACAGCAAAGTTCTCGTTATTTTATCTGTTTTCCGAAGGTTAGTTTGTATTCTAAATTTAGATTTCCCTTCTTTGATAAACAACTGTATTGTTATAACAAAAGCACAAAATGAAAACCAAACATTAAAGATGATATAGCAACAAGAATCAGAGCAAGTTGCTTACATTTGCATGTTTATTTAGCTGGAGACATTCTCGAATTCTTTTACTTAGTATTATCACGTCAGAACATGTCTCCCAATCGTCATTTTCCCTGCTGTATTACTGCAGCTGAAGAAGAAAGTTTTATTTAACTTTCGAAAGCATAGTTTTACAAATTTACTCAAATAATGTTGATTCTTGCTGCTATAAAACGTAAAACGTGTATAGTTGTTGAATAACACACAGATGCAGAAAACAAAAAGAAGAGATTAAACCTCTGCAAAAAATAGAGAGTTTAGATTTAGAAATGAAGTACTCTTTACCAATGAGTACCTATTTAACATATTTTTCACGTGGTAAAATTACGGTTTCCAAGCAGCATACCAGGCGCAATAAACCTCGTAATGAATTGCATGGAGTTAGTGAACTACTTAATGAACCGATATTTGGGATGCCCCTTAATCAGTATTATTACATTTGAGAGGACGCTGAAACGCTGATTAAAGTGCTCTCTATACATGATGTCATTTGATTCGAAAATTACTACAACTTCTCGATATAAAGCTGCGTTACAGAGAATAAAGTTGGAAGTTCTATAGCGTCATTTTCAATTAGAAAAATATGTTACACCAATTGAAAAGATATTGAGTATTAGATTATTTTAGAGAATTTACGGGATATCGAATTATTAAAAAATAATTTACAACGGAGGTTCGAAACACTAACAGGAAGGTTTTAAAGCTTATTCTTCTCTATATTGCGAAAGTCTGAAAACATGCATAAAATGTTTTACTTGCTGATCCGCACTTTGAACGTTTTGAGAGGATTCATGTGCTGTTAGATAGCACGGACAAATACACTATTAAATTTCCAGAAATGCCTTTCATTTATCTGTAGATTTCCTGTGTTAACAACGCAGTGACTGACTTTTGTACAGAATAATTTCCAAACACAATACAATTAATATTTTGGTACAACGAATTTATCCACATCTGCTTGATAAGAGTTTGCTCAGATATGCGCAGCGTGCAAATAGTTAAGACTGTGGTTTCCGGTACGAGCAACAGCCTATGGACCTGAACACCTTATACACTTCTAACTATTGCACATGATTCGAAAATTTTTGAAAGCCCTGTATGTCGGGAGCTACCAGAACATTAATTGCATCTCTACCATTATGAACAGCTGAAAGACTGGGAGTTGCTGATTTTACCTCTTTTCTAAATTTCTGTTGATAGTCTGAAGATCAAGTATAACACAAATTCGCACTCGTCGCTCTTTCAATTCATAGATTGAGCGCATTTTACTGGATAGCTGTTTGTGGCACACACGAAATGTTTGTGGAACGAATGTTTGTGGAACACGGAACGAATGTTTGTGGCACACACGCAAACAAAATTTCAATGCTTTTCGTTCAACATTTCAGCTACTCTAAGGAATGGTCTTTTCAGTGGCCTCACTTAATTTCTTGAGTACTTGAATACCAATATTAAAAGTGTCTGGAGAATGCTCATGTCTGAAATGAGATCAATCGTCTCTGGCATCGCCATCATTGTTCGCCGTATCTAACAGTTCTTAAAGCATTAAATTATTTCTGCCTGGTAATCAATAACAATAATACTCCAATGTAATTAAAAAGATGTTTGCTTAATTCAGCTTCTTTCCAAATTAATCATGTGATAATGAATCTTCGCAATAAATGAAATTATTCACATTAATGTGCTTTTCTTTTCATACATATTTAAAAAAATGGTATAATAAACAGTATTCAGTATTCAGCAATTAAGTACAGTATTCAGCAATTAATTACTGTCGCTGTAGTGTGATTCATTCGCGTTTTTCAATCTAGAACAAAAAGAGTCGTGTATCGTCGTAAAAGATCCCCTTTTAATATCGCTATGAGGATAGCATTCAAATGGGTTTTGAATAAAAATATATATTTCTGCAGAATCTTAAAAGCACTGAAATACCTAATATTTCTAAAGCCAGGTACATATCATTTCTAAACGGATCTTATGTCATAAACCTCTTTTCCTTAATAATTCATAACGAAAATTTGTGCTGAAAAAGTGTAAATGGATTTCGTATCACAGTGATGTTCACTATTACTCTCAAGCGTTGTAATGTAGATTCTGATTCATTAGTATGAAATATTGTCAAACGAAAAACTATATATGACAAAAAAATATAAGAACAGTTAGAGCTAGGTATGACCTACATTATCAAGGTATTCACAAGTAACTATTTAATGAATCTGATAATACTACCTGATAACTAATTAAATGCATATTACCAAAGGAACACTGGTGTACAACATTAAGGACAGAAAAATCTGCCTACAAACGGAACAAACAATAGAATAGACAGCGAGACTAATCAGGAGATAGACATGGGAAAAGTATAGTAGAGTATGCATATACATGGTACATAACCCTGTGTGTCGAAAAAATTATCACACATGGGCAGTATACTTTCAGCAATGCGGCGAAAGTTATTGCACGGTGTACAGAGATTTCACCGAACTCTAGTTGCTACTACAGCGTGATATGGGCAAAAGACAAACCAAGAAACATCATATCCGACGTTACGTCATTGGGAAGTTGGAAGACTGTCGAAATGTGACAAGTATTGCAGAGGAGCTCTGGATCGCTCACAGCATCAATTCACGAGCCTGGAGAACATTCCAAATGGTGTTCGAGTTTTTAGCAGCGCAAAGTGTTCGAGCTCTTCCACGAGCAACAATGCCGATGGATGATCGGCATATTGTCTTACTGAGGAGACAAGACATGCGGTAGACATCGGAAGCTATCGCAAGGAAAATGCGACAGAGTGCTGAACGTCCGATGTCAACTTTTAACGGGGTCAACAGGCTGCACAAACGTAGTATATATGCATGACGACCAATAGGGCATGTGTCATTAACACATTCTCATCGGAGACGCTGGTTTCTGTTGTGTCGAGTAGACAAGAACTAGACAGAAGTGGGGGTGGAGTGCTTTTTAAGGAATAGGGCCAATTAGTTCGATGAATGATACACATCTGGAGAGAAAAGAGAACAAAGAGAATGACCCTTCCAATATCATCGAAAGAAACTATTTTGGAGGTGCCGGATTTCTCGTTTGATCGGTATCATGCTTAGTAGCTGTACTAATCTTCAAATCTTCCAAGGAGTTTCAGTCACTGGTCTTCGCCATTGCACCGAAATTCTGTCACCTCATTGTTAGTCTTTTTACAGGTGCTGTGAGTCGCGGTTTCCTCTTCATAGAAAACAACGCAATACCTCATCGCAATAGCTGTCGTCGAGTTCTTGGAGAGTGAAGCTATTTAATGCATAGATTGGCCTGCAAGGTTCCAGGACCTAAATACCATAAAACACATGTAGGATCTTCTCTGGAGATGCTTCGCAGGACGTGAACAGCTCTATCAACAATTTCGCAGCTAAAATTGGTGGTAGAAAACAAATGAGCTATGTTGCTTCAACAGCTCCTAGGCAGTACAGGTGCTGCCTAGGAGTACTGTACCTGGTGTACCTGGTGTACCTTGTCCTCAGCATGTACAGGTGCTGCAATTTCTGTACCGTAATCAGGGGAGGATAATATATCCCTTTCTAAAGACCGAATTTGTATTGCCAGGTGTCTGTCACACAGAAGGTTCTGTCTTCCTTTTAGTTGCGCTCGGAGCTCTACTTTCAGTAAAGTGCCTTTTCATTTTTTTAATTTCTTGTTTGGGTGATATTAGTCTTTATCGAAATTTCACATGTTGGATATTTTATGGTATCCTTTTGTCGATCGCAACAATTCATGGTGGCGTTACGTCCGAAAATCAGTCTCGCTCTTAAATTTTGCGCATCACCATACTTCGCAAAATTTTGCACAAAAAGCACATTTGTTCCTTAGGAACTGCATCGATAGCTTAGATTTTTTAAATATAGCAGACAGGCATAGCAATAAGCGCTAACAAGTTGGCAGGCGGCGGACGAGAAAGAGAACGCGACCTGTTCAAGGGGAACTTTAAGGTTCAGAATAAAACAACTTAGGTTCTGCTTTATTTGACCGGCTATTAAAAGCTCGGATTACCAACATTTAAGTTATTACTGGCTGAAGAATTATGTAATTATCTGCCTCAACGTTTTGCAAGAACTATATAGCAGTGATTAATTTTGAAATGATGCAGTTTAAAAAGGTTTATGATAAGCAGTTACTAATTTTAAGATAGAGAAATTAAATAACCAAATTAAAAAGGATAATTATGGGAGTATTGCAAATTAAAGTTTTGTTATAACTCTTTTCATCTTGCATATATACTTTAAAACTGAAAAGCTTGATGGAATAACAAGTAATAACTTGGGATAACAATCGCTTGAAGAAGGTGTCATGAAAAAATGTAACACCTCAACATGTTTTCTATGATTTTTTTCATATTGAGTTTCACTATTATTTTACTCTGTAGTGCTATGTTTTCGTTTCATTTTTTGTTCTTGTATTACTCTATTTTATTCCTTCTATTTCGATAGAATATAAGACCTGATTTTTACATTCTTCTTCTATTATATATATAAAAGTGAATTTCTCACTTTACCAACCTCCTGACGAATATATGCTGGGAAATGTGAATCATTTTCTAGTTTCTTATATTTGATTGTTTTTACAGCTATGTTATCGGTGGGATTTGCAGTATTTGTGTTACTTCTTCCCCATTATTAGCAAATTTAGTGAGATATTCGAATTTGCTTTTAATTTGAATTATATATATATATATATATATATATTATATATTATATATATATACCCGTTCTCCTATTTTGATATATATTTTATATATATGATTCTGTCTGTGTGTGTGCATGTATATGTTTGCGTGCAAGTATAATGATAGGATGAAATGATGAAAGCTATGTTGTGGATGACGCAGAACATGATATAACTACTACCAAATAACGTATTTGCAGTTATATCCGATTTAATACGTCTCTAATTCCTGACAAAGCATTTTTGAAGCAGAATATATAGCTCAACCGGCACAAGATACGCGCTTGATGGTCAACAATTATGGTTATTATATGTTTCCCATATGTATGATATATTTGAACTCAGAACCTGAAGCAGTCGAAAGCATGTTAACGCAGCAGATAAGCTCAGAAGAAATGGAGAGATTACAATGTGAATATCAGGTTAAAAATAACACATTTATTGCTTTATTCCAACTGATTAATCAAGGTTTTGTTTTGCAAATGTTAATATTATCACTGGCCGAAAAATGTTTGGATTAATAAATACATATGCCATTAACGTTATATAAGAATCACATGACAGGGATTAATTTTACAATCATATAGAGATTTTATTATAAGCTTTTTATTACTTTAAGGATAGATTTCGGAAATAATCTAATTAATTTAGAGACTTCAGGAAATTTTAGAAATTCAAGTTAATATATTATTTTACATAATCTTTACCTTATGAATATGCACACTTATTATTCTTGTTACTTAATAAAGAAGTTATTTCGCTGAACAATCAAGTGCTTGTTAGCACAGAATCACCTTTATCTTCTGACTTGAGATGATCTACCGTTTAAATGTGAATTCCACATACGTGATTCTACATATGAATTAAAAGAAATTGTATGTCTGGCATGATAAGGGGTTATTTCAATAGTTTCGAAAAATATCGTTTCAGGAGGTTACATGTCGCTTTTGCAGTATGGAAAAAAAGTTACTATGAAGCGCGTTGCATTTATTTTTGTTTCAATATCTTCACTATTTTTTGCATTCCAATGCCAGACATTTAAATTTTCAATGGAATAGGTTGCTCACCTTCAGAATGCAAGAAATTCTTTACTACTTAAGAGTTTTTTTTATTATGCCATGAGTATTCAATTTTATTCTTTATTCGAACTTTCAGCTGTCTGAGGTCATACAGCACTGCTTACTTTCATGTTTTCACTTCGTTTACTTCCTTATACACTCACGTTTGTGAAAATTGCAACACCATGAAGGACTTACGCGAGTGAGCTGAAATTTTCAGGAAATGCAAAGTAGCGCATGATATGCAAATGATTAGAATTGCAAATCCGTAGCGCATGCGTATGCTGAGCAGCGCCCTCTGAACGGCTGATGGATCCGAATAAATAGACGGCTGTAGCGAGGCGTGTATGGTTATCGGTGGTTATCTGCTAGTGGTAAACGTTAACTCAATCTGTACTTATGCCTCGTCGACGAAAGAGAGCGAGATTTGAACAACTTACAGAGTTTGAACGAGGGAGAATCATCGGCCTTCGTGAAGCTGGATTGTCGTATCGTGCAGTAGCCTCTCGTGTGCAGCGTAACAGCAGCACAGTGATGCGCGTTTGGAAGCAGTGGACGGACGAGTGTCGGACAACTCGGAAATCCGGGAGTGGACCCCGAAATGTGACGTCAGCTCGCGATGATAGACACCTGGTCCGCATGGCGCGGACGGACCGTACAGCTTCCTCTAGACAATTGGCAGCACTGTGGTCAATAGCTACAGGTGTTTCATTGTGTGCTTCATCAATTCGTAGACGTCTGCTGCAGTGTGGACTGCGCGCACGGACTCCTTTATACAGGATCCCCCTAACGCACGACCATCGCCGCCTGCGGCTACAATGGGCCAATCAGCATAGAGACTGGCGTGCTGATTGGCAGCATGTCGTGTTTTCTGACGAATCCCGCTTTAATTTGTGGTACCATGATGGCCGCATTCGTGTCAGACGCTATGCCGGTGAACGCCACCTTCCGGAGTGCATTATCGAACGCCACAGTGGACGAACACCCGGAGTTATGGTCTGGGGCGCCATAGCATATCATAGACGATCTCAATTGCTACGAATTGTGGGCAATCTGAACAGCAACCGGTATATCCGTGAAGTTCTACAGCCCGAAGCTGTTCCCTTCCTTCAAAGCTTGCCAGGCGCTGTATTTCAACAGGACAATGCCCGCCCTCATACTGCTCGGATTGTTAAATCCTTCTTTGCAGCGCAGCAGGTACAGCTTCTTCCTTGGCCTGCGTGTTCCCCGGATATGTTGCCAATTGAACATGTGTGGGATGTCATTGGTCGGCGTCTTGCTCGTGATCCTCGTCCTGTTGCGTCTGCAGACGAACTTTGGGTACGCGTACAAACGATATGGAATGCTCTTCCTCAGTCAGACATTCAAACTTTGTTTGACTCCATGCCACGTCGTGTAGCAGCACTTATTGCGGCGCGTGGTGGCCACACAAAATACTGATTCTGATCTCTTGTTCTTGTTTGTTTGCTTTGAACATTTAATCATTTATTTGTACCACTACCACTCAACTGTGTATTAAATTGCATTCAATTATGACGATTCCTTCTTGGTGTTGCAATTTTCACAAACGTGAGTGTAGTAGACAATAGACAGACAAGATTATCAAGGTCAAACCTTCTCTTTGCGGCGCACGATGTAATAGTGACGTAACTTATTTATCTGTTCAGTGGCATCACTTTGCACATAGAAATGGGAGAAGCCTTGCTTTGGGCAGAACGTCGACGTCACCACGGTAGTTGACCTTGATACAGAAGAGCAAAACTTTGGATAGTACTCCACTGCCACTAGCTACAAGGCAATCAGCCATACACACATAACTAAGGCAACATATACAATGACAAGCAATAAGGCATTTATGCAAATGAATGCAACAGGTTCCAGAAAGAAATTAGCCTTTCCTTTTATTTAATGTTTACTAAAATGGAAATGAGTAAGTAACAAATGTGAATTCAGTTTTTGATTCTCCTACATTTAAAGAGAATGTTTTGTACATGACAGATTTATTACTGGTTTTTAGGAAAAATGTATTTAAAACTTGCAATCTGTTATGGATACCACCTGCAGATGATTCAGAAAGGAACTGCTGTGCATAGGCTGACGTACGGAAAGGAATTTAGGAAGGACAGCTGAAAATCTTGGAATTGCAAACACTTAAGGATGTTATAAATTATATCTATTGCATTAATTGTACGTATATGTATGATAAAAATAATGTAAATCAAAATTCTAGCTTTAAATTGCAATAGGTCCTTTTAACTCTTTTAATTTAGATATTTCTCGTTTCCATGTTTTACTAAACTGTATCTCTATATTTTAATTTAGATATTTACCATTTCCATCCTTTACAAAACTTTTTCATCTTGGAATATATCGCATTTGCTTTTCCTCTTCGCTTCTGTTAACTTGCTGCTGCACGCTGGCTTTAAAATTCTATTTAAAAAATAAAATGTAACGATACCCATTTTATTCTTCAAAAAGGGTGCTATTTCTCTCATGTTTTTGTGTTGCATTAATAAAAATATGTATATGTATACATACATTTTACAAAAAAGGCTTCTTTAGATAACTCCTATCCCTGATGTCAGGAACTGCAGCATGAAGTGAAATAATAAAGTGAAGCAGTTCTATTAGTCGAAGATGGCTTGGTGTAAAAATATAAATGCAAATTTTAAGTGTATTTCATTCATTATATTATTTGTCGCTTTGTTTATTACTACTATACGAAGCCTTTAAAAATTTATTATATCTAAGGCATTTATTTCAAAATATCTCTGAAAAATGTATGGCTCCAAAAGCACATTTTCTTTTGTTTTATTTTAAGGCTAACTATTCTCGAATATAGAAATATTTAAACAATGGATACTCAATTTAATCTTCACTTTCTAAAGATACTTGTATATTGATCGCTTTGCTCGGAAACGGTACTTCTCTGGAAATGCGCGTTTAGGACGCTGAGATTAACGTCTAAAAATATACTTCGAGGTTTCGAAGCCAACACGAATATTGATTCTTGATTGCCTTTTAAAGCAAGTATTGATAAATGAACTGCACTTTAAGAAATGAGTATTTAAAATGAGTATTGAAGTACTAGTTCTTTTCTCGAAAGCTGTTAATTACACAGTCCAGTCACATTAATGTGACCATCTGTCAAAAGCCAGAATAACCACCTTTCGCAGAGCGGACTGCTGCGAGACGTGCAGGAAGAGAGTCACATAGGTCCCTGAAGGTGTTCTCTGGGATGTTGAGCCATGCCGACTCTAATGCCGTGGCCAGCTGCGCTAGATTACGCGGTTGAGGATCCATGACGCGAACAACTCGATCGAGATGGTCTCACAGATGCTCGATTGGGTTTAAGTCAGGTGAGTTTGCTGGCCAGGGGAGGACGGTAAACTCATCCTGGTGCTCTTCGAACCACGCACGTACACTGGCAGCTGTATGGCACCTCGCATTGTCCTGCTGGAAGATGCCATCATCCTGAGGAAAAACAATGCGCATGTAGGGGTGAACATGGTCCGCAAGGACAGATGCGTACTTGTATTGATCCATTGTGCCTTCCACAATGATCAGTGAACCTAGAGAATGCCAGGAAAACATTCCCCAGACCATAATGCTCCCGCCTCCAGCTTGGACCGTTCCGGCAATGGTTGCAGGGTGGTTCCTTTCAGAGGTTTCACGCCTTATACGCCAACGTCCATCTGTCCGATGGAGCATAAAACGCGATTCATCCGAAAACGCAACCTGTCGCCACTCAGTGGACGTCCAGCTGCTGTACTGGCGTGCAAATTCTAGCCTTCGCCGTCGATGAACAGCAGTCAGCATAGGTGCACGAACCAGGCGTCTGCTTCGGAGGCCCAGACGCAGCAATGTTCGCTGAATAGTACTTTGGGAGACACTTTTGGTAGCCCCTTGGTTCATTTTGGTGGTCAGTTGCTCAACGGTAGCCCGTCTATCTGCCCGAACGCATCTCCGCAACCGTCGTTCGCCTCTGTCATCTATGGCCCGTGGTGCACCACATTTGCCACGTCGCTGATTTTGGACAGTCCCATTTTGCCATGCACGGTACACTTTTACCACGGCGGCACGCGAACAGTTCACAAACTCAGCCGTTTCGGAAATGCTTCCACCCTTGGCAGGAAAGCCAATGATCATGCCCTTTTGGAAGTCGGATAAATCACTTCGTTTCTGCATTACGCCAACGATTGAAATGTTTTCCGAAGCCCTCACACACCCTTTATATACGCTCAACTGCACTGTGCTGCCACCTGCCTTCTGTGATTGGTTATTTAACTCTGACATGGAAAGTACGTGGTGGTCACATTAATGTGACTGGACTGTGTATTTTAACGTTCAGGAATATTAAAAGTAACCATTTCGCGGTTTAAAATACTATTAATATTTTATTTAGTATTATATTCCTTAATAAATATTAAAAAATGTTTTCGGAATATCTGAAATAGCTTTGCTGTCTATAAATATCACGCAGAGAAGAATTTCGATTATCTTACAATTCGCAGAAGCACGTAGAATTTATGGAAAATCCTTTTGTATAAAATATTTTCCTTTTTATTTCATTTCCTTTCATTTATTTCCAAACAAATAAGGATAAAAGGGGTGAGACTCACAAAATTTTACAAACAAGCCTAATCGATATGTAACACTATATTCCTCCAGTTTTACTTTAATGTGAACAAAAAATTTAGAACAGCAGGTATAACAGATATTCAACAACTCTGTATCTCTCTCAGAGTATTCGCAAAGGGATCAAATTTTATAAAAGAATTTAAAACTCAGTTATGAATCAAAATTTCTATGAACGGATGTACGTAAGTTAGCAACTTGAATTTGTAGTACTGAAAATGCAGCTGGCCTCCTGGCTTGGAAAAAAATTGCAAATCAAAGAACAGGAGTAAATAAGTTGTAGAGTCATTAGGATTCTCTCACGTTAATTTTACGTCACGCAATATCTGCTTACATTCCTACGTGGTCCTGTAGAGGCATTAGGTATTTTGTTTTAATGCAGGAGACATGAAAAATGTGCAACGCCTTCGCCGGGAATCGAATCACGGACCTCTCGGTTAAGCGTCGAGCATGCAGACCACTACACCACGAAGGTATGCAAAGAAGATGGGAGAAATACCTTATAAAGTTCAATTTTGTGCTAAGATTTATGTGCATATTCTGGAAGTAAATAGATATATGAACAAACAGTATTTAGAAGCTATTAAAATGTATAGTAAAAGCATTATTTATATCTACAGCTCTAAAAATCTTTTAACTTGGAGGGTATTAAAATCAGTATACTTTCCATTCGCTGCACACTAAATTCAATAAAACCGCCAGTGGCTAAGTGTATAAGACCACGCAACAAACGCCAGGGACAAATGACGATTAATGGATGTTGGTGGCCAACTCGATACGAAAAGTCAGGGCTCGATTTCTCTGTATGTATAGTCTAGATGTAGATGGTACCTTTCCCCTCCTCACTTGTATGATATTCAGCATCCCCTTGCATGTACCCTGGACAATGATCTTGATAATTAGATGAATAAATGAACAACGGTTTGGGCCATGTTTCCTGATGAATGCTTAATTAGCAAATGTTGAACTATTATATTTAATGATAACAGTAACAATAAAAGGCCTCTGAACACTAATAGATAGTCCCAGGTTCGAATTCTGCAACCTGGCTATAAGAAATATCTGTTTCGTGGCTTTCTTCATGTGAAATATGTATGTGACTCAGTTTCTCTTGAACAGATTTTTAAGAGGACAAATATTTTCTTAGGTACATAGCCAAAGCGTACTCTGCTGCATTCGAATAAAGAATCAAATAAACCAAATTCTTGTCACTTCCTAGTCAATATGCCTAGACATTTGGAAAGACTAGGCATATTGTTCTAATTTTCTGCTTACCGTTTGTAACACAAATAGTTTTAGTTCTTTTTCCGCTGCACAATTGCGCAGTTTCTTCGAATACTCCTTTTCGGCGTCTGATTTATACAATTATCAACAGTGACAACTGTTAGCAAGCATGAACCTGAGCAGTTGTAGTCTGGCATCTGAAAAGGTTTAAATATTTCATAAATCGTCTTTGGAAATATATGCAGAAAATATTTAGCTCTGCAAATGTTTTTAATCTGGGAGATATTCACCGTCCAAAGGTTAGAGTCGCATATGAAAGCAGCTATCCATTTTACCTGATGAGCCTGAAAATTGTTACTTAATAGTAGGGTAGTTTACACTAACCTTGCAGCAACCACTGAAATGCAAAGAAATAATCTTCTCGCTCAGAATTGGCAGAAAATGAACTATACTCTTTTCGTTCCTATATCGAAATGCTTAAGATGGTTTCAATACATCGCAAATAACTGGACACAAATTCTCTCCACAGATGACTCATGGTTCAGTTTAAATGTTAATCTATCTTTAAAGATTTTAATCTAGAGATTATCTGAAACTTGGAAACTTTCCTTTATGCATTTATTAATTTTTGAGCGAGTTTAAAAGATAGGGTCACTCAATATTATTATAACTCGTTTTCACATTTTGGATACATGCCAAATATATGTATATTGTTCCAAACATCTAAAATATTTCTTGCAAAATATGTATTCTGTAGCGGTTGTATTCAGATAAGCAAACTACAAAATAGAATCAGGAGATTTATGAAAGGATCAAAAGCTAAGCAGAAGTAAAGCTGAAGATTTATAATATTCTCAAAGAGGTTTCTTTTCATGTATGAACATTTTTAGTTTTCACAGTATTAAATCTTAAGATCAAAAGCCTATGTTTGAAATCTGAAGGATACTGAAAACAGTTTTGATGCATGATATGCAATGAAAAATTCTGTTTTGAGTAAAAAATATTGGCCAATTCAAGTTTTAAAATTTGGAAAGAAAATTTTATGATTAAGCAGCGACAAAAATTACTATTAGAGTTCGAAAATTAAAAAAGAAATAGATTCTCTTATTAGTGTTATAGAAAAGATGTTTCAGAAAAGTCAATTAAATAATACGTAATTATGTTTCATATTAAAAAAAGTTAACAAACATTTTAAATAGCTGATTTGGAAGAATAAACGAAGACATAAATCTCAGCTATTATGTTTCATAAATATATAACAATGAATGATAATTGATTACACAGGACCAGAAAAATCTATTTTACAGTGCTGTGTCATTATAACACATCGTGAACATCAGTATTAAGTAATAATTGATAATTTAATAGTTAACTAATTACAGGATGTAAATTTCCCAGGATGAAATTAACTACTTTCATTGAAGAAGTTTATATTTTAATTTACTTAATATTTTCTTTAACACTTACAAATTTCGATGTGTGTTTCTTTAATGTGGGCTTCTAAAAGATCACGCATGAAAGAATTTAACTACGAAGACCAGACAAAAGTAACTTTAAGGTTTTTATGGGTAAAATGCACAACCACAGTGATAAAAATTCCTCGCAACTTTTCAGCTTAGTCCTGACTATATTTAGTGTTGATGTAGCATCTCTTCAGTGACACTTAAATTCCTTCGAAAAAAGTATATTTCACTGACTGCCCAGCAACCTAGTTATTGAGTTTCCCACTTTTTTGCTAGAATTACTACTTGCCAAATAATTGTGTCTTTAACAGTTAATAGGCTTATAAACCAGCTATGTTGTTCCAGCGGGTTAAAAAACGGCATTCAGCCCTGCGTAACATATATACGAGCCAGTTCCTTCAGAAAGTCTTCTAGGTAAAATATCCCTTTCTGTTGGTAGATAGTCATTATGTTCTTTTCTGTATTCGACTAGCAAACAGATAAGCTTACTCCGCACTTCTTCAGTCAAATTTCTGCAAGTTTCTCATCTCCAGTTCTACAAATCAAGTAAATGAATACATATTTTTCTTATACATGCTATCAAGGAGGACGGCCATCTGAATTGTTGTTTGTTAATGTCGTACTGCCCATCCTGCTATGTATATACTATGTGATCTGTCATATTTATTCTCAAAGTAAGGCTACTTTCCATATCCACATGTACGAATAGAATACCTGCTTATTTCATATGATCAGCATTTTCAATCATCAGACAACACTTTCGATGTATTTGCAAGCTTTATGCAGAATTCAATCTCAGTTGAATTTAAACTGAAACGAGCTATCTGCAAGTAGTTACTTGCTCTTGTTATTTCATTGTGTATTATAATAAATTATAGGTGCATAATACATCGAACTTCTGTTAAACAGACCCCTGACTTTAAACAGCATTTCTGAAAACAGACTTTCTTCAAAGGGCAGTTCCTAAATCATCGGATCCTCAAAATAGCAGACCATTGTGCTACCATACAGCAGACATTCAGTGAGAGCGGAAACAAGAGTTGATTCTTCGAGCGTCTACTAACTGTAACTGCATTATAAATACAAGAACTGCTATGCTTAAGATGAAATGAAATGAGCATGGAAAATGATTGTTTATTTAGTTAAGTATGAGACAAATTATGAGAGTTATCTTCCTAAAGGAAGGAATCATGGAAAAATTTCCAAAGAATGTTTATGATAGCTTATAAATCAAGAAAATCTGATATAGGGTCTCTCAAAAGCATAGCTTTTTTTTAAATTAAATTCAGTCTAACGTGGAATTTTGCTTCACTTTAAAAATATCTTAAGATTTGTACCGATGAGATACATGACGTTCATGCAAGATCACAACTTTCCACAAAATTTTATCCTTTTACTAATGAAAAGTTACATGGTTAAAATATTTGTAATAATTGATACTTTAACACCTCTTTCCAAACGTTTTAGACTAAAACTTGATGAAAAGCACAAGGAATCCATTGACATACAGTGGAATACAAAGAAAAGGCAGGTAATTACAATACCTAATGAAGCTCTTACTGAGATGAATTAGTGGAATCTTTTCATTAAATGCTTCGGTTTACTTTTAACGACGAATTAAATGCCTGGTAAATTCAAAGATTTCTAAAATATATATCTCATGTGTTTGCGCTCTAAATGGTACAACTGCTCAAACAGATAGTCACATTATTAACAAACAAAAAAAAACAGAATAGTAAAAATTAACTCATCTGCCAAATTCATAGTTTCTCCCACATTTTCATTATCGTCCTACCAGTGGCCAAGGGGTAAAGACCGCTAAATACTGAATAACTTGAACCAAGGCCAAATGAGCTGATTGTATGGTTGGTTTTCCTATATGAACCTGTTTTCTATACAAAGTACTACATAAAGGCATCCTTGCCCAATAAGTAGATGGATCTTATGTGCTTTCCCATGCTTAAATAGCCTAATCTGCTTTTCTTACCATGCTGATCGCTATTACCTTAACGAAGGCTGGTTACTAGTGACGATTATTAACAAATGTTGGGTTCAGGTCCAGAACATGAATATTTATAATTGGAATGCTTTTGCGCAATAAGTTTCCGTCGAACCGAAACAATTCTCAAAAAGCTGTTCGTAGAGTAACCTTAAGGCATAAGATTAACAATTCTAAACTTATATTTTTAAAATAATTTCTTATAACTTTTTGCGTGACGAAATGAACGTTTCTTCATTCATCCTTACTGCGCAGTTATACATGCTTCGAAATCTGAAGCAAAATATTAATAATAACGTAATATTAAGTTCATAAATAATCAGTACTGTACCTGGGTCTATACTAGCATAATTCCTAACAGTAATGTATATACCTCATTCTGCATGTAACTGATAGTTTAGTTTCAAAGTCTATTTTGCAGTATAATAGAATCCTATATTATCCAAGCAGTGTATAGCTGTGCACAGGAAAACTTAATTCAGGTATGATCCAGAAGAGGAAGGCGATAATGTCCTATAACACTGCAGGTGAGAGCTCTTCAATGTTTACTTCATAAATAATTGCCCTATCATATAGTGCAAAATCCGCTGTCATGAAGAGCAGTATTATCACATTGATTTCAAGCCTCCTTCCAATAGGGAAACACCATTTTACTTCCTCAATGACACAACAAGGTATTCACTGCAGGTATTGATGATCATCGAGTTCTTTAATCTACGCAAGCTATGACGAAGAGCTCTTCTATATATAGGAACAGTACTGTAAGTGTCACGGAATTTAGACATATATAATGATTCAAACTACTTTTGAATACTACTAAAGAATTCTTTAACATGTGATATGTAAAGAGATATTAAAGCAAATCTTGATAAATATTAATGTTTCACTACTGAAATACGTCATTCGCTATATTTCAAAGCATTTAAACATTTTGATGGAACGAAAATGTTCTATAGCATAATTTTAAACTTTCTTTATGATTAGAGTTAAAAGCAAAATATTATATTAAAAATATCGTGAATCCATTTACAATTCAAATAACATAATTTTCATTACATATATAAAAAAGAAATTGTAAAGTTTTTCAAAGCGAGAATGATGAAAAATCGGATATAGAAGGAAATTCCTTATATTCACCCCCTCTTAAAGGGAGACTGAGAAGATGAAAGGAGCTTAAGTCGGTTAAATTGATTTAATGATGAATTGTAGTCCTTCGCATATTAATCCGGCCCCACTGCAAAGCTACTAGGTATCTTTTTCCTCTGGAACAGGAACACGAAGATTTAGCTGCACTACCTCCAAAATCCGAACTTTGGATCTTCCGACTGCTAGCTGGACGTGCTACTAGTTACAATTCCAGAGCTTGCAGGGGAAGAGACGAAAAATCTATATAAAATAATCCACAGTCATTGAATATTATGTTCTTATTTTTGTTTTGAATACTTCAATAGTAGGTTTTTATTCATATGGAGATAAAAAGAAAGGTGTATTACACTATTCTTTAACCGAAATCCTACGCTGAGCTGCAGAAATTACAAAAGTTTCAAAACAGAAGTCTAATAAATTATAAATGCTTATTTCGTGCGCATTTAATAAAAATCTCCACATGAATCGCTTGTATGGAATATTAAATTATATGCATTTTTTCCCGCATTTTGTTTAAACCTATTTCCTCGATTTTTATTAGAAATATATTTCTCATTCAATTAATTCAGTTCTCACTTCACGACAAAGCAAAAATACGTGAAACATCAAAATATCTTTAATAAAAATTGAAAAATATAGAATATTATAAAACATAAATAGAGTTAAATTAATTTAAAGAACAATTTTTACAATTGAAATTAGAGTTTCTGCGCAAACACAAGCAATTCGGTTAGCGGACAACAAGGCATCTTTTTCGGTGCACAAAACTGAAAGTTTGCTTTTTGTCTCACTCGGCAAAATGATACTGCAGGAGTAGAAACTGATATAAATTGCTGTGGACTTTCTGCTGAGTCAATATATGGGATAATTTAATAACTTAAATGACAGTTCCAGAATGGATTAAGCATGATTTAATTAGCAATAATAAAAGCCAAACTAACAAAATAATTCAATCGTTTTTAAAGCAAACGTGCACAATTTACCAACATATAAGAGCTTCAGAAATATCTATATATAATGCCTTTGTAAGATAACAGAAACTTTTATAGGAGAATAAGGGAATTAATTTATTGAGTTAGATTTAACATTATTAATTACTAACAACAAGATATAAACTGCTATTAATTTTCCATTAAAACAAGCCCTATTTTAAAAATCAGTTCTAAGTGCCGATTTTCCTGATGGGCATTGAAAAGCATTCGATAGCTCGAATGTTACTGACTTGAATTTATGGCATTTTGAGAACCGGAATTCCTAAGATTGTACTGACAGTCACTTCATAAATTCTAAATTATATCTGTGAAATTTTTATTAAAAACTTCTTCCTTAAACTCAGCTTTTTATCGAGTATCTCATCAGCGTTCAGTATCTAATCATTAACTTATATGCAATATGGTATTAGAACACTTTAGCATTATCATTTAATTTTAATTTTTGTGAAAATATACACTAAAGGAATAACATAGCGAACAATGAGTGCAACAAGAGCGTTTATCTTTTGCTTTCTTATCATTTGCGTACTATCTAGAACAGCTCTTTTAATTTCGATCAAGAATTTTATTCTTTGCGTTTACAGTTCTGATAAATGTCCGGAAAAACTCAGCTTTCATAGCTATGATTTCGATGTCTGCTTCTCTTTAAATCTAATACCGATATTAATTCTTTATTCAAAATGAGGCAAGTATAAATTTTTTTCAGCAGTGAAAGTTTGCTATTAGCAACATTCTTAATTTCGGTATTATATTCCAATATACCCAAATGGTGAAATCAAACAGAAAAAAAATTAAATTTTTATATTAATCTACTGCAATATAAAGACCAGTTTTGTATTTTTCTAATTTTTTATTTTACACTGACGTGCATCTCCTCCATACATACTGTCAAATAAGTTAAATGAATAAAGTTAATAAACGTACTAAATGCTATAATGCTCCGATAAGGAGAAAAATTTGTAAGATGGATAATATTAGCAAAACAAATTAAGTAATAATTACTTGAAGATTTAAATAACAAATTCAATCTCAGCCAATAATGATTTTAGAAACCAACATACAACTATTTCTTAGACTAATTCACAATACACAATGATAAAAAGAATAAAAATGATAATTATTAAAGACGGTCACAGCTTCTAAAATTTGAAATATAGACCCAAAGCGAACAAATGTACGAGGTTAACAGCAGAACCATAATATAATGACGCTAAGCAGAATTGCCACAAAACGCGTCATAGCAGTTAAAAGTATAATATCTGTGAAATTTAATAAAATGAGATATACTTGTACTTGAGCTTTCGTTTTTCTTTCTTGATATTTTATCATAAATTTAGTTACCATACTTTAGCATAATCTAACTATTAACCACTTAAATATGCATACATGTGTGTAAATAAAATAACTATAAATGAAGAAAAAGTTATCTTATTTTGCTTTCTCTTTACAAATTATTGATTCAATACTTAAGATATTCATATAAAAACACATTTCTAGTTTTAAAAGAGTTTCATTACAACTTTCGGAATTATTCCTGCCACTCCAAACTGATGGATTTTTAAATAATACAGCTCTTACACATGGCGGGCTATCTGGAATTCCTCACCGTATTTGAATTACTTAATGTCTCCGATTCTAATGTGGAAGACATTCTTGGAATTTTGTCAGGAATGCAAACGAACAAGTGCGGTCGATATCGTCTGCTTATTCCCCTTCATTTGAAACGATGAATGGAATTCTTTATCCTGAGCTGGGCCATTTACTGTGAGACATTAAGTACTTGACTATTCTGAATGATGAGCATGTATTGAAGTGGAAATTTAACCAAAATAGTTTAATGACTGGAAGAAAGTGTCTGCTAATGATAGATTCCCAACCTGTTTTTTAAAAACGATTTGCATTTTTTATGAAAGCAAATAACCATCTAGGTCTTTTATGAAACTATTCCTAAATAATTTGTACCAGGCTTTTATGTGTGTGCAATTTATTTTTCTATTCATTTGCAACCAAAAAAAACCAATTAGTATTCAGGCCGTAACAGTATTAACAAACAATGATTTGTTGATAATGCATTGAAAGCATTCTTTACAACATTCATTTACAACGCATAGGAAATATGCATTAATTATGGATTCACAATTTTTTAAAAACAGGTCCATCAGAAAAATGTGCTCACTCTTTAAGAGATGGTATCTGCGCACTGTTTTTAAGTCGAAGTATCTACACAATAAGTAGTATGGTATTTGTTCAACAAATGTCGGCATTCTCATGTATGTAATATGTGGCGTAAGATATAAAATATCAAATAAGAATTCCACTAGGAGATCTTGAAGGACATTATGTCCTTTCAAGCCATCGATCGTCATTGTGTTATATGACTGACTGTAATGGGCATCTTTGTACCATTTTGAGAAACTGTACAGATACAAGTGCAGGAAGACACATTGTATTAAATCTAACTTAACCTAACCTATGATATGTATGATTATATTGATCTATAATAAGTTCAGTACTAACACACAATAAAGAATTTTCTTTCCTTAAAGTCTGTGTGTATTTTTCTAGCGTTTCCGTCTGTCTACAGGACATGATTGCCTTGCCGCCCACCTGCACCGCATAAATATTTCAAGCGATTCTATTTGCTTCCTTGTGATTCTGGAGAAGAAATAGACAGGCACCACCTGCTTCTATGTGGAGCTCTGCGTGGTCTTAGAAGAGTCGAGGTATCGGGAGGCAAGAACGCTTCTTAGGCAATGACTTTGGTCTTTTTGTTCTTAGTTCTACTGTTTGTAACCTCTGCTTATAAGATTTTACTTCTTTGTAATTTTTTGCCTAGCCATTGGAAATAAAAAAGAATTCTGACGAACCCTGTCTCCATTGATAATGTATGGAAGCTGTTCATAAATTGAGTTGCCGGTATATATACTGCAGCAAATGTTCCTCCGTGCATTGATAATCTAGTAAAAGCACGATAACTGGCATTCAGTGGCCCTGAGTACCCAATAAACCAGCACTTCTTTTATTGATATTCTTACTGTCACATAGTAAGCGCTTCCAGCATTCCATTCAGCAATATTCGGAAATACTCCGTACTTGTTTTGCGACTATTGAAATTTTTAGCAAGCATTTAGTTTTAAATTTCATATTTATGTAGCCTTTACTTCCTTTCTTAAGAATGTATTCAAAGCCTGATTAAAATGTTAAGGGAGTAAATGAGAATGTGATTTTGACAATTTGCCAAAAGCGTTATGTGAGGACATCATAAAGTGCTTTGAATCCGCAAGTAGCAAAATAAAGTATTAACGAAGAAGATTTAACTAAGGTTATTTAGCGTGAGGCTAGTGAAATATTACGTGTGCATGTGAAATTCGCCGAAAAATCAACCAAAAGAAAATAATAATATCGGAGAAATAATAAGTATTCACATTTTATGGGAATGACTTCTTTCATTCTTCTGGAATGCATGAAGTATTTCAATTTTTCTCGGAAAGATTTCTTGGACTTCAGTAATGATACGCTTTCAAAGCAAAAATGGATTTAAATATAACTGAATTAACAATACATTTATTAATAAGTTTTACTCATTAAATGTATTTACAGAATTACTGTATGCATTTTTTTCATTCTTGATTGTATTAAATAACACTGAAAACGTTAGGACTAGAATTCAATTTTAGTTAGATATTTTGGGTGCCCTTGAAGTCATGAAATCTTTCAATTGTTAAAATTTTGGCTATTATTTCGTTCAAGACAGCCGCATTTGCATCTTGCCTAAATTAGAATTGTATCTTAATAACAAAACTAACAAATTAATCTTTCTTTAATATTAATTACAAATTTAAAAATGTTTGTATGTGATTGGCAAAACTATATGTTTTTTTTTTTAATTTTTGATCGTCTACCTATATTTTCACATTTGCTAATTGCAAATAGCTGTTTATTAAATTTAACAATTAAATCTAAGGTTTCATATGCAGTAAAAGAATTTCACACTGCCATGAACATAAGAATATATTAAGTACAGCAATGTACTAATGCATTGTATGTTACAACACTGGCTGTCTAGGCTCTTATTGATTCTCATATTGTAAAGACATTAGGATATTTTTTACGCTGAGAGACGGGAAAAATAAGCAGTGCCCTCGCCGGGACTCGAACCTCGGACCTCTCAAATACGCGTTTACATACTAGATCAGTAGGTTTAAATACAGAATCTCCTTCTCCAGCTGCGAAAGTGCATTTCTATGCGCTTTAATGAGTACTTTGAATATAAAGAATGCGAATCCTTTAATTTCCGAAGAATGCGGTTATAATAAAAACACAGCAAGTGAAAAATAGTCGTAGGTAAACCACAACTATCACTATTATTTCTTGAAAAACTATTTTCACTAAGAACACATAATAATATTCACATTAAAATATTCAATAAGATACCTTTAATTCTATTTCCTTGTATTTACCTGTTCTTACTGTTGTCTTCCCTACTCCCTAAGTCTCAATTATCCATCAATAATTATAGAAGTTGTATGTGCAATTATCTCCTCAAAATCGTAGGCTGAATGTCAGCTCGTGTTTACTTGGCTTTAAAGAGTCTGTTCTTGTATTAGGCTGGCATAAAGTTCAGCGGTTAGAAGGAAAAGGTTCAGCCTGATCTTCGCAGGTTCTTTTTGAGGAATTGTCTTTGTTCCCCCTACTTTGTTCCTCCTAATAATCCCTACTTGTACAAATCTATTTTTTTTATTTTTCAGAATCTGGTGTTAAAATGCTAGGTGGAGCGAAATAGGTCAGGAAATATTAAAGGATGAATGCAACATCTACAAGAACCAATAAGAAATCTCATTCATGCAAGTATATACACGTTTAAACTTAACGGTACATACTTTTCTTGAATCATCACTAAAACAGTAAAAATTAGAAACGGAAAAGTATTCTAATACTTTATAAAATTACAACACGCAGCAAGGAATTAAAATTTAAGATATAAGAAAGTCACCACACAGCTCAGCTGAAGAAGCCACAAATAGCCAGACTATGATCGAAGTATCTTTTATACACGTAAGGGACTTACCTAAAAAGAAAAAGAAGAATGAAAATTTCAGTCTATTAGTAAGTAAACAGAAAATAAGAAACCTACGTGGTATAACTTATAAATTCCTTTCCAGATAGAGTTCTATTTACAGAATTTTAAATTACATTTAGTTACATGACTGGGATGCAAATTATAGTTATTAAAAAAATAAGAATTTTGAACTATAAAACAATATCCCTAATTATATTTTACACAAAATTGTTTTATAAGATATTGACTTCGATTGAGAGGATGGAGAGAAAACTAGTTCTCCTTTTATTCTAACCGAATGATTTTTTATTCTAATCTAATGATACAAAATGACAATTTTTTTTGAAGGAATCTCGGTTTCAATTAAATTCTCGAAAAAAGTTCCTGTTATAAAAAATCCCAGAATTTAAGTTCATAGTGAAAACGCCATTTCTAATCAAGTGATTTTAAAAAAATTGATTTTGAAAATACCCATTCGGTGCTATGAAATTCATAAACCATAAAATACACACATTTCCTGTAATTTGTTAGACAAAATTGATATAACTTGCTTTTGTATTTAAAGAAACCTTACTTGAATAGGCTGTCTCAAGTATATTAGACAAAATTAAAATTTCATCACCCTGAAAAGGTTCGAATCCCGCGAACGGCTTAGCTGCACGGGTGTTTACGAGGTTTTCTCATGTGTAACGTGTTTACGGGCCAGTTTCTCTTGCAATGTCCTGCACGAAGGCAACCCTCCCCTTAGGCAGACAACTCTCGAGACTTTGCCGTAATCACATAAACCAAACCAGCCTGATTCTGCGGCTAGCACAGTGTAGCTCAATTTTCCTGCCGCTATTTTGTGGCAGCATCTGCTGGTAAAATGAGGGCGAGTGGCTCTGAAGATGCCTCAGTGTTCTTGATGGTAGTAATAAACCTTGGCGTCACTGCAGAGTAGAAGTTAATATCGTACCCCTCTTGCAAAAGTGCACTTGTGCTTTTGCTGCCAATATTTAAATCTGTTTCCTGGTGCGAAAGAAAAATTATCACCGAAGCGTTGAACTTCAGAATAACACCTTTCCTTAAATTATACAAGCACCGAAGCAAGTTATCTCCAATGCAAGAAAAATTATTTTATTTGAGAAATGAATAAGCATTTAATTAAGGTTTTATTTTTAACACCAGCTGTCTACACTTAAATACAGCACAAGCTAGAAGAGTCGCCAGCTTGGTTACAGTTAACAACAACTGGCTTAAAATCGTTTAGTAATTGTAACTGAACTATTTAATTAATCAGACGCATGTAAATATTTTACCCCTAATCAGCGATAATATAGTTTCAAGCTTCGACTTTCGATATCAAATTTTGGTATAAATTCCGGATTGAACAAATTAATATGACAAAAGCAAAAACGAATAGGAAAAAAGTGTCAGAATTAAAAAATGTGTATTTGAGAGAATTATAACTGTCGTAACTACATTTCGGAAAACACAATGTTGACGATAAAAGAAAAAAAAATTTTTTTGTTTATTCAATTACAGCCAAACATGCCAGAGTTATCTTTTCATGGAAATTTCCTAAACGAAACTGGCTCGTATTTATGTTACACAGGAGTAAAACCACAAAAGTGCAACCAGCCTTTTCTCGGGAAGTACACTAGATCGAATACTATAACGATCCAGAAAGCGTTGCTAAAAATTGTTTAGTTAGTGCTCGAGTAAATTTTTGGAAGTATAATAAAAATTCTACTTCCTTCTGAAGGAACTGGCAGAAATGGCGAAAACGTAACAATAAAATAAAAATCTGATTAATAGCATACAGGAACGTCATACATTTTATACAAACCTTGTCACAATATTCCTTAACGCAAAACTTTACTTCTAGATTACCTTCCAGTTTCGGTGGTAACCTGGTTTCCCGTGACTTTTATGATTTCTTGAAAGCTTTCTTCTTGTTCTTCACTTAAATCGCAAAGTTTTGGAAAAGTGATAGCTCAAGTAATGATCCTTGATACTCAGATTATAATCTGATTTATTCGAAGTTGGAAATATAATCTCTACAAATTGAGAACACCACTTAACTGATTTATATCTGACAGGAAGATTTTCAACAACAAAATCAACTTTGATTAAGCCGGAGACTTAAATCGTAAATCGCGCTCATTGAGTTTAAGAAATGTGAAGAGCTCCTATAAGCTGTTTTATCTGAGGACCATCAAAAATCCCTGCTGTCAGTTTCCCATCCTCATTTCAGGCACTTTATTTAATAAATAACCAAAGCACTAACTTTCCTTTCTTCAGACCTGCCACAATTTGTTTCATCAGCCTTAGTTTGACACAACGATGGCAGGATGATTTTTGTCTCTGCCACCAAAAGGTTGATTAATTATATTTTGCGCCCCAAACTACAATATTTTTTCTAGAAGGCCACAGTTTTGAAATCCCATGATCATCTTTTCTTTCGTTGTCTTAAACATCAGAGAACCTTGATATTTTGTTCATGCGTTTCCTTTGGCGAAGGAAAAAAAACTCATTACTTTTTGGTTGCAGAAATCAGCCACTGAAGTTCTAGATATTTCATCTTTTATCGTGTAAGGTATATTTTAATTTTGTAACAGTTATTTTAATTTTGAAACCCTTTGCTATGAATTCTTGTTTCCACTTGCAACTCCCCGCCAGAATGAGCTTTTAGAATCACGTGGAATGCAAGTGAGTTAGAAGAAGCATTTAAGGAAGGTTCAACTTACTTTGATATAGAGTGCTAGGAATCCTTAGTGGAGCGTATTTGCCTTCTGGCTAAGCCACTCTTGAAGCTGTTACGCTCGGCAGTGTTATGCGTGCCTATTGATATTCCCCGATTAGTTTAATTTGAGGGCCAACTATGTTAGATAATCGTGTTTAGCTTCGAGTAAGTTTCGTTTAGTTTCTTATTCTGAGTTAAAGCCCGAACAGAGGCTTCCCTGTAAGCCCGAGAAGGGGCTGAAGTTTACTCTTATTTGAGTGAATAAAAGGGTAATTTAATCCAGTCTATGTCTTAATTGTTTTGAACTCAGCGATATGTCGCTATATTGTTCATTGGGTTCCTCGACGTTCATCTTAGATCTTGTGCAGGTAAAACAATCAAAAACTTTTATCCCATAATAAACTTATTCTTTTGCTTTGAATAGCTTTTATTTCATATTTATAATCTAAATCTCGTTATCTATTGCTCTCCAAAATTTTAGGAAATTTGCAGTCACTGTTCTGAGTGATACAATTTTAATACTTCTCAGTGTACAAAAATGTATTATATTTTCTTACACGTATATATATATATATATAAAAGTAAATGATAGACTTGATTCTAGCAAAAAGAGAAAAATTCTAAAGGCAATCGCCTAAACTTAAATTACAAAATTATAATTTAAATTAGCAATCGCATTTAACTATTCATTTTTAATTCGTGTATTTCCCCTCTCTATTCTAAAAATAGTAATAACTATTTCTGGACTAGATCAGTCCATACCATATGACTTGCATAAAGCTGATGGAGTAGCTAATTCGGGAATTAAACCGAAACGTTTCTCTTAATAAGCTGCCGTATTGGAATATCTGTGCACTTCTGTTTCTACTGCCTCTCTGATCAGCGAGAGTTGTTACTTTCCTATCGCAACAGTATGAATAGGTATGATTAGAGTGCCAGTGAATTGTGGCAGCAAATGCCAACTGAAATAAACATGAATATTTGATATGCCTCTACTGCCAAATTTGCTGTTCATTTTGGATTCAACAGTCTACGTTCCACGCCATCAATATTGCTAAGTCTGCTTCATTGCATACGTATGTACCTATACACATGTATGTTTACACACACTTATATATATATATATATATATAAGTTAGTTTAAATACATTTATATGTGTGCGCAAAATTTAAGGAAAA
>KK117338.1:577289-596050 GCA_000611955.2 Stegodyphus mimosarum
TCATTAAATTAAAAAAGCAGCTACAGTTAAAACCAAATATATAAAAAATGATTGGCAATTGTATTAGCATAATCTCTAAGTGCAGTAATTCTTCACTCTAAGAAGTTAAAAAGTACCCGAAAATTAGAAAATTAGTATTTCCAGGTTGGATTTTAAAAAACAATATATGAATGAAATTTTATGACAACCATTGGTTAAAAAAATTAAATATATATATATATATATATAACCTAAAGGTTTCAAATTTTAAATTACGTCCAAAGGGTGCTTTTTTAAAATTTTGTGTGTTACCTTTATTTATTAAATATCATGTTCTTAGTACTTAAACCATAAAATTCAGTTCAAGAGCAATATCGCAAATTAATTTTATATTGAGCATATCTTCAAAATTTCCGATACACAGTCTCGCGCGCTGGAGATAAAAATGTTTTTTCTGTACAGCGTTGCCATTAAATTGCTCGCTTTGAAAACCTTGAGTTTTTTTTAATCAAAAATTCGTTAAAGTGTTACAAAATATGAAATCGATAATAAGACAAATTCCAGATTTCAAATTTGGGCTTCCAGATGCCCATTTTCTCAGCAGGATTATGTCATTTAAAATTCGATGGCTCTAGGTACCGTCGTTTTATCACAGTGCGAGAAACATACATACATATATGCAGATTCTTCATTATTTAATTTCTTTAAATGTAATACAGGTCGATAATATTTGGTGGCAACAATATGAAAAGTGAAACAGACATTTAGAGTGATTCGACGCAAATTCGCAAAACAAAAACAATAATCTTTCAGGACCAAAGCCCCTTTGGACTAAATATAAAATACAAAATAAATTTCCTTTAAGCTTTCTGAAACTCAGAACATTAAATTTTATGAGCTATATGTTACAAATTTCTTGAAAAAAAAAACATTCCAGATTGTTTTGTTCCAGTGTGACAGGCCTTTGTGCAGAAAGCTTGAGATGACTTCTTTCTATAGCTCCAAGCAAACATTGTTAAACTTTGAATGAATGCATCCGTCGTAAATAGCGTATATCATTCCAAGATTAATACTATTCCGTGTTTACGGGTTTGCAGTGGATTGTATGCGTACTGAAGCAATGACAGCTTGATGAAATTTATTTTTCAAAAACACTTCACACTTCTGGAATATTTCACATAATTATTCACATAATGAATAATTTCACATAATTCTGGAATATTTCACATTCCAATAATGCATATATACATTTTGCCTCACGGAGATGTTGCATACGGATAAACATCTGCAATGAATTCACATCAGAGTCACTTACTACAAACAACACCATCTGCTACTACTAAATTAATTTTCAACTTGCACGAGCAAAATCACGCCCACAAACCAAAAAATTTAAAATGTAGCTGCCGTAATAATTATAATAATTCTGCTATCTCTTGGTAGCTTTATGAACAGAAAATGATCAACCGCGATAAAAGTATTCAATTTTCTCGACAGTTTCGTCTGATTACGTTAACAGTCACTGTAGTTACCGGCTTCCAAAAGGCAGCCAATGAGAAATAATGTAAGCGTAAATATGCCTCCGCGTTAATTTATCACCGTCGGTAGAGGGAGGGGGGGCTTCGTATTCCATCAGCGAAATTAATTTCAGCGTGAAGACAGGTCTTAAAAAAGAGCAGTTTTCCTCCAATTTAATTTATGGACGTGGCATTTATTGACGTCACGCAGCTCGTTTCGACTTCTCGGCTTTGTGTTTATCGATATAAGAGACAGCTAGATTTAAGTAAACATAAACACATCTGCACTATTGGATCTAATTGTTAGAGCTTGAAATCGACAGTTACATTTCTTCTGTCATATTAATAGGTGACAATGCAGTTGCCTTTGTTTTAAGAGACAGAAAATAAAATATGAACGAACCGCGTAGTTTGAAGGTTAAAAAGCATACAAAGGAAAGTTTTAACGAGACTCTCAGTATATTAAATTGTCGGTCAATTTAAATAAATAATTTATCAATAAACCAAACACATAGTTATTCAAAAGAATTTATCAAATTCTCACATAAACGTGATTTTGTTATTTACTAACAGTTTATTAAGCTGATATGCAATCAGCTGCCGGTTATCTGTGGACAGATTAACCATGCCCTAAACACGCGTTTGAAAACAACAGTTAAGTTTGTTTATTTTAAAAGGATAGGAAAATTATTGTCACTAACCATCAGCGTAAAACAAAACTGTCTACGGAAAACAGAAGAATGGAAATAAAACTTCGTATGCTAAGAACAGTCAGTTTAAATTGAAAACATCGCGAGGGGAAAGCGTCCTCGTACAAAATATCGTAGGAGAAAAAAGGCAAGGAAATACCATCCTAGTACTAAAACATTGTGGGGAAAAATAATAGGTGAAAAAACATCGCAGCTTTAAAAACAACATGTAAAACAGGAAATACTGATACCTAAAGAAATTCCTAAGTATTTCCAAATCTACGAAATGAGTAATTGTTAATACAACTCCTAATCGTAAAATACAGTTACAGCAAACATATGAGCACTGGTTTTCGTTTTAAATCTAAACAATGCAACAATTTTTTTTAAAAGTTCGTTATCACTTGCGAATTCATTTTAAGACCCATTTTGACAGCAAGTTACTCAGTTTATCAAGTCACTCTTTCAAAGACTTAAATTACCTTATAATTATTTTGTCCCCGTTCATATTCAGGAGGAAACCTCCGCTAAATCACTGTAACTCAACACGATATTATAATTTTCTTTTATTGCGAAAGTGTTCAGTTTCTAAATTCTATTCAGACGATAAATTTCGGCAACATCAGAGTGGATTCGAGCTGAATTCGTGTATTTTCAGCTTTTTCACGAGCAATTTGATCAGTATGTCATACAACTCAGATGTGATTATCGCATTTTTTCCTTCGAAGTGTCACTAGTTCTTTCAATTCCTTAGCATTAAGGCTTCCAAACTGTTCTGTTTTTCACAGTTTTAGTTAAAATATGATTGATCAGTTTAATTTATTTTTTGCCATTTTAAACTGGGACTCTTGGTGCCATTTAAAGCTGGGACTTGGGTGACTCTTATCTCTTACTTAGATTGTTGATCTCGGGAAGAAACGTTTATTATATTGTCTAAAGGTTTTATATTTTGTCATTTTCGAATAAGAGAAGAAATGTTTCATTTGCGGATCAGATAGCGGAATTAGGAAGGAAGATTTTTAGGATCCATTGATTAAGTGAAAAATCTCTAAGATGTTTAAATATGCAAAAAGAGCTTGGATTCAACAGCAGGTAAAAATTATGATATGAAAAAAAAGGCCTGATTTACAAATTTTTATGTAACCAAAATCGAATTGATAATTATTTTAAAACGAACAAAAAAATTACACGTAAGTAAAGAAAGTATTTTCTCTTTCACTAGATTAAATTAATAAAGAATGGTAAAATTGATTTAAACCTTTTCAACTCCGCTTTTATTACGCTGATTTTAGATAAATCCCCAAATGCAGGTACTATGGAGGTTTGAGGGTATTATTTCCACGTAAATGGATTTACAAATGGAAACGTTTAATGCAGAGATTTCAGACATTTTTCTTGCATTGACGCCTTTTAAAAGAATGCTTGTTTTTATCTCTTACATTTACCTATATAATATACATCATTTTCCCTTACATTTTCCTCTATAATATACCATACAGTGTAATCATAATACAAATAGTTATGCATAAATAAATAAAACTATAAATATGGGCAAAACCATATGAAGAAATAGTTAATTAAATTTATGTTTTATTATTTATTATTATTATTATTATTTTAATTTTTTAAATTTAGACAGGTTTTCAGAAACAAAATCATAGATTCTACTAGCCCAGAAGTTCAATTTTAATTGATACGATGGTTGCAGTTGATGCATGGATGCAGTTTTTTTTTATTATTTGACACAAAATTCCTTAACTTAATTCATAAATTACTTCGCTAAAAATATTTAAACTATTTCTTGTTTTTGTAGTAAATTATTGATTTGACTAAAGTCCATCTGTATTGGGTAAGAAGAGGAAAAAGTCATAATGGCGTTCGATAACAAATTTTATTGGGAGATAGTTCTCTAGGATGAGTTTTAACTTTCAAAACAACGTAAATATTTGTTTTGAAAAAGTCTCGTGTTTGGACATCTTCCTTCAATCCAATCCTTTCTCCTTGCATCATAATATAAAAATTAAATATATCGTAGTTACACGGTTCTATGCTGGCGCGTTGAAATTTTTATTGTAATTCTTGGAAGAGATCGTTAAAATTTTATTTTAAATTTTTCAAGCAGCTTGTATTTAACAGTATATATCAGGCATAGTCATGCAGCTCGCGAGCCGCATGCAGCTCTATGACACCTTAACTGCGGCTCGCGAGGTACTTGCGATCCTTTGCCATCTGAAATGCGACTTGCTTCCATTAAATACAATTTAACTTTAATACAAATTGAATTTGAAATAGAAACCATTCAGGGCACTTTTCTTTATTAATCACTAATTTAATTGCTGGTATTACGTATGTAAGAGGTTGATAGATTTCAAACTGTCCACAGAGACTTATCATCAGGGCACCAAATACGTAAAATTGCAAATAATTCCATTTCTATTAATTACTGTTCCAGTTATGTTGCTTTCTGAACAGGTAATGGAAGTCCATTACCTGTTCAGAATACACTAATGCGAAGTTAACCTAAAACACAGTTCTAATATTTTTATTTATTTATTCTCCCTAATATTTCTTCTCTCACGTTAATTTTACGTCAGGCAATATCTGCTTACATTTGTGCGTGATCCTGTAGAGGCATTAGGCATTTTTTTAAAGCAGGAGAGATGAAAACAGAGCAATGCTTTCGCCAGGACTCGAACCACGGACTTCTCGAATACACGCCGAGCGTGCTGACCACTACACCACGAAGGCATGATAAGAAGGCCAGAGAAATACCTTATAATCCCATTATTCATAACAGTTGTGATCCACCTGGAAGATTTTCTATTCGTAGTAGGGTACTACTTTTATTCAGTCCTTGAATGGCGTGAGTAACTGCTGAGGGAAACTATTTCGAGTTGCAATCCATACAGAACTCTTAATCTTTGGAAGAATTTTACGAGGATTTTATTTTTGGTAGAGTGAACCTTCAATTTCTTATTTGATTAGGAGACTTCTCTCAGTTTATTTCAATCCTTCAAAATTAATTTCCTATCCCTAAGCAAGTCAAGCATTTTTATGCAATTGCTTCACAGATTTCGCACCTATTGACAATAATACGCTTAATGAACACTTCTCCCACATGAAACTCTATCTTTCGTAATAATTCCTCTCTAAATCCCAGGCAGAGATCATAACTTATTTCACCAATGTTTATGCATGCTGAAATATTTAGAGTCATGGGAAGAATCACTGGTTTGACAACGACTGAAATTTTAGTCAACATGTTTCATTCCTATTTTATCAAATATTTTTATTCCAGATAAAGATTTCTCACCTTAATCATCAATAACGTTGCATCAAGCAATGAGGATTAACAGAATACAAAATCTCTTCTCCAAAGTTTCAGTCAAAATTGGCGTATTGATATTGGTGAAATCTCTTTAGATTGTGATATATTCTCGTACTCTTTAGTTTGTGATATTTTCTCGTATTTCTTGTTTGATGACCTTCCTTCGATCTACCTCGCACTAGGTTAGAGGCATTTTGCAGCACTAGGTTAGAGTCGCCGGTAAATATTGTATTAGGCTAGGGGAATTGCTGCCTGGCATGTCGAAACTTTTCATCTAAAACTTTTTACTGCCGCTCTGCAGGTGCACCGGTTGGTCCGGCTCTGTTGCCAGCATTACACTTCTTTTAATCTGTCGATATTTTTTATCTTCCTAATTTTCGATCATCATGTACGTCTGACACGTCCTTCATGAAAGCATAGCAGCCAAATGAAAAGTTACACAATGATCCACTGCTTGATCACTACAAATTTCAAGCAATAATGTGAAATTTTGCTCCCGTAAACGTTTATTTTAAGTCTGATCTTTTATTTTCTAAAGTATTCTCTGCCTACAGACTCCATTTCAAACTTCATTTGAGATTTATTTTCTGCACACAGGTTAGGTAACCCAATAGAAAGTTGTACTATGTAATCGTTAGGCTGACAATTACTTAGAAATTCAAGACGAGACGGTAAGTCCTTTGACCACCTTTATGGGTTCAACAGTTAGAATACGGTAGACCCGTTCATCTATTTGGAAAAAGCTCACGAACTAAACTACTGTTCAGACATCTGCCGTGTTACGAAGGGCCTCAACATCAAACATCTTTGCTCGTTCATAGAATTACGATGAGTTACGGGTTCATATTATATCTGCATTTTGCGAAATAAATTCATTAGTATAGTAACAGGCATATTTTCTTTCTGCAACATTAGTTTTGATCATGTAGTATTTGAAAAACAGCTCAAAATTAAACAGCTGCTTTGATTTCGGCTGGCAGACAGATGGAATATGTGCTCGACGAAGCATTTATATAGCCCGGCATGAACTGCTAGATATATTAGCAAAAGGTTAGTTCAGAATTATCGCAACAGTTTAAGAGGTGGTTTCAAGAATTTTCAATGATGCGCCTGAACTTCATTATCCATAAGCAAAATTATCGGCACGATTCGAGAGATAGTTTAGAGAATTTTCAATAATGTTGATTAGTATCCTAATGTATACTGATTAGTAAAAAATTCCGGCAGAATCCGTTGGATCCCACGCTAAAATACTATATCAAACAGGGCCGTCATTAGAGATATTGATTATTAAATTACCACTGAAATTGCAATCATATTCCTTTTTTTATGGTGAATTCTTCTACACTGGGCATGTAAAAGTAGTTATTCCAAAGTTATGAGAAAAAAAGCTTAACGATTTCTTAGGTTAGGATCCAAAGATTCGAATGATCTCAATATGTTGGTCCTTACGTTAATTGTGTGGAGAAACAAAAGGACTTTTTAAGCAAAATCCTAAACAAGTTAATAGCTTATTTTTAAATAAATATGCTTTCTCAAATAACAGTTTCTTTGCAGTGCGCGTTGAAGTGCATCATTTATTTTATCCTATCTAAAAAACTACTCATGAGTTAAAAAAAAAACTCAATTTTCTTTTAAATAATGATTTGTAATTTACTCAAATAACACTTTTTTATGTAATCGTAAACCAACGAATATGTTTCCGATTCATTTTACTTCTACTAAAATAAAACAATAATAATTATAAACGGAGAGGTATAAAGGAAATCAGAATAAAATATTTGGTCTATCTGAATAAAAACCTCCCAGTAGAAGAGTAGCAGATTTTTAACTTTTCTGAACACAAAACAGTAGATATAAGATGTATTTATCCATATTTATATGTAATAATGTTTATCTCATATTCATTAATTTACTTCAAAAGTTTCTTTATATTCAAAAGTCTCATTATTTTTGAAACGATATAAATTTGGAATTGCGGCTCTGGAACGTTCATAAAACTATCATATGCCTCTCATTGTTTTGAAGTTCGGCCATTCCTGGTATGTATCTTATGATGAAGTTTAGAGTTCTTCATGTTTTTTGGGCTGTTCTTTCTTATGTATCGGTTTTTAACTTTTTATACAACCTTTTTTGCATACAGAATTTAAGTATTATTGATTTTTAAAATAAATTAAATAATTTCTGTTTATTTTTCCTTTACATTTATTTTAATGATTTCTTTCTTACTGCATCATATACCTTTATGTCAATAAACAACTAATTATCAATTCAAAAATGTTAATAATTTTTTTAAGTGATGGGATGTTTATTATGGCAGTGATATTTGGCTATTAACCCCCACCTAATCCCTCAATCATCACTGACCCTTTATAAAATTTTATCCCAAGAAGTCAATACCGATCCCGTTTAGAAACCTTTGACTAATGCATAGTTGACTCTGAGATGTGCGGTATACTAGAGAACGAACATGCAGTTAGTGGACCTTGGTATCGATTTTTTCCTTTAATAGAATGGCCGAATTGTTTGCTGGTTTATATTTCTAACCACGTCACTGACTAATCCATGTTATTTAATACATCTTTTATTTTGTAAGCTCGATGTCATGAGCTTGCAAGCAATGGATCATTTCCCCAATGTCTTTCTTTTCCACTAACAAATGATATTTAACGATTATTGCTTATTGTGAGGAACAAAGAATTTCTCAACGTTTTGAAAAATTGTGAAACGTGGAGCAATCTTAATGTTAGAACTACAATTTTATTCTTTTATCAGTTATATTAAAAATAAAGCTTAAAGCAGGAGTCTAAAACTAAATTTGCATTGGAACAGATTTTTTTATTGAAATTAAAAGTTTTTATTTAATAAAACAGTATTTTAATTAACTTTCAAATTTTATTTTTTAAATATTTATGGTACAAAAATAAAATAAAACAAAAAATTCCAATTTATATTGATTTTCTGTCTGAAATCTATCTGCAGGAAATTTCTGTTGATTATCCTTTGTAATATTAAAACAATACAAACAGCTTAACATTAAATGTTCACACTGACATTTATTTCAAATAATTCTAATGTGTTAAATTAACTTTTAAATAACTTACTTAACCATATTACGAAAGCTTTCCATGTGGGACAAAACTTGAAAATAAAAAATGACAACATATTCTCCTTCTTACTATTTTTTTCATTTATTAAATAAAACATATATTTGTATATAAATACTTACAAACTTCTTTATATTTTACTACAATATCTCGTGTCGTTTCAGTTGTGAAAAATTTGTAACCTGGGAGAAAAATTATTAGAAAATATCTTTATGACGAATTAGACTCGTCGGTCAAATTTGTTTTTCAGACTTACAGTTTTCAACTGCGGAAAAATACTGTTCACATATAAAATTATTCCTACACAAAGCAATTATTCTTATTGCAAAAATTCGCATTTAAAAATTCGCATCGTCTTTTAACATTTACAAAAATAATTAATCAAACTCTATCTTCAAATCTTTGAATAAGATTTATATAAAAGTTATAAACTAATTTCTAATTTTAGCTCCATTTCTAATTTTTTGGAGGATTAATTTTCTAATTAATTTGATTTTTAAGGGCAACAAAAATAATGTAAAACTGGACTAAAATCCTGAACGTTTCTTCAAATTCTTGCCATAATAAACGATGTCATAATAATCCTAATTAATTTACAGGAAATTTATTCGCGGGACGCATAAAATAACTTCGTAGGCCCGCTAATTTGAGACTATTATTAGACTGTATTAAAGAATTTTAAATACAAAAAAGAAAAGTAAAGGTGAAAAATTAAACTTTTAGTTTCTGGGTAAAATGATGTAACAAACTTAGGAATGTTTAGTAAGAAATATGAGAGAAAACGTTTTGAGATATGCATATGGTATTTGTTTCCATAACAAGAACCGCAATGTTGAAATTCTCATCTGAAGCAACATAAGTAAACATAACAGAAATACGTAAGTAAACATAAAGAAAAGTAATTAAAAGTTAAAAAGAAAAGTAATTAAATGTTAAAAAGAAAGGTAATTTAAAGTTGCGTAATAGAACAATAAAAAAAAGAGTTAAATTCTCATTTAATTCAAAATCCTAAAATTTAAGTCTGTCTTTCTGATGACAAAAGAGGTTCCCTTAGAAACTTTTTTCAGCTTCGCGTGGAAGTGAATACTTACCTCATTTGGAAATATGGCCAAAACATATACTTTTGGATCGATTCCCAGGTTCAAAAGCAGATTCCTTAAACTTTTGGGAAATGTTCCCTATGTGCGTACGCAGGAAAGTTGTAGTTTTTGAGTAGGTAGCGAAAAGGAACTGATTTATGCTTCTTCTAGCAGTTCAGTTGCAGCATACATTAAGCGCATGTTCGTTCTCTGTGGGCAGAAATCAGCAGGACACCAGAATTTCACCATTATCGCAGGTATAGCCCTTCCGCACCGAACGGTGCAATCTTCCTTGCTTCCTTGCTTCTGCCCCAGAGCCACACAGTCACTATGCGCTTACAAGCATCCATGCCTGCTCACGGTTTCAGACCTGGACCAATTGGTACAGCAATCAGAGTCGCTAACCGCCATACAGGCTGGGCGGCTAGTTGTACAGCTAGAGTAACAGTCATGTTCCCAAGCGGCATAGTGGTTAGTGACTGCCGTACCGAGGGCTCAGGTTCGAATCCCAGAGAAGACAGGGATGCTTGTAAATGTATAGTGTCTACGCGGTATGGGCAGCGTTCTAAATATGCGGCGATCCGAAAATCCTCTCGAGAGGTTGTGGTAGACTCTGACAGCTCTTTCCCGGGGTGCTCTCTTTCAAAATTGGGGGGCGGAACTGGCCTAAAATCAGGCTGTCACCTGTTATGGTCCTCAAGGTTCTTGCCAGTGGCATGCGAATTTGACTTGATGAATGTCGTGGGCTTGTGCTGACCGTTGTCTGACAAGTGAGATCCGTAACAACACAACGATAAATTAAAATTCACGACAAGAATCAGTTGGTTACGTTCGTGGATTTGATATAGATTACACTTTTCAAAGTAAGTTTGTTGGGAGCTTTGATATGGCAGATAAAGTTTCCTTTAGAAATCAAAAGACATTTAAGTATGCTAATGAAACAAGGGTAAATGCTCTTTCTTCTTATCCTCATAGATCTGTAGAAAGACCCAACACACTGCTTTCAAATCTTGAAAAACACCATTAGGGAATTTTCTGTCATAGATTTACGATAGCAGACCAGATGGGATACCGGCTAGTGAAGCTGACCTCCGTATTGAGGAACCCGGAGAAGGCATGGACTTAAAATTTGTATTGTCTGCGCGGCATGATACAATTAAAATATATGGTGAGGCGAAAATCCTCTCGGGTGGTTTAGTGGTAAAAAAAGAAGGGTGGGAGACAAGCCTTCCCCATGGTGCTCTTCCTGAAAATTGGGACGTAACTCAGAAAAGTCATATTGTCACCTATATGATACTCAAAGGTCATGATGACGACAGACACAATCTTATTCTCCTTGCCATAGTAAAATTTTTGGGCTTGTTCTGATTGTTCACACAAGTGAGATCAGCAACAGCAATAGATTAGGGATGGTGCAAACTTATAAAATTGAGACAATCAGGATTCTTATTAAAGATAAAGAATAGGAAAAGCTCCAAAATTTGATAATAATGTTATAGGACAGCTATAGCAGTAGCATGAAAGATTTATAAGAAATTAAGTCCCTGTAAATTTACCATTCCTCTATTATAAATTGCAAAATTCAAGTGATGTTATTATTTCGATGGCCACAAGTCTAATAAAAATTGTAGCGCCAAAAATTGGTATTAAGTAATGGTGCTTCTAACGATCAATTTCTTCGCTTATAAGCACTTTTTTCCTTGGCTGAAACAATATTTACTTACAAATTTACAGCTTTCACTGATAAAATAGTAATTACTACCCCTACATTAACAACCTTATTGGAAAGAATTAAATTAACTGTCCACAGCATTCTTTCCACGAAGTTTCTCTACTCTATCATTCCGATAATTTCTGTTAGTGGCATCTTGTTCAAGAAGATGTTTGTGATTTAACCGAGAGCTGTCGTAAGAATTTTGGCCTGAGGTTTCTAAAGATTAAGCAGAAGCTATGGTATCTTCTTAAAAATTAATATATCCATTTTTTGCATTCATCTAAAAAATAAAGAGTATTTTCTTAGAGTCACCTTCGAATATTATAATTCAAAAGAGCTTTTATTGTTTGATTTTCTCTATATATCGAAAGAAGACAAAACAAACCGAGAGAATGAAACCAGCTAAAAAGAATATGTTGTCAAAAATTGTTCTTTTAAGAACGCTTGGTCTAAGAACATCCGCTTTCTATTTCAAGCAAGTCAACTCATGTCTTAAACGAACCAAGAAAATTTTAGAGAAAGACGCTTATTTGTTTTTCATTTATGTCAGTCTTAATGTGGCTAAAGATAAATTTATGATTTCTTTAAACATGTTGATCGTTTACTTCTGTTTTAGACTATAAACATACTAATGTTTCCAAATTATTTCTTCAGTACTTACGTTCCATGTATTTATTATAAAAGAGGTAAATATCTCTTCATACCTTGAACAGAAGTCGTCATGCTATATGCAGACACTGAATTTTAATTTATCTTTCATATACTAAATCATCTCAATTGCTTATCACGATATTCTTGTAGTATTAAATTTTAACAACGTGAATCAAGAACAGGAAAATACCTTATTTGTCTATCTTGGAAGCTGTAGAAAATATATGCTGCTGATAATTTTGATAGCCACGTTGTTATAATTAATTCAAAAAAGACTGTGGCAGATTGCGAGGGAAAAATTATGTTCAAGGGAGGCGTGGTTGCCCAGAAGATATCGTTTAATTAATAACTGGGTCTAAAATTAAATAGAAAAGTTTTGGTCTTAAAAGAGGCTTGTTCCTTTAAAATAGTTTTGGATTTGCAATGAGTTGGATGAGGAGTTAGAAGAAGAAGAAGGAGGAGGTAAGAAAGGGAGAGAGAATGCGAATGATAAGTAGTAGAAAGATGTGCAGGTCTCTGGGCCTCGTGGGCAATGATCAGCTGTATTGGGCAGTTAAATATATGATGTACGAGAAATACATGAACTCATTAATCCCCGAAGAAGAATATGTGACGATCTGTGACATGCTACCTGCGTGTGTTTTCTGTTGTCGAAGAGATTGTTCCGGACTCATAATACCGGCTTTTGGTTCCGACTGGTTGTGTGTAATCATTCCGGCACTGTGATCCTGCTTTCCAAAGTATTATAAGAAGATTGTTCGGAACTGACATTTAGCGTGGTGTTATCCTTTTGCATCGCTATACTTGCTTTGTTTCTTGATTGTGTGGAACCCTGAAATCTGCAGTCTTAAGTACCCTCCAACTCCTCATAGTTACTGTGAATCTGAATTTTATTTGATTGGTAAATATTTATTCAGCAGTTTAGGATAAAGTATTTATTCGTATGTTTTTTGTGACTTTAATATGTTATCGAGGTATACACGGAAATGTATGTAAAAAATGAATAATTTTGTAGCTAGGATATGTGTTTATTTAGTGGCTAGGATGTTTTAGCTAGGATATGTATATAGCTAGGTTTTGTAGCTGGGATATAATAATTTTGTGGATACAATATGTATTTTTATGTCCACAATAGATGCAGTTCAAGAATTGTAAATGGAACTACGTAAATCGAACATTGGGTTAAATATTTGCTGTTATGTTTGTACTTGATTGTCAAAATGTTCATAAGGAAGAAATATTAACTATTGTATTTATTAATTTTCAATACTTAATTATTGCATCTATTTCCCCTTACACAACAGTTACCGGTAAATAACACATGAATAATTTGAATTTGTGCCCTTAGTGTAACCGTGTCCTTCGGAAATTAAATTATTCGCATAATTTTACCTCTCGATTTTCGTACAATAATATTTGTAAAAAATGGAAGATAGGAAATACGTGAGTAAATGCGTTATGTCTTTATTTTGCTTCTTAATAAAAAATCTTAGCTTTGACCAGTTACTGCCTATATGATAGATAATTTAAGATATGTGTTAAATCCGCGAGCGGAGTTCTTCAGCGAATAAATCAAGAAGCGCATATTGAAACAATATTTATCATGTGCATAATATGATTTGCGACACTTTCTCTATATATTTACTCACTATATATAAAACAATTAAAATTCCAAAAACGTATTTTTTGACAGTGACGGAAAAAAATTATAAACGGTGACACCAGCCATGGTTATTTCATTGTGAATCACGTTTCATCTTTGAATCATTGAAACTAATAATGCAGTTTTTAATAGCAGTAAAGACTAATACGCTTACTACAAATATTTTGGTATTTTTAGTAACAAGATTATAAATATCTGTTGTTAAAGAGTTTTTATTGCTATCTACAAATATCATTATACTGTTGCCTGTTTCATAATAATTATTATTATTACTAAGAGCTATAATTTAAAAAGGCGTTATTACAGTTCGATTCAATATCCTGATCTTGCCGCAGTTCTAGAGCTGTCAATGTCTTATATTGATAGATATATCAAATTAATAAAATGTATAACATATTTAATTGATGAAAGTTTTAATTTATATCACTACTTTTGTAAAAAAAAACATTAAATGCATTCCGTTGCATCAATATTATCATTAATGAAAGAGTTTCTGGCTTCATATATTAAGTACTCAGGTACAGGTTAATCTTGTAATTTAATAGGTCTCGAAAAAGATCTCCCTGGGACCAAAAGAAGCTGGGTAATGCTTATGGCAGAGCATATATATCAGCTATGGAGACAGTAGATTCGTAATGAAATTCACATTCTTATAATATACTTATGAAAATAACTAACAGGAAAAGTAGGACCTGCAGGTTTCTTCAAAAAATAATAACTGAATTGTTTTATATGACAAGGAAAAAGAGAGAGAAGTCTAGTCTAAGGCAAGAGATGCCTTTGTGGAGTACTTTCTAAAGGAATGGTTTGTATTCGCGTTGTACACAGACAAACCCACGAAAACACCCATGCAACTAGCCCGTTCGTCCAGCCAGGTCGAAGCATAAGCAATGAATTAGATGCTTGTGTTAATTAAGAATTCTATATAGAATTATAATATAATTTATGATTGACCTGCATTAAAATCTCTTCTACTAAATTTGAAAAACTATGAAACTTCACAATTATTTTTAATATCAATTTGTAGAAAATGTGGCGAAAATTGATGCCATATAAGGACATTGTGATGTTGCCTAAAAATGCAAAAGAAATTTGCGTTGATAGATGATTATTTTTTTTCACAGCAATAAATATTTGATTAATCACATATATTAAGCATCTTGTCGAGCGATGCATTTTCCATTACGTTGAGTTTCATTATTTCCGTCGTCGATTTTTCAGTATGCTGAAGAAATATATTTTCCCTTACGCTGAAAAGTTCTAGATATGCTCTACTAGCAATTTCCTTAAGAGACCAAAAAAGTATCAGTTTTGTAAAAATTTCGAACTTCAATCTTCATTCATAATTCGTAGATTTAATCCTTCATTTCCATCGTCTTTTCCCTGTTAAGAAATTGAGCACATTTCTTAAAATTCCGTAAAAGAAACATAGTCGTCTGGCTTATCTGGGTAACCAAATTTAAAATCATTTCAGATTATTCAAGTGTATACATAATGTTTAAACTAATTATATTTTATGAATTATAAATCTAATGTGTCATATATCTTGAAAATGTTTATTCCGTTTTCAGGAGTATCAAATTATGTATTTCATAATATATTTAATCACTCAATGATCTCAATCACAGAGGAGTCATTCATTTCTAGATTAAACTGATCAGTATTTACGTTATAGATGAGGAAGTTACAAAACTCATCTACGCAGCCTGTGTTCACCTGTCTTCGAACCTACGTCGAATCAACTGTATTCAGCGATCCTAAGTGCTCACCCACTTATGGGGTTAATAAAAACTAGATAAATGAAATTTTCTTTCAATTTATTATTTTCCTTGTAAAATCAAAATTAAAATATTAAAATAAAAAAAATTCCAAAATCATATTCATATCCTGCAAAACAGAGCAGAAAAAAATTCGGAGAAAACAATGTAAACGTCTAGTGCAAAAATTATTTGACCTTTAAAAATTCTTTTTCGCATTTCTCAATTTTTGAAGTATTGTTTACATTGTTTCTTCCGAATTTCTTTTTTTTGTTCCACTTTTGTGTATCTTACTATGGGCTTTTAATGTGGTATTATATTTAATTTTGTTTTTTTCAATTTTGATTTGAATTTATGATCATAAATTTATGAAATTAAAAAAATGTTTTTCACTTTAAAGAAAACTATTTCTCAGTTTTATGTTGTGGTAGTATACACTGTTTTGAGCCATTGTTTTTTTGTTGTTCTACTTTGCTCAATGTGAATACGTAGGATTTTTGAATTTGCCATTAATTTTAATTTTGATTAGATTACCACTAAATTTCTGCAGTTTTTTCAACGTGATTTAGCTACAGGCTTGTTAGAACTAACAGATTTCGTTTTGTTACTGTGACAGAAGGAAATCATAAAATTCATATTCTTTTGGAAGAGCAAGAAGAGTAAAACGTAAAATAAAAAATAAGTTCGAATATAAAATAAAAAAAATAATGTCGCAAATACTAGTGCAAAATAAATACAGCTAATTACAAAAATAAAAACCAAGCAAAATAATAATAATAAAAGAAATGTTGTATTTCTCGTAACATATCATTTGCAAAGTGTTGTTCCCACGAGAAGCGAGGCAAATTACTTTTTTAGTTGTTAAAGGAAAAAATGTGAGTTTATGCTCTAAATTTACAAGTTTATTCTTTTATTAGTAGTTTAATACGGGGTATAAATTTAGAAAGAAAAAAGTGAATTGTTTTTGTCTTTGTTTGCATCCTCTATCCTATTTCCTGTAATTTTACTTCTTTCTATCTATATTTTATGTGCATAATTTAATCATCGTCATTCTTTCGCTACAAAAATAATCGACGATCCTTAAATTAACTACTGTCATATTCTGCTACGCTAGCCTGCATATTAGAATTCGTATTATTATTAGTGTTTGTGAAGATGAGCAGGTTTAGTGCAACGAATTTTAATATATATTTTTAATTTTTCGAGGAAAGTAAAAGGTAAATTTCGTTGTATTACATTACACAAAATGCATATAATTGGCTTATACATAAAATATATATAGTTGTCGTATCGTTAGGATTAAAATTGAGACAATCTGAAGGAATATCTTTATTCTAAAATACACCACTCAACAGTGGAATGTCAAGTTGTTAAAATAAAAATACACACGCTTACCGCACTTGAAGCGAATATTAATAGCTACCACACGTGACACTTTTAACTGCTTTCCATGTTCTAACATTCTGAGAATATTTGTCCTGTACGCTTCGCTTGATGTATAAGCTTCCCACGTAAGCCTTTACGGTTACAGCGAAACGTGACTATTTTATCAACTACCCTATAACTTGGCTTACGAACTGGCAGGGATTAATATTGAAAGGATTAATACTTTTTGAAAACTTTTGAACTTCCTCAAAAGAACGTATTTGTTTGTAATAAATCAGTTTTCTATTTTATGTTTGATATAAAACTTATACCCAATTTCTTTTATAGAAGATTATAACTATTTTTTCTTCTACTGCGGATCTTCATCGAGAAATTTGTTAACATTAAGAGACAAAGGTAAATTTATTTATAAACAGGTTACGCATAGTGCTAGAAAGATATGAGCAATTCATTTATTCCGTAACAGACAAGCACCAATTTATTATTTCCTATGTTACACTACAATGCGTAGAATTTTATAGCTCACCTCTTTCTTTCTGATACATCTGATTAAAAAACTTTTCTTGTATTAATATGATATTAAAATTTTAAAAAGACTTACTGTTGAGTTGATTTCCTTAATAAGAATTTATATTATTCTAAGCAACTCATTTTAAGTAAAAAAACATTCTCGCACTTTTTAGGAAGGGATAGATAAAATAAAATTAAATGAAATTCTGAAAATTCTTCAATAATTAAGAGATTATGAAGACTGAAATTTTTAGGCAAAAAAAATTTGCATTTGTTTTCATAGTTGTTCAGAGATTAAATCAAATACGTCTTTTGAGCACTCTGTGTGCAAGCCGTGAAAAAATTCAGAAAAACAATGGTAAATGGAAGAAGCAAATATTTTGAAGTAATTATTTAATTTAATGTTTTCAATTAATCAAAAGTACATAATATTATGACAACGAGCTTGCCGAGTCAAATCCTAAAGATCTATATCAGAATATGCTTAAAGCATAAAGGTAGAAATCATTAAAATTCTCCGAAGTTTTTAAATGCCTGATATAACATAAATACCTTTTAAGAGATATAGCTTTCAACTTAATGGACAGACAAACAATCGAGTAAAGAATTTAATAATTAAATACTTGCTTAGTTTCAGAAGCTTAGTCACAGAGGACTTTTTGAAGTGCAGTAAACGTTACACAAGTACAGTAAACGTTATTTGATAACTGAATCACCATCATTATCTATAAAGAATTCATCAAAACTTTTGCCACTTCTGAAAAATTCGGGTTTCTACTTATATATCACATTGTAAAACATTGAATGCTTTAAATTTTTTACCAGTTGAGAAATGAGGCATTGATTGAAACAAACGGCGAGTAGAAAGAGTTATATATGGCGTGTTAGATGTTTAAAGCATAAGCGGCTAATCGAACTCTGTTTTTATTTCAAAGCATGCTTCATGAACAATAAGATCACATATTAACATGAAACAGTATATAACCTGTTCCTACTGGGTATTGTTCCGGGTTCGAATTGCGGAAAAAGAGCTGGCTGCATGTGAGATTTCGTGATTTTTTCCATGTGTGCGTTATACGAGCTAGTTGTCCTTACAGAGCCCTCCACGAATGCATCGGTCCTCTTAGGTAGATAGCCCTTGAGTGCTTTGCCATAATCATGCAAATCAAATGAAAAACTTTGCAAGCAACAGTCATTCACGGCTTAAAGATATTCCGTGCAAGCTATGAAGTTTCACATATTAGAAGTAGTTTGCAACAAATGAGGGAATTATTTTGCGTTTGCTTCCAAATACTGTTATCCAACCCTCATTGAGGAAAATTTCAGTTCTAAATGCTTTTATATGGTTGCTTCAGGTACTGAGTTATTTGCAGACATTTCT